>VYZT01062817.1:62522-220687 GCA_013400735.1 Pomatostomus ruficeps | reverse complement strand
TCGGGTCCGCACCTCGCGGGGTGCGCGGAGCCTCCGCCTCGGGCCACACGCACCGACGGCACGTCCCGGTCCCGGGGCCGTGTGCCAGCCAAACCCCGCCGCGAAGGCTCCTCGGTGCGTCCGCTGCGTCCCCGAGCGCTGGAGCAGCGGGGACCGGCCGAGGCAGCGCCAGGTGCGCGGGCAGGTGCCGGTGCGGGACGCCTCCCGTGCATCCCCCCGGATGGGGAGCCGGGGACATGGGCCTGCAGCGATGCTGACATCGCGTCTGCAGCGCTCCCGCTCCGTCCCGATGCGGGGTGTGAGGGGAGCGGCCGCAGCCGCGGGGACGGGGGCGCCGTGCGGGCCCCGCCGCCGCCGTGGCTCAGCGACCGCAGCGCCGGCCCGGTCCGGTTAAACAGCGAGCGCTAAAGCGGCTCTCACTGGCAGCGGCCGGGAACAGAGCGCTCCCAGTGCTGCAGTGGAAGGACACGGCTCGCACGGAGCGCGTTTGCCACTCTCTTCATCAGGCGTGCAAGTGGAAACAGGGTGTCTTCAGAGCCTCGTGAGAAGCCCACGACAACAACAACAAAAACTTAAAAGACTTTAACCTGTGATTTCAAAGCCTCTTTCCGAGGACTCAAAGTAGCCTAAAGCACGGTTCAGAAATAAGCTGAAGTTAGAAAGAGTTCTAAAATAGTAGCAATTTGTTTGTTAAATTGATTTCCTCTGAAGCAATCCAACGAGCTAGAAATTTGCAAACATCCGTTTTATAATACATTTGTCATGAAGGCAGTAATAGTAATGTAGCATAAGAGTTTAAGAGCTGTATATTTAATTTCAGCAGTGCACCATTAGAGAGTTACTGGGTTAATTCTGTTTATGCCATGGCACTGCCAGTGAAATGGGTAATTGCTGTGTTTATTACAGTGCCTAAGTTATGCAGTCACAGCAATGCACAGCACTAAGATGAAAGTAGTATAAATGAAGATAAGAAAGCAGAAAGTATTCTTGAAGAGTCCAGAATATGTCACACTATGTGACAGCTGGCACATTGAGATATACCTACTAAAAACATCTGTAAGTCCTACTTGCTTGGACTTCCATCTGGATTTTTAGCAGTTTGAGCTGTGGATATTTTTGACAAAAGCAGTCCAAAATCTTTACTCTCTCCCACAGAGTTCCACCATCTCTGCAGAGTTCCAGACCATACCCTTTCTTCAGTATAACCTGATTTCAAATACATCCGTCAAACAAAAACACAACATGTGGACAGGATTGGTTTTGTTGGGAAGTGCTCTTTGTGCACTCTGAAAAGCAGGCAGCATTCCAAACATACCGAATGAGCCACAGAGTAAAATTAAATGATGCCCACAATTAAGATGTTTTAGGTTATTATAGCATGTGGTGCCAAGAAGTAAATGACAGTGCTTATGTCTGTCTTCTTAGCTGCTTTCGTGTCTTTACTGATCCTCTTCAGGATTTGCTCTACTCTCCCTTTAAGTTTCAAAAACCAAGTAAATACCAAAAATGCTTCACGACATGCATGTTACTGTAGTCTTGGTTATCTGTTTACATAATGCCATAGAAACATGAATGGCACTTAGAGAAGGGTATAATTGACAGGACTCCACCCCGAGGACTTTGGAATTTTACTTAGATACACCACAACTGAGGAGGACAAACAGAGGGTGGAGAAGGGGGAATGGGCAGGCTGAAGGTCACAACAGTACAGGATCACGAACTGTTATTATTCCTAATGTATACACCTGGTCTTTGGGATAATTAAAAAATAACAATTAAAGGTGTTAGCTTCATAACTCCCGTTCTTAGTTACTTCTTCTCTTGCTTACCTTGATTATCTATCCATTACAAAGCTGTCTCGTTCCAGCCTTCGGAGGCCTTCATGGAGAGAACAGTTTCCCCTTGCTCCGCAGCCGTGGCACAGCTGGGATGTACAGCCCACAGAGATCGGAGCCGCAGGTGTTCCAGCCTTGTGGAGAAAGCTCAGCTCCCGCAAGGAGTGCTGGCTCCAGCTCAGGTCTGTCACGGGGCTGGTGTCTGGAGTGAAGAGATGGCAGCCTACCCTTCTCAGCAGGGAGCTGTCACTGAGGTGGGGACAAGCACACAACACTAAGAGCTGCACAGCTGGAAGCTCAGTGTCTCAGCCTTCTCCAACTCATTTTTATTTAATACAGTTCATTAAAAAAAATCTGATTCCCCTCCATGCTAAAACCTCTGCACCAGCTTCTCACCAAGGCAATCCTCAAAGCAGTGGGAAATCTCTGGATTTCACCCAGGCGCTGCTTACCACAGCTGCCTCAGTGTCACCCAGCACGAGCTCCAGGCCAACTCCAGTGTTTACACTGAGGGAAAGTGAATAATTGTGCACTACGTGACATCAGTTATCAGTGACCCGGATGAAAATATGAGTCTGACATCAAGAATGACAACAGAGAACTGATTCAGAAAGGGCTCCAGTCCCAAAGCCTCACCTCTTCCCACAGCAGCTCTCCTTCAGTGACTTGGGTTAGCTTGCACCACATCTCTGGTGGCAGCAAGAGAACGCAAAATCAGCTTCTAGAAAAAGTTTTTTTAAAAATGGAAATATCACTTCACTGTCAGATTCTACAAAGAGTTAGTGTAACACACAGGAGAAGTGACAAGCTGCCATTTAACTGTTCTCCTTGGGCTGTGCCTTGGAGCTGAGTAAAGACCAGCTTCTCTCACTGGAACCAGTATTATCTCTTAGAAAAGTAGAAGGAAATACTTGATGGGGGCCACTGACTTTTATTAAAGACAAAAGAATGCATTTCCCCCTGGAGATACTTCCCTGTGAAAAGGAGAGTTTTCCTGTGTTACAGTCACTGCAGTGAAGTATTTTGCTGCCAGCTCTGATGCTCCATTCAAAAGCAGAGACTCTTCCATGAAGCCTGGGCCTCTCCAATGTGTGGCTGTGATATCTGGTGCTTTGTTTGTCATAGGGTTTTCTTTTTTCATATGTAATTCTTATTCAAATTATGTTTCATATGGCTGCAGAATCCTTACTTTCTCCACTTCCAAAATGATGATTTGTAATATGCCAGACCGCATAGGCCACCAGAAATCACTCAGCAAAGGTGATGTCAGAGAGAGTATCTTGTGGTTTCTCTAAACATTTTAAAATGCTGCAAAAGACAGAATGATCTAAAGGCACTCACTTAAAGATGTTGCAGCATATTCAGAGGCATAATAAAAGAGATGATTTACAAAGGGGATTTTGTAAGAAGATTTATTTTAATTAAGTGATTTCATGATGAAACATGGTCTTAAACAAAATAGAGATCAGTATGAAAATAAAATTATACACAGAAAATTCTTTTCCCCAAATGTTTTTGAGTATCAGGAAATACAACACAACAGTCCTGTATTCAAATTATGTAAATCTGTGAGCAGTCAAACATTATAGTACATTCCTTGAAGCCAGGCACAATGACACACATTGTGTGCCCCTGTAGCACACTCAACACATTTTCTATCTGTTCTCTCTGCCTCGAAGAAAAAATGGTGAAATGTAATGCAATGTAAATGGGGAAAAGGACAGAAACCATCTTAATGCTTGAAGCACGTATTCCCCATTGAGTGTTCTGTGAAAGACATGTACCAGCTTCAGAGGAAACTTAAACTGACTTGTAGAAAGATAGAAAAACTTGGAATTGTATTTGATATACAGTCTTGTGAACACTTAACTGAAAAGTATGGAAAGGATTAAAAAATACACCGTGTTCTACTTAAAGCTTAGAAATAAATATGCACTCCGTATTCTCAGTGCCTGAAATTCTTTAAAAACAAAGAACTTGGTATAAAATTATATCAAGTAATTGTCAAAAATGAGGAAGATGCACCTATAATCCTGTTAGATTCTGGATGCCTGCATCCCCACTACAAAAACTTGTAAAACTCTACACACTTTGAAACATGCTGAATACCCCAAACCATAACCTAGCAAGGGCGGGAACATCGACTGACGGGGGGGGTAGCAGTATTCCACACCACATCCCTCGTGACCTTCTTCTCCTCTAAAGACCTCCCTTTCCATACTGCACCAGCCCTTACAAGTACAAATGTTCAGTCAATTATTCAAAAAGCAGCCTTGCTGATCAGGATTCATGAATGCCCTCAAGGCTATGTCATTCCAAGGAAAAACAGAGTACAAAGAAAAAGCATCCTCCTAACATGATTTATGTCGTTAATATTATCATAATTCTCCTCCTCCCTGCAATGCTGATAATAAACAGCAGTCTCCTGAGTGCTGCAGACTCATTGCAGAAAAATGTCCTGCTGTATGGAACTATTGAACCACTATGGTTCAACATGGGAGTTGTCTTCTCACTTAGGACTTCAAGTTTATATAAAACCCCTACCGTCTCAGTTATCACATTGAAGAAGAAAACTCACAAGGAATTCTTCTTTTGACTCTCATATTGACTCATCCAATACTCTTGTCTTTTAGGTAAAAAAAACAGGTCTAGTTTTTAGGTACAGAAGCCCATCCTGAAACCCTCCCACCCTCTTACACAGTATTTTTTCAGATAATGTCATTAGAGTGTGAATGGAATCAAGACTTGCATCAGCTTGGCTAAAGCTACCTAGGTCATTAAGAGTATTCTAATTACCTTAAGTAAGCTTTGGAAATGCCACACCAATCCTTGTCTTTGTGGAAATGCGTGGTTCTCACACAACCATAACACAAACACCAAGTATCTTTAAAAAAATTCTAAATCTGCAGTTTGACACATCTAAACATTAGGGATTTGGCTCATCACATTGAAAAAGAAAGTCACCATTGGGCATGATGATTTAACCTCTTATCAGAAGTTTTATCTCTTGCCAAATGGAAATAGTAATAAACAGTCATCACTTGTACAAACATAAGACGGCTTCCAGACATCCCCCTTATTTTATTTAGAAGCCTTCATTTTCCTGAAAATAGCCCAAATTAAAAAAAAAAACAACCCAGGCCCAATAAAACAAAACAAAAAAGCCACAGAGAAGTAAATTTTCTGATTGCATACTTAGATTTTCAAACTTAGGTAAAGCATGTTTTGCAGTTGCAGTAACACCAACATATTTCAGGATGGACAGTCATTTTTTCCTAGGTGCATTAGCATAGCCTCATTGTCGAGCAGAAAGTATCCTGGTGTGTATCCCAGGGGCATCACAGCTCAGTCCTGCTCCCTATCCTCGAAGGGCAGTCCTTTTCCTGTGCCTGCTCTCAGACTTGTCCTCACTCCAGCACTCCTCCATGGCTGTGTCTTGTGAGCTCTGTGGAACTGCCCTGTCTTATCATTACAGTACCTGCAATTACATTCCTTCTTAGAATTATTTATGAGACTGCAGAGATTTATTTTCTTATTCATACAGTAATCTACTTTAAAATTAGTGAGCTCCAACGTCTGACTGCAGTCAGCACAGCAATCAAATATGATGCCTCAGCAAAATCCTCTTTTATTGACCTTATACTGCTGGATGGACATTTCTAACTATGAAAAATGTAATCCTCACTTAAAATGAAAGATGTTGAACAGTCAGTGGAGTGTGTCACGAGCTGCTTGTACTGCAGTTAGCAGGCATCACAGACAGAAGGAGCTTTTGGGAAGAATCCTGTTCAAGGGCTGTATGAGAAAGCCTCCAGCTGTGGAAGGCACAGTCCTCAGTAAGGTAACAGATCTGCTGCTGCTGTGATTTCTGGATCAGCATCACCTGCCTCGCTGCAAAGGCTCTGCACCCCCCTGGCCAGCAGCCTGGGGCAGCCCACGGGGGATCACAGATTCTGGCAATATAAAACATTGCAAGCAAAATCCCCTGCCTCACTGACTTTTCCCATCCAAACCCAAAAGACATTTACCCTTGGATACCTCATCAACTATTTTCAAAAAAACTTTTATGACTGCTTTTCTCAAACGGCTCAGTCTTGATGTCAGAGTAACAATGATCCTATCGACTCTGGACTGAGGGAGCCGCTTTTGGAAGCAAAGCCAAACCCACATTCTTACTGTGATACTACAGCTGCAGTCAGTGTAGGTGGTCAGCAGTTGTCTCTGGGTGATTGTAGGATTATGTGCAATCACAAGGGAGAGGATGGACGGCCTTTGGAAGGCAGCCCAGAATAAGGGACACCAGAGTCCTGTGGAGTTCCCTAGGTCTATACATTTAAAAGCTAATTACGTTGATGTCAGCACAAAAGTATGCTAAATTAGTTGAACAATACACCTCCTGAGTGCTTAACAAAAGCCTCTAAGTACACAAGGCTTTTTCTAATACAGCTGAATGAGAAGTTTCTGAAAGTTCTGAAAACAAGAAATAACTGAAACCCAAAAGGTAAAGTTTCATTATTCCAAAGTTTTTTGATGGGAGGAAGGATTGAGAGCAGCATAGCTGGGCTCCCCTTCACACTCATCATAGCTTTGAGAAATTTGTAAGAATACCTCTCTAGTTAAAATTTTAATATAATTATTCTGAAATGTAATCTGAAAGTAAACAAGTTCAAATTTTGAATTATTGATTTAGAAAGGGGCTAATCAATGAGTGTAGCAATTATTTCACATAGCCCTCAGGAGGTATTTTTGAATGCATTTTGAATACATACAGATACTTCAATGGATTGTCACCACTCCTGGAGTCCTTGACTGTCATCTTTTTACCTATAATCAGGAGGAATTTTTCTAAACAGTGGCCAGAAGGTCAGTCATACAAAACAGAATTATCAAATCAATCATGATTTTACCTTAAAATACCTACAGCATAATATGGCTCTGAGCAAAGCCTATGAAGTAAAGCCCTAAAGGAAGTTTAACCTTTCTTTGAGTAAAATTATTTTAAAAAACACTAAAAATGTTTAAATAAAAAACTTTTCATAGCAATGAACATCCTAAATAGTAGTAGCCTAGTGCCAAAATTAGTCAGTCTAAAACTGAACAGAAGCACTATGAAGTTTATGGTCTATCTGAAAGACATGCAAAATATAAACCATCTTTCATTGTGAAAAGTCTGTGTTTGGAGGGTCAGCATTGTAATTTTGCACACTGCTAACAAAAGTGGGTTATACTGGCTTTACAGTAAAGTTTGTCTTTCTCCCTACTATTTACCCAACATATATTTAGTTTTCCAGCAAACAAGTAGTTTCAAATTCAACCTCCCAAATTCTTTTTTATTGTAAAATACCTAGGCAAAAGGTTAGACTAGTCCAACAGTAGCCACTGTGGTTGCACTAGCAAAATTGTACAGAATTTTTTACTTAAACTGATGAGCCAGTCAACCCTGCAGTTCTGTTTTATAGCACATCATTGAGCCAAAACACAGACAGATTAAGAAGGTTTGAGTAATTCTTCTGAAATTTTGCTTGCAGTTCAATTGCTTGCCCAGAGAGAAAAGGATGAGATGGGGAAACAGCAGTAATGGTTGAGCAGTATCACTACATCTGCAATCTCATGACTGGAGACCAACCTTCTGCTCATTCCCATTAGTGCTAACAGGAATAAATTAACCCTCCACATAAGAACAGTGGCAGGAAAAACAACACCATTAGTATAATTTAATGCAGATAAGTTTGATTCACCAAAAAGAAGTAGTTTGCTCTGTGCTATAGGAAATGAACTTACACTGGCCATTCAAACACAGCTGCTGCAGGTTCCCCTGGTGTGAAAGGGATTCCCTCAGTCCAGAGACAGTGTGCTTCAAGAAGCTCCATAAAACTCTGCAGCTACCACTGCAGAAGCTCAGTAACATCTGCAATTAATACTGCTGAGAATACATTTAACAACCAGATGATACCATTGCAAATGCTTCAGAAGCATTTCTTTTTTTTTTTTAAACTTTTTTAAAGGATTAAAAATACATAAGAAACCACAAACCTCTTCTCTTTCCTATAATTTTAAACTGAGCAAACTACCAGTCCGGTGCTCTGCCAGTCCAGCTCCTGCCAGAAGCTTTGTGTGATGTCCTGCCAGGATGCTGCTGCCCAGGCTTTCAGTTTCCCAAAGATTACAGCTCCTCCCTGCACCCTGTGTGACCCGGGGTGACTGCTGCCATGTGGGGCTCGTGTGGTGCCCATGAGCAGGCCTGTGAATGCAGATTTCACCCCACATACTCTCTAAGCCATATTAACATTTTTTTTTATGGTGGGGTTAGTACAGGGATAATGAGAATGATGTTTAAAAGCAACAGGAGGCAAATATTTGATGAATCCCAAGGAAAAACAGCAGGCAGGGAGGGGGTGGGGAAAAAGGTCTGGGTTGAAAAGCTTTCCCGTCCTACCCTGCCAGGTGCTGCAAAGGATGCTGTGGGCAAAGGCACCGCTCTCCTCACGGCTGCCGGCCTGCAGACTCTGACTGGGTGACTGCTTGCTACAGCAGGTACCACACTGCACAATTTCATTCATTCCAAGTTTGTCTGGTGTGTTTAGGAGTGTTCTGGCTCTAAGCTGACCGCCAGCAGTGCCAGGTGAGCAAAGCACACCTCTGCTGGGCTGGGATGCTGGGACCTGGGAAGAGGGGGCCTGGCCCTGGGGTGTGCAGGACAGGGGCCACTCTTGCCTGCCTGCCCAGGCTGCGGTGAGCTGGGAGCTGCTTTTGGCTGGTGATGTGTGGCTCCACCTCCCAGCACAGCAGAAAACATGGGCACCTCACTCAAATTCCTGCAGGGACCCCTCCTGCCAGCCTCTGTGTGATGGAGATGCTGCAGGTTAAGTTAGTATGAGCTGTCATTGGCTGAAAGGATTCTTTTTTTTACTTTTTTCCCACCTAAATGCAAAGCTCCTTAGCACCATCTGGAAAAGCTCTGAGGAGATACGGAGCTCTGGAAAGGCTTCCCAGCCTTTCTCTGTGTGGACCCTCATCCCTGCCCCACAGTGTGCCATTAGCAATAGCACCGTGGCCGCCTGGTGCAGCCAGCTGCAGGACAGGAAAGCTGGCTTTCACTCAGGACACATGGAACAGGAATGGCTTCCAAAGCCAAAGGGAGAACATTCCAAGCAGTTGCCAGGAGATGTGGGTATTTGCCTAAGCTCAGGCTTCCTTTGCTATACTCCCTCCTTGCTAATCCCTTCAGAGCAGCAGCATCACTTTCACCATCACAAAGAGCCAAGTGCTCCAGGCAGCACAGGGAGCTGTACCCAGCTGACACCTCAGCCTTCACACACAGCTTTTCTAGAGTCCCCCAGGGGGTGTTGGCAGCAGAGGCGGAAGCAGCAACTTCTCCTTAGTCTCTCTCGCGTTTAGTGCTACAAAGATCCTGGATTAATTTTTTTTATTTATCTACTTTCTAACTGACAGCTGCCCCACTGGTGACCCTGTCACATCTTTACAGAATACTGGATCATCATGGCTGATTTCAATTGTTTTTACATGCATAAATACAGAACAAATGGGTGCAGTAGATATATTTAAATAAAAATTGACAAGATGCATTTATTGTTTTAATTTTGTACAAAAGCATAACTTAAAAGGCAAACTAGTATAAACTTACTTTGTGCCAAATATTTAAACTTTTCATTCCAAAGAGTATCTGGTTCAAAACTTGTAGATACAGTTTCCACCTGGGAAATCTCTTTTTTAGACCACAGATAACACAGTATTGTAAAATGAAAATTCTGTAGTCCTTCAACCAATCAGAAGTTGCATTCTGCTCCGAGTGCCAGAGTTTTAGCTACTCAGTGAATGAATCATATGAAACATGAGCCATGCTGGAGTGCCCTGCTGAAAAGTCAGTTTGCCTACTGCTCAGTCGTGTTCTGAAAAAAGATGTGCATTAGGACCCGTGACATGCAATCTTAGCAAAGACTGATAAACACACGTGTAGAAACAGGGTGATGTGTTGGCATTTTTCTTTGCTACTTCATACCAGTCAGAAGTAGCCTAAGAAAACCTAAGTTACTTAAGAGAGTCCCAGATGTCATGCAGAAGCTCAATTCTTGAAATAAAAGAATGCTTTCCCTCTGGTTTTGCTTTTCTTTCACACATGTGACATTTCCTCAGTAAGTCTGAAGGGTTTTCTCAGTCACCACCACAGCTGCAGTTGCCTTCTGCCTCGGAGGGTGGACTGGCAGTCTCTGCTGACGACATCTCCAGGGATGTTCGCCTCTGCTGGAAAAAACCTCCCACAAGGACAAGCAGGACACCCCCCTCAGATGCCCCTTCGAGAGTCTCCAAAGGGAGAGTGTTACTTCAAAAGCTACTTTTCCCACAGAACAGGGCTTGCTGTGCTGCAGTGCTGCCAAAGGGGCTAGCACAGAGCTAGGCTCGTGCTCTTGTCATCCAGGATCCAAGGGCAACTTCTGGAATTTTAAAATGTGGTGGGTGCAGTGCGTGACTGCAGCTGTGCAAGAAATGGGGCGCAGCTGCACAAGTGTTCCACAAGACCATCTGGAGGAAAAGTACCAAAAATAGATGCGAGCAAGCCTCGTGTATTTCAGCAAAATTAAGCGTAAAGAAATTGGTGTCCATGCAGTGTTTGATATGCCATAAAAACTGCTTCAAATAACATTTGATAAGAAAACTATTTATCAGTGAAAATGCAAGCTTGGACACTACGAACAGTTTACGTCTTGTAGGTGTTCACTGATACAGGACAGTGGCATTATGACCAGTGGCTCACCTTAAAGAACGTATTCATGGTTTTCCAAATGAGCTAGTGTTTTATGGTGCTGTACAAATAAAAAGTTGTGGGGAGCATATGAAATATCTGTATTAAACTCCACTGCATTAAGTTATCCAATGCATGAAAAATGACCCGGATGCATTTAAAATAAATGCATATTACAATATCACATATAGTATTATAAAATTATTACTTATGTGCACAGTCCTGATATCTATAGACATGGCACTGTGAAGAAAGCCTGGTTCCTAAGCATTTTTATAGATATTTGATAGTGATACAATTTGCTATCAGTCAGATCATAATGTCCCTTCAACTTTGGTACATTCAGTGCAAAATATTTTCGGGAGTTTTTTTTACTTTTATAAAAATAAAAGGCATTTTTTTCCCTGGAGAGTGCTTAAAGAATAAACACTAGCAGAATGTCTGTTCAAGCATGGAAAGTGACAGAACAGAAATAACACTTTTGTTTGCTTGTTTCCTGTTTACACTCTAAGAAACATAATATAATGAACCTATAAAAATAAACAGAAGTCACCGTGTTAGGGTTTTTTCCTGATATGCTGTGATAAATTGCTAGTTTCTTCTTAAAATAGTTTCCATGCAGTATAAAGCATAAAATCAGTCTTATTAAGTTATTAAGTTCATTGTAACAGCTCATATTTTGTCATACACACCACTGGCAAATGCATTTCCACAAACCTCCTCAACGCACAAGCCGTTGTTGTTACTTCCTTTGCTGCTGACTTTCCTTCCAACTCACTTCTGCCCCAGGAACTTGAGCTCTATGGTGCTCCCCATGCAGGCACTCGTAGTCTTAGGTAAAGCAAGTGTTGGATATGCTGTTATAACATATGGCATAAACTAATGTACCTTCATGAATTAAAAAAAAAAAAAGAATTTAAAAAAGTTCAGTTGTATGCTTTTTCGATAATTTACTGGGTGGGTAAGGGGCTGAATGATTTCACATTTTGACTTGAATTTTCTATTCAACAACTTTGATGATATCCAGTTCTTGGGTGCATGTCAGTTTTGCAGTAGCCAGACGGATCACAACATGGCATCGCGTTTCTGGTTTGCTCAGAACATAAACTTAAGAAGTGTAGCCATCCCAAAAACCCATGGATTGCAAGACTTGGCTTTCCCTGCACACCAGGCACACTCTAGTTTCACTGTCAAGAATTCTGCCACTACCACAATGCTTTTTAATTGCTTCACAAGCTCCTCCGTGGAACCTCATTATTTGAATTGCACCATGAAACAATTTTCCTCTAGGAAATCCAATACAAAAGTTCATTCATTCCTTGAGAAGACAGATCCACAAAAGTCCAATGAGCTGGGCACTGTGGTTTGTGTATCACTCAAGTCCAAAAGTACTTGTCTCTTCTACTGCTGTCAACAGTTTTTCATATAACATAGAGAATGATGGGTAAGGGGGAAGGTCCAGACGATTGAAACAAGTGTGAGCCCTGAGGGGGAAAAAGAGAGAGGAGGTGAAGAAGTGCATTATTTGAAAAGTTCAAAAGAGAACACCCGGACTGGTATGTGCTTGAACAGAGATGGGCAGATAGCATTCTTTTAGAAGACTTTGTTCTGTCAAATGATGTTTTCCAATTGAAGAGGTAGGGAGGTTTAATCTACTTTCTTCTCATTAAAATAAGCTAGGAAGAAGCATTTAAGTCTTTAGAAATACACTGACAGTCCAAAAGGGATGGGATAAATTTTATCCAACAAATGTACATGAGAAAAAAAAAAACGATTTGGCATGGTACAATTCAAACAGTCTGGTCTGAAATCTTGGCTTTAAATGTGTCTTCTGAGAGGCAGCCTTTCTTTTCTGCACTGATGATACCTGAATACTGTATTTGTAATGATAAACAAGATACTTCCATACATCTCCAGATATACAGGAAACAATCCCACAGTAGTAAATGACAGACAAATTAGATGCTCTTCCTTCTACAATTTCCTTGGCATATGGATCATGTGCTTGGGAGGTTACTGCTCGTGCTGACACCACCAATGGCCATATCTGCCCAACAGGCCACCAGCCTTTGGAATTACACAAAACCAAGCATGAGCCTCCAGCAACCAAGAGGTTTCTTAAGAGGGTGACCATGTGATTGATTTCTCAGTTTTTGAAATCCATCTACCTCAAGTTTGTTGACACACTTGGAACTGTCTCTCAAAACCTCTTCCAGGGAATGGAAAGAGAGATAACAAAGATTTCTCTTCATAGCAGAATCATGGAGATCATTACATGACCCCAAGGCATGCTAAGGATAGTACTTTCTGAAACACTGCAGTGGGTAAGCCTGCTCTAATGAAATAGATAAGGTAACTATTAATGTGATGGGTTCCTGAAGATGAAATGATGCAAAGAAAAACTGGAGGAAGCATTTTAGATTGATTTTTGTATTTTGGCAGGTCTATGTTTACGAATACTTCATTCTTTTGCAATAAAATACATCACAGAGTTATTTAAATACAATCCAGCTGAAAACCAAACTCCTCCTGCAGTGCCCTGCCCTTCATCAGTATGATCTGTATTAACTGTAAATATGTAACACGTTAATGGAAGGACTGAACAAGCTCCTTCCTCACAGCAAATGCAACTCTACATTTAACCTAACCAGTCCCAGAAACCCAAGTGTCTACCACAGACTCGCACAGACTTCCTCTGAGCCTGAAAGTGCTGCCTTCCATGTGAGCAGATTCATTAATTGCCACTCTAAGTGGCTCTCAGCTCTCAGCTATGGGAATGGAACGTGAAGTGGGTTAATCTCACTTGATGGAACATGAAGTGAAGTGGGTTAATCTCACTTGATGGAATATGAAGTGGGTTAATCTCACTTGTTAAAAAACCTGAGTCCATTACAAACCCTTACTGAAGCTGCAACACTCGCTCAATTACAGCCAGTAGTGTCATACAAATATCAGGCTGAAGATATGCATACACAGCACACAAGGTGACACTGTTATTAGGAACACAGTCAAACACCCAATATGCAATCACTTAAAAAAACATTGACTTTAGCACCCTCCCCAAATACAGCACCCTTAGAAGTCCACTGCTGCTACATGCTGTGTAGCAGAGATGGCACTTCCCCACCCTGTATTCCAGGAGCCTGGTAAAATGTCTTCACCCAGCCATCTCCCTAAGGCTCCTGGAGGAAAGCTTTCTTTTTACTCCTCCTTTGCCTTTCCAAAAACCTTATAAAATAGTATCTGTGATATAGGTTAAATTATTCAATTTCCCGCAGAGTACTTCTAAAAAATTTGAAAATATTCTCTTTTGAAGAAAAAGGCTGATTTACGCCCAGCAGCAAATGGAACTCAGCGATCCCTTGAATTCAGTGTAGGGTGTTGAAGAGTCTTAGGCAATTAAGAGCCTAACCACATGCTGCTGCTGCATGGGGCTGACAGCCACTCATTAGAACTATGGATCATGCTGTGTGGGCTGTAAAACCACAAATTATAAAAGACACAGTATATAATTAACAAGGGATTCACTACAAACTGGTTTAATAGTAAGCTGGCATGTTGTTTACATTTATTAAGAGAACTGAGTTTTATCTTATTTTGAGGGCAATTTTGAAAATGGAATCACTTACTGTGGAAAACCAAGTAATTAAAAAAGACAAAAACAAGACCTGTGTCTTCTGAGGCAATGCATGCTTTTCTAACCCCAGCAAACAACTCCCTAAGTTCTTGAGAAGAAAGTGGTTTTTTTTCCTTCTGGGTAGTATTTTCCCACTCCAACATTTCAAACCATATGAGAACTAACTGTTCGTCTTTCTGGGCTCATGTCTTATGACAACATGAAAAACCATCTTGGTTTCTAAAGTCTAGATTTTCAGATTCCCAATTAAACTCCCCTTCATTTTGACTACCTTAGTAAAAAAGAGTGACTTAGGCTTAAAATGCAGTAGTCACACATAAATATAATTTTCAAGTGGATCACCACATGCATGAATAAGTAATGTATAGCAATGAACCTGGAACCAATTTTTCAGCAGGTGAGTGAATGGAAAGAGTAACAGTCCCTCCCCTAATTTAGTCTAATCTGCAATACAGTGCAAATTCAGGAGGTAGAAGTGGCATTGGAGTAGCAATAGTTAAGCTAGACCTGTAATAATCAATCTTTTCAGGGCATTTTACATGCTACCTAGTTACTGTAAAAGACAGTGATACAAGCTCGGCAACCTGACGTGCGCCTCACAGAAATCTCACTATCTGGATTCAGCAGAACTGACTCCACAGCAGTCAGAACAGTGGGAGCCAGGCAAACATCTAGTGAAAACTTTCGTGCTGACATTCACAGCTGCTTAGGCCACAGTCGCATACCTAAGTGACTATCGTAGCTGCCTTTTGTGTCTCAGATCAGGAAGAAGGGATCAGGATGGGTCTGTGATGTGTTTTCAGCACTGCAGTAGTGTTTTTAGAAACACAGGAAGAAACAAAGTCCACTGACTTGTTAAATCCCCACTTTTGCCACCCTCACACGGAGCACTATCAGATTTCACAGGCGCTCCTGCTAAAAGGGCAATTAGCAAAGTACAACACTGCTAGGAGTGAGTGATGGTGCGTTAACATAAATGCTTTAGTTATCTGAGAATCAGTCAGAGGCACAGAGTCCTAGGGCAGCACGCCCAGCCGACCCAGCGATGTGTTTACACACGCTGGGCTTGTTTGGAAACCTTTTGGAAGCTGCTGCTCCGGGTCGTGTTACCAATGTGTCACCTCCAAGCCCACAGCACACGGGGTTTGCACAGGAGTCTGAGGCCGGTGACACCCAGGTGAAGATGCGCTGCACCCAGGAACTACACAGGGAAAAATGCAAACAGTGCTTTTGGCTTAGGCCTTAACCCATTTAAGCACCCACAAGGAAGATGTTTCATTTTTTATGAGATCAAGGTTCCCCACATGTGAACAGCAGGAACTGTTTGCTCATGACGACTGTAGATGTTTGTCACACACAGTTGTTTCTATTTTAATTCTCACATTTGTATAGTAAAATGATCCAGAGAGACAAAAATCAAATGTTTCCTAACAAAGGGAAATGTAAGTGAAATTTCAAGGCATGATACAATCTCTTAAATGTGAGGAGGTGGCATTTCCCCTACACTTGATGAACTGCCTACGATAGCCAAAATTCTCAACATGTTTCTCCATATTGCACTTTAGGAAGCAGTTTTATTCTGCAGTTTATTACAGCCAGGGCTTTCCATAACCTTTCCAGAGGAAATTTTGAACATCCTGTTCTGGCAGGTCCTGACCTTTTCCATGCTGCAAGCTCTGCTTGTAAGCACCAAGAATCTAGGCTTCAGAGAATATATGGAAAAACTCACACAATCTTTTCTTACTTAAACTCACGAAAAAAAAAATCTTGAATTTTGAAGTCATAAATTGTTTTTTTTAAAAGTCACAGCTCTTTCTTTTCAAACAGAATCAAATCTAGTCCATAGGCCAATCACAATCAAACTGTAAAGGAGACTTATTGGACAACAAAGTATTACTAGGCCCCCAAAAGATATTAGAGTATTTGATTTAAAATAGCTATTTTCAGGATTTGGATTTCTTTAATCCTTGGCTGCCTGGCTCTCATTTGTGCTGTAAACAGGAAAGACGGCTCTGTTTAAAGGCCACCTGCTGTGCCCGTGGATTTCACAGCACCACTTCTGTGTCCGTGACCTTCTCCATGAGGTTCTGATGGCAGGAGCCAACCCAAGAGACGTTTCTGCCTCTGACCTCGAGCTGGAGGGAAAATCTATAAGTTGTTGGTCAGAGAGACTCTCTGTGTCTCTGACAGCCACCCTGTGTCTAAGAAGAGACTCTGAATGCAGGTTATTCCTGAGGCACCTTGTTTATGAGGAGAGTTGGTTAAGATTAGGGTTGAGTTTCCTCCGTGGATGAGCCCAGTCCACAGCCACCTCCACAGGCTGTACACGGCGTGCTAAAGCTGAGGTCTGGGTAAGTAGGGTTAGGCTACCCACACTACACACTAATCTGTGTCTAACCACTCTGAACCCATTCTAGAGGCTACAGAATTACAGAACTGCATGAAAGGAAATCTCCCAGCTACCAGTCTGACCCCAGTGGAGAAAAGACAAGAACCTGTCATTTTTTGTCAAAGACGAGACCATGCTGAAGGTGTTTTGTCCATCATTCACATGTTATTAGTCTAGTCCTGGCATTGTCACCATGGACTTTTAAAGAGAATTTTTTTTCTGCTCTAAAAATTGGAAAGTTTAGAAAAGCCTTTTTTTTTAATCTTTTCATCCTACTCCTCTAAACCTGCCCTACCCAATATAAATTGCAAGGGCTTGTACAACTCAACTCCTACTTTCATATCTGGGGCTCTCATACTGTTCCTTTACCCTCTTCACCTATTTAAATTGATCCTACTTGTCCTCCTTGAAATCCTCATCTTCTCTTGTCCCTCTTGCTGCTTCTCAAGTGAAATGACTCCCTCCCACCTATTCTGCACTCACAACTTGCCTCTTAAGTATTTGTTAACACTCGACATCAGACCAAGTGTAAAAATTGTACCATTAAACTATACTATAAAGCAAAAAATGTGATAGTAGCTTTCAGTTAGACAAAGTCACAAGTGCTATTTCATTTTAATTCGTATTCATTATTGCTCCTAACTGATAAACTGCATGTTCAGTAAGTAAATACTTGCCCATTTAATCAAATGTAACAACAGAAGTAGCTATCATTCTAATATAATTTTCCATGAGAAAAACACTACAATATGGATATCAGACACAGTTACACTGCCTTGTCCATCTTAAGAAAACGGAACTGAGTTCAAACCAAAATGGGGGCATCAGACACTGCAACAACAGGGAAGAAAATTTTCCTATAAGGAAAGGTATATTTACATATTCAGTTAAAGCTTGTTAATGTTTGACAAAGAGCTTATCTGTTGCCCCAGTGAGTGATACTGGGAAGCATCCCTGGCATTGGTGCCCCCAGAGCTGTACCTTGGAAGAGCAGTGATCTTCCCCCACTTCTCCACGCAGAAGCGCCTGGGCCCGTTGCTCCCCCGGAGAGAGGCAAAGCCTTCGTAGGGAATGCTGGACGTGCCTGTAACAAACTGCCAGCACAAACACTCGTGGGGACAGGGCCTGCACACACCGTGTAGGTCAGACAGCAGCACACCCACCACAGCCCACCACAGCCCTCGTGGAAAAGCATTTGCAAGGTCAGGAAATTCGCGGAGAACAAGCAATAAATGCTACTTTACATGGAGGCTGAGGGCAAAGAGACCATTTCCTGGCTGGGCTCTGCAAGAGGCAGCTTAGCAGATTAATTTCCTCCAAAGGTTTCTCTGCTACATAAATACTGTAGAATAACACACTATCAATACCCAGTTACTAAGACTTAAGCCTAAGTGAGCTTTTTGCTACCGTTTCCTGCATTAAAAGGAATTAATACAAAAAGTAGTAATGTCTGGTGACTTTGTGTTATGCCTTTCTGGCTATGTGGATTTCCATAGCTGTATAAACCAGAGCTAACTACTGTAAGAAAAGGACTAAATTTTGAAGGTTAGGTAGAATGCCCACTGACATTTGCTGAAATATTGTCTGGTGAGCAGTTTTATTTACAACCTGTCATGAACAGACAGCTTTTGACAGATCAGAGACTACTTAATTTGTAGTGATAGGGACATAAAAGCAGACATTTCTGCCTCTCCATCAATTGAGTGTCCCACACTGCCTTTTACAGGCCTTTTTAAAATACTTAAACAGATTCAAAAAAGAAAATTCTTCATAATTCAATGATCAGATACAAATTCTGAATTGTTAAAAACAGTGGATTTCATATTAGATCAAGAACGTGGTATGGTTTAGAGTGAAGGTTTGTTTGTTTCTTTCCAGATAGGATGGATGCAACTTGAACTTAAAAAATTCAACTCAGTCGTAAACCCACGTGTATAAATATTCTTCTGTTGAGAGATTTTGTCCTTCAGCAGCAGGGTGACTGGAACCTGCAGGTTTAGTGAAAATGGGATTGGACTGACTTTAAGGTTTTCATCATTATTTTCTAATTTGAGGCCTTGAACTTCCATCTAAGCTTTCTCCTTCCCAAGCTGTATAAATACTATTAACATTTCTACCTAATGATATAACCAACTGCACAGTTTTCCTTTTCTATCTTTAGGAGTCCTAATCTACTTTTAATCAAACAATAATAAAGGATTCTTGACATCAGCCATTGTATCTTAAGTGTACTTTTTAACTTAAAAATAGCTGTGAGCTTCAGTCACTTGAAATGATTACGTTTAGCCTCTGACTCAGGTTATTCCCACTAGCAAACAACACCACAATTTCTGGGTATCATAAGCCAGGATGGGACTAGTTTAGCATCAAATTTGAATGGTATACACTATTTTTACACAGATCAGCTGCTTTCTTACCTGTAAAAGTCTTAGTCGTTGTTCATTGTTGAACCTTTCCACAGCAGCCCAGAACCACCGAATTACAATGTGATTGTCATGATAACCTGTTAAAGCAACGAGAGCCTTTAGACTTCCAGGTGCTATGAAAATGGTTGAAGGACTAGTTAGTAAGCTTTTCCTAGTTTGGCCCTAGTCACAATAATGCCATATTCTTTATCCAATTGCATCAAAAGGCAGGAGGTGAGAGAAAAGTACTCCTAAAATGCTCAAAAATCCTTAAGGCACAGAATGAATATACTATGACAAAATGAAGTGAGACCCCTTATGCAAGGCTTTCTTACATTAATCAGTCACTATCAGGAATGCCAATTCTTGAAATATTCCAATACTGTGCTATTCATCTGCCCAAAGCTACAAATGATGCTGCAACCATCTCTCTCACAGTATCTCACAGTTCCCAAATCTTGTGTTGTTCTCAAATTTTCTCAACTATCAGCCAGTAATCACTGGGATTGCTTCTAATTTCCTGTCGCCTTTGAGTGTGTAAAAAAAAGGGGAATATCCGACTAAGGATGGTTACCCTTTCCATTTCTCTCCCAAGTCTGAGAGGTACCTCCCAGTGTGCAGCTGAGCATGGAGCTTTTGGTGGAGAAGAGTGTTCTGTTGTGCTGTCTGGGCAAGAACAGCCAGGGAAGAGCTGCATGGGGATGCAATGAAGCAAACTAAAATGGACAAATTACGTTTTCCTTACATGAAATTAGCCAGAGAAGTTCAGAAGTTACTATAAATGGATCTCATGGGATGGTCCTTTACTGTCTTGAAAACTGGGCTGTTACAGGCCCCCCACAACTCTCACTGAATAAGTCAAAATTCAAGTTACCTCCTCTGTACTCTGTATTATTTCTCCAATCACTCAAGTCAATTTCTGCTGTTCCTGCTATAACCAGTTCCAGTTCTCTGGCATCAAATACAGATACCAGTCTTGCATCAACCACCTGTGAAAGGAAATAAAGTGCATAGCAGCATTCCTTCATTTACTGGTTCGTGCCTCCCCACAAAGTCTGCTCCTAAGGCATCTACCGGGTATCATTTCTGTCACAAACAAACCAAACTCAGGTTTTGTCTTTTTAAACAAACAAGTCCCAATGCAGAAGCAGAGCAAGGATTCAGTGCTGATCATACCATGATCAAGAGGATTGTCCAGTGCAAAGAAGATACATAACCACAGTCTTTACATATATGACTAAAAAAACCCAACTTTTTAAACCCTCCCCCCTTCCCTTCCAATATCTACAAGGGCACTTCTGATTATATTTGGGACCCTGTATTTTGGAGACATGTACAAGGAGAAAAATATTTTGGAAGGAGAAAGAAAGTAAATTCAATTTTGGAACTTTTTACCTCATAGAAACCACGAACTAGACTTTCTGTTTGTTGTACAACTCCTCTCTCAATTCTCCATTTCACCATTCTTTCTATGTATTCTTTCTTGTTCTTTTCAGTGACTGGGATATTGGCACCTCCTGGTTTTAGTTCCCGTTCTGTGATCTTAGGAAAAAA
The DNA here is from genome assembly GCA_013400735.1 of Pomatostomus ruficeps. Classification (NCBI taxonomy): domain Eukaryota; kingdom Metazoa; phylum Chordata; class Aves; order Passeriformes; family Timaliidae; genus Pomatostomus; species Pomatostomus ruficeps. The sequence goes on along the minus strand of VYZT01062817.1, from coordinate 200,106 downwards.
AATGACCAAGTGACAATACAGTTATGATAAAGCCAAATGAAGGAATTGTAATAACCTAAATTTTTAAGTTGAAGTAATTCTTCAAAATCACTAACCAAGCCTGGCTTCTAGAAAACTGGAATATGTGAAGTAAGAGAATATAAAAAAATTTTTTTAAAATAGTATTTTAAATTCCATTTAGTCTGAGGAACCTTCATAATTAGTATTAAGAATAAGTTGAAAAGAAGAAACAATCTACAGGGACTAAAGTAGTGAATTTTTCTGAATACTATCTTAACAAAGGTGTTATAATACCTTTGAGTGGCAACTTTGCTGCAATTAAATTCAGGTAAACTACCTCTAGCAAAGGAATCCTAAAGTCTGATATTTCAGATACTCTCCAGAAAATCTCCTTAACCAGAAAAATATGTTTGACTGGGAGATCTCCTTAGATTTCAACATTGGTTTCACCAGCAGGAATTTTTTAAATACAAGTTCAAAGCAGCATGGAGGGACACTCGTTCTTCTGTCCAAATAAGTGTTTATCTAGCAGTAGAATGCACCAAGGAAATTAAGAAACTTGCACACCTGCCCAAAAACTTCTTCATTTACAGTAAATGTGAGATCTAGGATATCATGGATATCATTGTCTTTCATCCACTGCAAACTCTGGTGGAACTCCTCATCCAGATATTCCAGGTCACTCAGGTCACAGAGTCTAGCAGAAGAAAGAAGAAGAAAACACACAAATACAGACGATGGCAGGGGCCTGTGCTCAATAACTAAACTCAGACAGGACAGTCTTGAAAAACAGACTGTGACTGGGAGCCAAGAGAAACATCAATAAAGGCAACTCAACTCCAAATCTCTGCTTACTTGCCTGGTAACAGCAGTTACTGTATAAAACGAAATAATTCTGTAAATACCCAAAACTTCAGAATTTAATTTGAAGACACTTTGCTTCTTAAGCTTATGGTGAGTCTGCCCCATGTTTCCTGTGAAGCATATTTAGGAATTATGAAAATACATATATTGAAGAGACAAAGAATTCAAATAATAAAAGAAATTGTAAGATTTTTTTAAGAAGCAACCAGTGACCTTTTTGTTTATGTGGCTACACTGCCTTATCTCTCATGATTTGCTGAACTGCTCAGATACCCTGCTTAGCACAGAAATATCTTTTTTTCCTTTTGCCATATTTTCCCTTATCTTGTCCTTCTTTTACAAATCCAACTTGAAAGCCAACTGTCCCTTGCTGCCTTCAACAGTTACTATTCCAAGCTTTGGACGTGTCACCTGTTAGTAACATTTAAGGTTGTGGTGGCAACTTCTGCCCTTCTTAACTCTTTAAATCCTTCTTAAGTCCTTAAATCCTGTCCTGTGAAACAGGACCCTGGGGCTGTTCATTGAGCAAGGGGCAGGGTTACCTGCCTGCTGCATTCCGGGTCAGCACAACGCCAGAAGGAAGCCCTGCACTTGCAGCTGGGTTCCCCAGTGTAGTTTTAAGTGACATCCTGCAGTAACAGCCCCTGTATCAAAGCTGATGGATTGGGCATCATGTCCCATCTGCAGAGACAGTCTGGATAGCTCATCAGTTCTGAGAAATCAAAGGTGCACGGCTGGGATGGGGAAGTTGCATGAATTAGGCAGTGTACAAAGGTGCCTGCCCCTCATTTTTAATTTTACTGTTTAGAGAATCACCAAGTTAAACAATTTAATTTAGCAGCCACACAAAGTCCACCCCTGGGGTAAGTCCTCATTCTTACTAAAATGATGCTGCCAGCGTTTAGGTATTTTTAAAACATATGTGCAGTAGGAATGATTATTTACTCACCACTACTGAAATACGTGATGTTTTATAGAAAAAAAAATGCTTGCAGACTTCTCAAAACCAGCTTTCAAATAAAAAGTAAAGCACCTTAAGTTCATTAGGGCTTAAGTTCCAGACATGCTGAGCAAGCACAGCTCTCATTGTTTCAGCCAGAACAGGAGCAGCAGTTCTGGGAACCAAGTCTGAAGTACATCAAAGTACAGCTCCTCAACATGGAGATTGCCAACAATCAGTCTACCTCTGAGAACTGATGGTGCAGTCTAAGTTATAAAGTGATTCATATCCTATCCTGTGAGTCATTACATGACAAATGAATAAGAACTCTATTCATATCTGAAGTAAGCCCACAGCATTTCATTGTACATCTTCAAATCTAAGATTTTGTAGAAGAAAGCTGGTAACAGAGCTAAAACAAAACATGAGGTTCTCATACTGATCAGAAACAACATTCTGAGGCAGTGGAAACAAGAAAGTTTTTCAAAAATGTCCTGGATTAAAATCTGTTTATTAAATTAGAAATAATGGTTGGTCTTCTTTGTCAATAAAAAGTCATAAATAATCCATACATAAAATGGCATCATTGATGGGGAAGGAACCAAACAAAAGAGGAGACAGAACAATTCTACTCACATTCGGAGGAGGGCTTTATAAAAGGGTCTTGTAAAAAAGGCATCCAGCAAATACTGATGTATCAGAGCAAGACCAAGGATTCGACCACTAAACCTGAACCTGGAACAGAAAGAGTTACAGTCGTGATACTGAAACTTTGTGGTTGGTACACTGCTCTGTCATCAAAACTTACATGGATTTCCAAACAGCATTATTAAATCAGACAGCTATGCCTAAATTGTGGTATTTTTTGTTTATTTCTTGGGTTTCTTTAACATTCTCAGTAAGGCACAGGAAAAAAAAAATTAAAAGCAAGTCTGCAGGGTGTGGAAAATCCCTCAGATACCTAAGTTATAACTGCTCAAAAATGTCAAATCCATATTAACTCCATCAGCCCCTGCCAGAGCAGCCACTTTATAAATGCATTAGCTCCCAAAATGATAGCCACTGTCTATTTTCATTTCACTCTCCTACAGGATTAACTTGTTTTCATGTCACTGAGAGGCCAAGGGTTTTCCTACTCTTTCCCAGCCTGACAGATCTTGCTGCCTGCCTTTCCTGCTTACAGTGACTCCTTGCTCCCTCTTCTGACTGTGCTTAAGGAGTTCTATGCATATTTTCACAAACAGCTGTTGAAAGTTTTTTTATGTATTGTCGTGCTCTCCAGGCCTATGTCAACAGGATCTAAATCTCCTTCTCTCACCTCTCTCTTTCTTCCCGTTATCTTCATTTTGTTGGGTGTGTAAGGAGGACGTTTGCCAGAGCTGAGATCAGATGGCAGCAGCCTTGAAATAGGAGGGTCTTTGCAAATATTCCCATGAGAATCACAATCCATTATGAAAACTCTTCCACAATTCTAGGACTAGATTAAGGTCTAGTGTTTGTTTTCAAAGAAAATGTTTCTTGAACTTTCTATTTATGTATCCTTTACAATATTTTTCTTGGAAAAATTAGAGCTTTTTTACACCTGCTTGTACAATGTTTGCAAGATGAGGATGTGACATGCAGAGCCTTCCCCTTTCCATGCATAAACTGCTTGTCACAGCTGCATTTTCTGAATTCCCCCTGGGGCTGTACAAAACCAGCACTCCCTGAAAGAGATGGGGTCGCGCCTCCTTCACTCCCAAGGTCTCTGGTCCAGCACTGCAGAAGCCAGGGATGAACGCAAAATGTTGGCAGAAGCCGCACAGCACATAAGGGTTTTCTCTCACCTCTCTGCCAGGCTGTTCTGCCTTTCCAATACAGCCTATGCCATTTATTGTTGGAATATTAAGAGTTCAACAGGCAGGTTGCTTCAACCTTCAACTGCCAAGCAGTTAATTTCGTGTTAATTTGTAAAATTAGTAATGAGATTCCCCTCTGATACTCATTCTTCCTAACTGGCTTTCAAACAATAAGAACTCAGTGCTATCTGTCCTGAAGAGATGAGCAGTTGTCATTCCACTATTAATGTAATCCAACTACTTACACAGCAGAATTCTCTGCTAATAGTCACAGCACAGCTTTACAGATTTATGGTGATGCCACGGCTTAAATCAACTGAGGGTGATTTAAACTGGCTTATAATTGTGAGAATGGGATCATGCAAAAATCCTCAATAACTATTTTAGAAGCATGGGTGTATGTACAGACTGTTTCAAAGCTGTGTGATCAGCAGTCTTCCCCCTACCCCCAATTAAGATATCACCACAGATTTCCTTCCAATAGGTATGTCAGGGTTTTTCCACTGAGATCTCTGCCCTCTTTAGGAAAACTCAAACAAATTACATGCAGTAATACATGCCTGAAAGCTCCCTTAATCTCCTTAGCTGACAAAAATTCAACGTGTTATTATTTTCTCTTGGGTTTTTTTAATACACAAGAGGTTAATATTGCTTTCATGAAATGACTGCTAATGTACAAGAAATGCAGGGAGTTGTGTTGTGAGACAATCCCATGGTAAATGATCCAAATCATAATTTTGCTGACCTTGTGAGAAATAAGATCATTTAAACACCACAAGAGAAACCAAACTCAGGGAAGTCTTAAGAAATGCAATTATTTTGCTGCTGGTTAAAAAGATCAGATTCTGTGTTACAAGTCTGAGCAGATTTGAGCAGTTGTTCTACTGTGGGAATAACAGAACATGTACCTGAAAACCAAAAAGAAAATCATTCTTACCACTCATGGTGATTGTCTACGAAAGCAGACATGGGACTTATTTGTACTGTGTAGGTATCGTTGGCTGAATATTCAAACAAACCATAATACGGATTGAAGAGCTCCCTGGACACCAGGAAAAAAAACTCCCTTGACGGTCCACTGTAGTCCAACCTTTAAAGAGAGACCTGACATTACTATGAAGTAAGAAACACTTTTTTGAATCTACATTCCTTACACTATATTTTGATTAGAATTTCGTAAGATTTTAACCAGAACCCTTAACCGTGCAGATTGCCTAATGCCAAAGTATGTGGAACTCTCGAGGGACTATTCTAAAATGGAACGGCTTGGAGGACTGGAATGAAGTTCTCCATGTGGGCTGCTCTCAGAAAAAAGTTTTGGCTCCAGCTGTAACGGCCTCTTTGCCACGGGAATATAACCAAGTAACTGGGGGTGGCCAGGGTGGGGAGGAGGAAAATCATGAAAAGAGCCAACATCAGACTTATCTGCATCTGACAAATTAACAATGAAAATAAACAATGGTCATATTTTGTCTTTGCAGACCTGCAACCATAGGACAATTTGAAGGATAATATTTCTGTTTTCCCTAGCAATATAATCCGAGATTACTTCAGTGATTTATTTATGTTTCTTGGTCTAAATTTTCTTGTCTGTCTTCCAAACTTGAGTGCATTTAAATGCCTTTTGGAGAGTGCACTTCCTTTGTTGGGTTTTTTTCCTTTTTTTTTTTTTTTTCCCCTATTTCAAGATTCCAGTCCTAATGAATCAAAATAACCCCTTCTTCCTGAATGATAAACAAACTCATTGCTGACAATGCACTGAGACTGAATTGTGACATTACTCTGCAGATCACCAGTGAAATGAGTTAGGCATGAAGTTTAATGCTCTGTTAAGCATAGTTTCAGAAAACCGAAAATTAGGGGTTTCCCAGTGGGGAACAGAGAATATTATAACCCTAACAGATAGTTACAAAGATACATCTTTTATAGATAGAAGATGTAATATTTGACTCTTAAGTACTAAGACAATGCACAGACAGAAGTACCACAGAGAAGGTCAGCTTTCACACAGAACTTCTGCCACGAATGTTTTGGCTCAAACTCTTACCAAAGACAACCATGAATGAGAGTTGTTTGTGAGGATGAAGCTGTCAGGAAAGTAAAGGCTAGGTGCCATTATCAAGCTGAGGACAAACTCTCTTTCTTCAGCCGAATAAAAAACATTTTCCCTTCAGGTCACTTGGAAGCATTTCACTTCTGTTAAGCTTCAGCAGTGAAGTACTGAAACAGACCCTCACCCTGGCAGGAAGGGGTAGCTTCCATCAACAAATTACAGAAAAAAATAATAATCAAAAAATGGTTTGATACCATGGACAACTGTTGGATCTTAATCTTGGCACGAATACCAGGATCAAGTAAAGGGTCATCTGGAAGACTCTTGTAAGCTTCTGGGATAATCAGACACACTGTGAAATCCTAAGATAGAAAGGAAACTGTGTGCTTGACTATCAGCCATTTCATACAGCTCCCTTTGTATGCAGTTACTGTGAGTCATGTTAAATAAATCAATCATGAGAGTCCTGCACTGCCAGTCAGATTTATCCTACAATTAAAGGCTTGGCACAAGGGTGAGAAAACTTCATACGAGAGGTATGCAACCACACAACAGCTGCAACTGTGGGGCATTTGGATATTCAGGAGAGCAATATGTTGTTGGCAACGTGACTCAGGTCTCCTAGGAAGCACCATTAATACTTCAGATTTACCACTCTTAAATGCAAAGCAGCTTCTCCTAGGTAGTTCACAGAACTTAGGAAAAACAAGGAGCCATATTCTTTTGATCTTAATTTTGTAATGTATCACCACATTAATTATGAGTGTATAAAAACCATTAAATGAGCATCACAATTGATGAGTGTAGAAACTGAAGGTTTGAGGAAGATGAACATTATGAGATTTACGACACAAATCACTTGAACAGCAATAACCATGTCTGAGTTGCCCCACTTACTATTTTATACACTAATAAATCAATAGTTACTGAAATGTTGTATTATGTAAGGATTTCCTTACCCATTACTTTACAACTTATATCTCTTTACCAAGAGGAAAAGAAATGCAAAAGCAGACTCCTACTTAAAATCTTAATAAAGGAGGAGCAAATAGGAAACAATTAACTTTTAGTATTCCTCCTCTCCTCCACCCTGACCTGTCTTTCTTCGCCTGGCCAAATGAGTAGTTTGATGTGATACATACCCTTGCACCATCTCTGAAGAAACAATACTGTTTGCACACATCCTTTCTTCATTAAAAATACAGATTTGTAAACAAAGGACTGACGTCACTTTAATTTGACTTTGCTGTTAATTAACTGATTCTTTTCCATTAAGGCTAGAGTCTTGTATAAAGCTGGATATAATGGGGACAGGATGTGTCACCCCCATTCCCAGGTCACTCTTCATGTTGCTGAGTGGTGACATGCAAAATCTGACGTCTGAGGAAGGGAGATGGTGTATCTGGATCAATCTCTATCTGATGTATGATTTAAAAAATTTCCCTTTCATTTTTAAATCTGAGTCGAGGCTGTATTGTGGAAGTAAAGGCTGGTAGGGGCTGTGTAGAACAGGCCTCGCTCCTGCATCCCCACCCTCCTCTGTCAGTACAGTGTAATCCCTTTGTGCACCAGCCTTGCCATTCCAGTTCTGAGTTTTTCCTCAGACAGCATGGTGATATTATTTATATGAACAAGTCCACACTTGGCTCTCAGCTGTCAACATTCTTTAAGACTTCACTGAGTCCTTATTAACACTAAGTGCTTCAGGGTGAACTTTAAGTAAACAACAGGATTTAGGGGTTTTCAAAGACATATTAATTTTATCTAATCTTGTAAGAGATGTTTCTATTACAACTTTGCATTTTAAAGACTCCCACATTGCATGGCAATAGCGCACACTACAGCACTCCAAGAGCTGTGCTGCAGTTTTCTGAATATCACAGAATCAAAGTTTAATTGCATTTACCAAGACATTCATGAACCGTATCAACAACAGGCAAGAGGGTTTTAAGACCTGACAAAGGGGGCCCAAATCGAGAGACAAAAGCAGCAAACAGTACATTGTTTCAGTTTCACTTGCAAAGGAAATCTAACCACATCTTGCTTTGCAAAGCACATCTCACAACCTGTAACACATTAGACTTTTATTAGACACAGACACAGCATTCTCTGAATGTGACTTTGAAGTGTCAGGAATATTTGGGTTTTTCTGACACCTGGCAACAGCCCAGCTGTATTATTTGTGATGTAGGCCCTGGCCTGGAGAGGCAGTGAGCACCTCCAGTAGCACTGAGGGCTTTCTGCTCCCAGTGCCTCAGACAGGAGCTAAATTAAGGGTTGAGCCCATAGCCTACTCTGGAAGCGCTCTCCCTCTAAAAAATGGAGGCTGTCTTTTAATAAGCCCTGGAGACAAAACAGCACTGAGAGAAAAGAAATATGAATAACACAGGAAAGTTGTTTGGTTTTTAATTTGCTTTCCCAGCAACATTCTGAAACACACACTAACTACTGGGAAAATTCACATAAGCACTCACATTACTTCTGCAGAGGCAGGGTACGTTACATTGCAAAATGCTTAAGGAGCCATCTTGAACAGCTGTGTGTTCTAGGCTTGTGTATGTGGCATTTCCTGACTGCAGTTCTTCCTCTTTTCACTCTAGACAACAAGTTTGGTGAAACAGGAGCTACAAGACACTGAGTTCTCAGACCATAAATACTTCCCTGTTCTACTCACCCTTCTTCCCCAACAAACGTGACATAGAGTTTATTTCTCTGCAGGTCTTTTCTTGAGTAGCCCATGATCTGGTTAAAGGCATCTTCTAGCAAGTGATCTCTCCTGATGATTAATCTGAAGGGAAAAATTATTTTGAAACAGCAATTTGTGAACATGAACCACAGTTGGAAATATCTATCTACACTGCAATATAGTAACAGGGTGACTTCAGAGATAGCAGTTTCTGCTGGATAATTTTATCCAGATCAGGAAGCTCCTGTTAGTCTATCTCCTTCAATACTCTGCTTTAGATTTCAACGAAATGTCCCTTGTACAAAGAAGTGTCATTTTGTTTTGTCTACCTTGGTTCTTCCTTAAATTAGAGGGAAAGGTCCTGAAGCTGGCATTTTTATTAAGTCTGAAATCCTTTTGTAAAGCTGGGCCTCTGGGTTTTACTGTGAGCAATAATCTAATCTTTTCTGTAAAAATCAATCTCTTCACATGGAAAAAGATAAAACCATGGAAAATCACATAAAACCCAGAAACGCACATTCATACATTATCCTTGAGTGTGTGATGGTACAAAAAGTCTAGAAGGAATGGCAATTATTCGTACAAAACCCCACTGAAGCATCGCATGTGAAAACACAATGTACCTTCTGAAAGGAAAATTGTGAAAGTGAGGAAGTGTCATAAAGATCTCAAATAAGAGGTGAAAGGATCCTCCTTCCTCAAACATTTTACCCTCTGCCAAAAAAATGTGTTTGGTTAGTTTCCTGAAACTTGACTTGGTTTATATTCAAATACTGCCTTCTGTGTGCAGCCATCAGACAGAATCCTGCTGCTGCCTGCAGGAAGGCAGATGAACCCTCCCCAGCCTCCTGCAGAGCCCCCGCTGACCCTGCAGGTACCTGCTCAGTGGCTGCACGGTGCCATCCTGCCCAGGACATGGAAGGGGAGAGCCCAGGAACTGAGCAGGTACCTGGGCAACAAGAGGAGCCAGGGAGCGGTGGAGCTGTGCTGGGCCTGCTTTGAACAGGTCAGCACTGTGCGCCTGGGAAAGCAACCCAGAGAAAACTTCCATTCACATGGCAAGCTGTTCTGCTTAAAAACCTACAGTGTGATGGCAAACAGGCCAGGGAAGAAAGGAAGGGAAAAAAGGCTGTAAGAAATGGAAAGATCTTACTGGGAGCGAATGCTCCCCTCCAGTTATTTGCCCAAGCATTCAGGACAAAGCTCTCACAGAGAAGGCTTTAACTGTTCATGTTTTCATTATATTCTAGGCAGACAATGCTCAACCTTTGCCTCTTAAGACTTGTCTAAACAATATCATTTTAATCCCATTTCAGTTTTGCAAAACCTGTAACACATGAATGAAGTTTGAGCTTCTGCAAAATAAGAGAAGTGACTGGCTGAAGGAAATTAAAAAAAACCAAACCAAAACCAAATAGAAAACCTCCTTCTTCTTACAGAGGAAATGATTAAATCATGTTCTTGTGCCTCATGACTATGAGTTAGATAGCTGGCACAAGACTTGGTAATTTATAAAATTTTGAAAGTATCTTGTGAGGACAATGTTTAATATAATAGCATGTAATCACATGATTAGCAAATAAAAGGAGTGAAGACCTCACTCCAAGCACTCTAGCATTCAGAGTGCTAAAATAAAAATATTAGCAGTTTTTTAAGGCAAACCTTAGAATTTAATAACATTTAATGTATGAATCCTCTTTACTAAAGAGGACTGTGGTATCAGTACAGGCAATGATGTACGAAAGATAAGCGTATGTAATTTTTTTTAGTGGAAAAAGATATGAGAAACTGTAACTGTTCATATAGCAGTTGCTATAATGGAAGAATTCAGATGCCTCCTGTTCTGCAGGCCTCTTCCCAAAGCTCTTTTTGGCACCGCATTGGTAATATTGTCTGTACAAAAACATAGCTGGAGGAAACACAGAGGTGCTCAGAACTTGCTGTATCCTCTGCTATGAATCACATGCTGGCATTAAGTCTTTCATTACAGGTTTTATATTCCCAGAAATGCCTGGGTCACCATAACATCTGCATTCCTTCTACGGGGAAGAAGCTTGTAGATGTGCAAGGCAAGCTGCCTGAAAAGAAATCCAGTTTCATGCGATGCTTCAACGTACTTCAATTTCCCTGGGCCTTGTCCATATCCTTTAGTCTCCAACTTCCTGTAGAAGTTCCTCAGCTTGGCTTCAAAATCTCTTTTGTACGGAGCTGGAGCTCGGGCATTGGCACGCTGAGTACCTGCAGGGAGCAATAAGCAAAGGATGAGCAGTGGTGACATGAACTGATGGATGTCCCATCTGCTACTGGAAAGACTCCTCAATAGCCAAAGGCATGTGTGATATGTGTTTGGTGTAGTCACCTTTATAAAGAGTAAAAGCTGCATATCTTCAAATCTGCTCTGCATCCAAGAGTTTCTGGTTGCTCACTTCCAATAGTATCAGCTTTCAAAAGTAAATCTTAAAAGAGCAAATCCAGGTCAATGTAAAAGATGGATTAAAAAAACAGCACAACCAACTAGAAAGACTTTACTTTTTGTTTGTTAAGTACACTTTATGTCTAACCTTTATAACAGTTCATATGATAAATGTTCTGTTCTGGTTTTAATATTATCAGGGAAAACAACAAGTCAGAAATTAAACATAAACAGACCAGACTCTGCATTGCCCCTGTTGACTACATCAAGAGGAAGAAGGAAAACATTTGGAAATTTCTCAGTACAAGTTTTTTCCTGGGGAAGTAACATGGAAGAAAACTATAGGAAGAATGGAAAAATGACCAAATTTAAGTTTGTGGAACTTCTAACCTATGGCTGCAGAAACATACATGATGGTCATCTAAGTGAATTTAATTTTTTTTATGGTAAAAGCAAGGAGAGGTGAGATCTGTACACCAAAATAAATGGCACACCCTACAACTGCATGTACAAGTCCAGTATATACAAATTAGGTGTTTAGTCTGATCTATTCTGGAAATGACCATCACTGGAACTTCCGCTGCCTCCCTGGATAGATTACTTTCATCAGTTTGACTGCCAGGCAGGGTGCCAAGGAGGCAGTTAAACTCCTTCCCTGCGTGGCTGTGCAGACATCCCCCACACAGAATTCAGAGGACATTCAAAATTTTTCACGCCCTGAATTACACAGAAGCTGACAACCACTTGTCTGCAACTTGTGGTCACCTATAATGCACTGAAAGCACAAATGAACTGTTTAGCAGCACTTTTATGCAGAGTTCTGGCTTTTAACTCAGTTCCTTATGCGAGTTTACTTTTGGCCCCTTGCATGAAACCAAGTCACTACAGAAACATTGATTGCTGCAGTGGGGGCACGCACGGGAATGCAGGGTTCAGGTAATAAAAGAGGAGGTGCAGCTGTTCCACCCGTGGGCAGAGACCGGGGAAGGAGCGAGGCCCACGGAGCCACAAAGCCGCGGGTCTGACGGAAAAGGCGACAGCGCATCCTGCGGAAGTGGCAGCTGGCTGGAGCTGCAGAGCCCATCTCTGCAGGCAGAGATCACAGAGAGAACGAGGGAGCTCACTGATAACACTGCCATTTGACAGGCCTTTTAAAGACCTGTCTGACCAGAACTGACACTTGGCACTTGTTCCGGGCTTGCAGTGAAGGGTGGGAGGAATAGTAAATATCATGGAATCTGCAGGGCTTCAAAAGGACCCCTCTGGGAAAACAGGTCATGGTCACTGATTCATCTACAGTGATTTTCCTCTTTTACTGAGAGCACCAAGAGCTTCTAAAGGTACGCCCAGCTGAAATCTCCCGAAAACTTCCAGGAACTGTAAACAGCCTTTTCACTATTGGCCTTTTCCCTCTCTTTCTTTGTTCTGCTTTGGGTCAAAGTATGTACAAAAATGCAGTCACCAGAAAAAGGCAACAAAAATATACTTCAGTGTTAAGCCCTGAAGGAAGGTGGGTTTTTTTTGAAGGGTACCACAAAACATGAATCTGATAGCACATTACTTCATGGTCCAGAAATCAGCACCATAATATTCTGTCAGCACATGACAAGTCCTCACTGCAAATCAGATGCATATGCCAAGAAATTCCTGGGCAATTATAGTGATTACTTCCGCCTTGGGAACAAAAGATGTTAATGGAAGAGCTAAAAACCACCAGTGATGTGATAATCATATTTGATTTTCAAAGAGGTTATATACTAAAGCAGATAAAAAGAGTAGCTTCATGACTATGCATCTTTCCCAAAAGAGAAAGTGCAAGTGATTGTGACTGACGTGCACAATGGATCCTCAACACACCACCTCGTGCAGAGCAGCGCAGCCAGCTTAGCTGATGAGAAGAAACAGAGCCTCCATAGAAACATGGGCTATTTACAACTTCTCATCAAAAAAGTCATTTGTACGCCAACACAAACGTGCATGTTTGCAGACTGATGGGGAGATTCAATGGTCTCTCCGTATTTTTCTATGAGCCAGAAGAGAGATTACAATTTTAAGAAGAATGAGACTAAAAAACCATCACTGTTCATCCTCCACTACCTACTGCTACTGCTGCTGTGAGTAAATGAGAATATCACATGTTGAAGACTGAATGTATTTTGAAATTACTTTGTTGGAATGAAGCCATGCCCAGCATGCTTTGGTGCATGTACCAGTGATTAAGAAATCTTAACTCTGGAAGCCAAAACAGGTTTTACTTATAAAAGACTGCCAAGTTTGCAGTTGGAAGTAAGATGCAGACATGCAGATTTCATCATTCCCTTCTTTTCAATAAAGAGAAACAGTTATAGCTAAACCATATACATACTGAATAAATGTGAATATTGTATTTCACTGCTTCCCAGAATGCCTTAAGATCATTAGAATGTTCGGATGGTTTCCTCAGACAGACCTTACAGAGGTCCTTTGTCCAACAGCAGGAAAAGCTACCACATGTTTATGAATGCATTTAATCCAGTTCCATGAAAAGGCAAAGCTTTTTATTATTGTGGACTTGGAAATGCCCATGAAAATCACAGTTCTTTTTCTGATAAAAACTTATTGTTGTCTGGAACTACCCAGAGTTGCTTACACTTCAAATGTTCTCTATTTACAGATATTTTTGTTCTCAAATTTGTAGAAATCCCCATAAACCACTTCCAATTTGCTTATCTATTATCTTGAGGAAACTAAGCATAGCAACATCTATAAACTTGGCCTTCAAATGGAACTTGTCATATTTGCAATAATTTAGTTCTGATCTGCAACTTAGAATCTGAAATACCAGTTTCATTCCATTCTGACATAAATATTCAGACAGCTGCAATATGCTGTGTTTTGAACTCGTGTTAAAGGATAACAAGCTGGCTTTACATAAGATTGTTCCTCATTGCCCCACAGCCTCATTAACACTGCCATTTTAATATACAGTTATTAGGTCCATGCTTTTAATTCTCCAGGCATCAGGATGCTGGCATGAGCAGTCACTTAGTTGTTTCACATCACTGGGAAACAACTTTGCATGTTTTTTTTACAAGTCAGAACAAAATCACAACCCCTGAAGTTGTAATAGATCTTCAAAAAAAAGCAAAGCATCTTGTGAGCCCAAGGCAAAGGTTCAAGTTTGACAGTCAAATGCAATTGTACTTGTTGACTTTGCCCAAAAATAGGTCTAAATCTTTGTTGCTGCTGGAGCAACAGAACTTGGATCTTCAGAAAGGTGAAAAGACAAGACATGCAGCACAGTCAAATTAAGGAACCAGCTCTATTGCATTTTACAGACCCCATCACCATTGAAGCCCTCCCGTGACAAGCTCACTGACCCCTCAGAAGGGGTTACTGCTCAGGAAACCTTACCCATCTAAAAGCTGGGAACCACAAGGGGATAGAGGCTGCAGTTTCCCAATGGTATAATCGTGGCTTTAGGCTGCCATGAATTTCAGTTTGTAAAGGAAACAGAAGAGTAAAACAATTTTTCTATTGTTTTTGTTCTCCAGCTTCTGGGAAGGCAGCAAGAACATCCTACTGACTTTACTGATGTGGAACTGGTCTTACCAAGGATGAGAAGTGGTTTCATGCAGCCCCTGCAGAAACTCTGCCTGAGCAACTTACCTGGAGAGTTCTGAGGCGAAGACACTGGCGAGCCTCTCGGGGACTGGCAATAGCTAGGATGGAGTAAGGCATGTGGCGGCACATATGACATTATTTCCTCCTCAAACAAGCTGGCAAAAAGGAGCAAAGAAGAAGGAACACGTTTATTTGAATAGATGGCAGTCTGCATTTTCTAGGGATAAATCTCTAGTTATTAACCTGCTTTCTTTGGTAGTCACTCACCTATTGCCACTATGCACACTTAGAGTGCTACAGAATATTTCATTGCCATTTCCTCATGCAGATTTTGAAAGTACTGGAAAGTAGTAACGGCTACTTTTGTGGGACATTGCTACATATAACTGGGTTTTTGTTCTCAAGGTTAAAATATAGTTAATCAGCCTTGAAAATTCATGGGCCCTTCTCTTTTTTTTCTGTGTGTTCTCATTACAAAGGGGTCAATAACCTTATTCAAAAACATTCTAAGCTTCCAGGATTAAGAGTCACATCTGAACTTGTTAAGTGTATTGAATGGTAAGCTTGTTAGCATAACATTTTATGTTGAATAACACTCCTGCTGAAACAGGTATCACATCTAGCCTGTTCAAGCTGAGTTACTTCATGCCTCATCTATGATTGTTACACAACTTTTTATGTGAAAAAAACCCAAACATTTTTCAGCCTAATCCCTGCGTCTGTGTGTGTGTGTGTGTATGCATATATATATATTAAAATTTCAGTCTTTTCCCAAATTTGACACAAGGGGGACAGAATATCTAATATCAGAATGGATCTGGTATCAAAAGGTATGTTGAATGTGAAACATGACACAAAAACTGCTGAGATAATATGTAAAAATTATTTTCAAAAATTGAGCTATACAAGGAATTGCAAGCCAGTCTTTTACTGTCCAATGCAATGAAAACAATGTTCAAATAAAAGATGTTCCTTACTAAGCCTGTTCACCAAACAAATATCTAGAAATCTTTTTTACATGGATTTTTTTTAATGGCTCCTTTCTGACAGATCTTTTTACATCCATGGCCTTGTGATGTTTTCTTCCAAGTTACACATAAAAATCTTAAAAGTTTTTAAAGAAACAGTATTTCTATTTTTAAAAGGCCCAAACATAGGTTTAAAATAAGATATTTTTATATCTGTAATTAATTTGGAGATTCAGGATCAGAAAGGATTATCATTACGCAATGTAGCCTCAAATACAACTATTAATGCCAATTCTAATTTCACTAGATTCATTTTTAAAGGTTCCTGTGAATTTCTTGATGCACTTTTATAGTGGATGAGAGTACAGTGTCAAGACAAAAGGGTTTAATTTTAGCAAAAAATCTGCCTGATTTTTGGAGTTAATACCTTAAATTAAAACTAGAAAAGAAGCAGCTTCCCATTTCTTGAAGTCTGTAAGAATATTTCCTTTATTAGAGGGGACAGTGCTTGACAGCACAGTGAAGAGGTGAGACATTAAGTATTAAAAACACCTTTCAAATATGGACCTTGGCAAACAGGCACTTCCCAAAGCACAGAACTGAACAGATGCATTCTAAAAGTAGCACAAGGCACATTCTGCAAAAAAGGTCTGAGCTGTACCACCTTTCTAAGCATCTGGGCTGGATGCAACAGGACAGTTAAAGGTGGTCTGGGCAAACCCATATAAATCAGAGTGCTCTTGCACTTGCCTTTCATATTCCATCCTCCTGTGAGAAAGTGTGACCTCCAACTACCATCTGGAAACTGAACATGACGAAGATAAAATCTGAGCCCTGAGCTGTAGCTCTCCCAGCTGCAAGTCCAAGGAGTGAAGGGGAAGTGACTGGGTGACACCATCAGCAAGCAGTTCTCCCCGAAAGGTTCCTCAGCAGCTGCCCCAGCATGTTCCACTCGTGCATGGGCAGCAGCAGCGCCTACCTGAGCAACATGACAAGGTCTGCATCACTGGATAAACGCACCAGCCCAGGTGTTCCCTCTGTCCGGATGAACTGGATCTTCTCCCTGTGTGAGCAAAAAAAGCCTTTCAAAATACCTTTTGCAAATAAGACATCAATGTGTACCACAGCAACAAGAAAAAGTAAAGTATTTCAGAAACCTCTGGGTTATGCTTTTCCCTACCTCTTTTCCCTGCCACACCATGTCCATGTGAGCTGTAAAATATTACAACCAAAGAGCAAATTTGTTCTGAGGAACGATCCTCCCGTTGCCCTCATCTCTTCAATGCTCACACTCTTGCAGGTAGTACAGTCACCCAACCAGTAAAAAAAAGAAATTTAAACAAAAAAAAGAGAAATCAATCCCTCAAGTTCACACCAGCCATGTCTCTGAATTCAAACTAGGAGGCTGAGGCCTGTGGGAGGACATTCCCATTGTAAAAGAGAACTGTTAAAGAGGCACTCTCTCTCCTGAATCCCTATACAATGCAAGCCATACATTACAATGCATACTTGTGATTTTAAAGGCAGAGTTTTCGTACCACACTGCATTTAAGATATCATCTCGAAAAAAACCTGTATTATTTCTCCCTTTTATTTCACCCAAGCACACATCCCTTCTCCTAGCCCGTTTGGTCACTGTTGTGGAATCTATGTATCCTAAATTCTGAGCATGGTAACACACAGAATTTTAGGATCTGTATTGAATATAATTTCTTGGATTCCTATTCTTTTTCTCTGCAGAGCTTTTCCCTGCATTCTGAAGTACAAGTACATCCTTCTTATTTTCTCTTCATCAGCATGACAGTACAGTAAAGATAAATTCAAATTTGGCTTTACTTTTCTGGAGGAAAAGAAAACAAAACCCAAGCCCACGTAGGAAAACCTGTCCCAAATTAAAGGAGAAAACCCCAAACAACCGGAAAAGTGAAGAGCTCTGTACAAGAACAGCAGCATTGGCTCAGCTCAGAGGCCTGTCTACACCATGTCCTATTACCAACAGTGACAAGAAGGCAAAACCACTCCATGCAATCGGCAGGGCATGGACACCTGGACACTTCCAGAGCCCACTCCACTGTACATCAGTGCCCAAAGGGCCAGGCTGGAAGAAATAAATGGTGCATTACAAAATACACCTTAGCATTTAGTTGGCAGCAACACCAGAAACCAGAAGGACATTTTCTGGGTTAACTAACATATGCAGCCTTCCAAATGAATGCAATCCATGATTTCCTGGGGTTACCAGCAAAAGTTGTGTTTTAAATTATATTTTTTAAATATATATGCCTTTTGCCTTCTGTTAAGATATAAATTATATTTAATGTATAACAGGTGTCTTTGCCTGAAGCCTTTTACATTATTTAGCAGCCTCTCAGTTTTACCTGCAGTGGCTTGGAAGCAGATTTAACCTTGGCAACATGCCTAATAAGGATATGATAAGTATAATGTTCTCACTCCACCATAAAACCTCCGAACAGCAATGTTCTACATGTAATACACTTTCATTTTGTATTTTAATAGACTCTCAACTTCTTATCTCTTCTTTCTTTAAGGGAATGAGAAATTATTTTAGACAGAAAATGTCAGAATTGGGGTCTTAAAAGACTAACCAGAAAAAAAAACAACCTGGGATCTTTATAAAAATGTATGAAATGTTACTGAGGCATCAGCTGTGGAAGGATATAGGAGAGGTATAAAGGAAGATAATTTACCTTAATCAAATCACTAACTTTAAATACTAAAATTAGAATGGGACCATTCAGTTAAACAGAATGGCTTCTCTGACCAATCCTACTTAATGTAAAATAAAACTATGTTCATTAAAATCCTCAATCATTCTGCTGAAGCAAGTCAGTTAAGACACATTTCTTCAGTCTCCTTACAAAGTACAGAAGCACATATAATCTCAAGTAAATGAGGAGGTACAAAAACCAGTATCTTTTACCCTCTGATCTTCCATTTTTAATCTGAAACCCATCTCTTCTTGAGAAGTGCTCAGTTTGTGGGAAATTATGAATCAGTAATTAGGGAGCAAAGTTCTACTAGAAGCAGAATCTGACAATACCAACAAGCCTTGTGAGCAATTTGAACTCTAACTTACTAAAAAACCCCACAACACACAGGAAGAAAATTACACCAATTGCTGTCAGACTAAAGGAAATCAAGCACTCTGGGAAAAAGACTATGAGGCAATAAAACTACAAGTAATCAGCAATTGCTTGTATACTATTTTCCAGCAGATTTGAAGCCAGGCCTGGTGGGACAAACTTGCCTACAGTCATATGGGTACAACATAGGAACTGTTTTGACATGGTGAGAACTGTGGATTTCTGTTTTCCTTTTGTCTGTATTTCCTAGGGAGCATGTATTCTGCTAGCATGTTGTTTCAGGTTTGTCAGCCAGGATTTCTTTAGAGAGTAAACCAAATCTTTAATGCTGAATCACATCACAAAACTTGTATACTACACATGGGGAAACTGCAAAACAGGGCAGCTTGTTGAATTTTGGGAACTTGCAGGACATGGAGGAAAAGGGATCAATAAGTAACACAGAATGGGAAAAAAATGAGTATCAGTGTTGGCTGCCATGCCAGCCAGTGTGGATAGGTCTCTGGAACACAGAGCACAGGAGAAACTGCCAACAATAAAACCAGCAATTTTTAAATTTAGTGTCCAAGGAAGAAGAGACACATTCATTTCAGTCCTGCTCGCTACTATCCAAGTTGTCAGTGATTCCATTTCCAAGTCTAAACATATGAGGGAGTTATAACAACCACACAACAAAGATCATCCTTCCTCAGATCTTGCTGCACTGTGCAAAACTCTGTAGATAGCCCATTTTGTAAATTTTGGAGAGACACCAAAAATTCTGATTGATGTAAGATTACCTCCAGACATCATGGGGGCAGGACAGCCTTTCTGTAAATGTGCTTTGCAAAGATAAGGACAAACCCAAATGCCACTCTGCCTCGTGCCCCCAGCTGTACACATACCCAGAAGAATGGGCACATTTGCTGTGCCATCCAGCTGTCTTGGCACATTTAGAAGACATCAGCAAATCTCTTATGCCAGTTGTTCCAAACATTTTCCTGTAGGTACCTTTATTTGATAATAATACATTACCTCTGTTCTGCTTAACCTTGTTACAGGCTGTTACACAGAAATACAGTACACAACTACTTCCCACAGCTTTATGAATATGTTCCAATGCACCAGAAGTCTACAATCTGTTACGGTCCACTGTTAATTTTAGTGGAAGTAACTAATTGTAATTAGCATTTTGTACTGAAATGGGAATAGCAAACTTCACTGATTTCCTTACCTGAGTGAATGATTCCTGGTAAGATCTGGTTGACGCTCTTGTAGAATTTCGAAGATATTGGGCTGCCTCAAAAATGCAACTATCTTGTCATTGTAAGCTGAAAACATCAACAAAAATACCATGCTGAAACAAGGAGACACCAAAACAAAGGATGCCGTTCCTTCTGAGCCTTCAACAATAATGACATCACCTTCATAGTTTTAAGTTTAGGAGTATTGGGTTAATACTTTTTTATTTAAGGCTACCAATTCTACTGTCATTTAATGAACATACTTCTTGATTATGAACCAAATCTCATTGTGACATATCCTTTCCACTGCTAACAGCTATAATTCTGTTAGCAATTTCTATTATATTGTATCATTCACACTCTTAGCTAAGGTCAAACCAGAATATTTATGCTAGAATAAAATTGCAGGGGATTCACTGCACTGAAATCTATTCTCAAACATTAAGCAGCCATACACCCATATCAAATCCTCACTAATGGCTGAGGCTGCAAAGCCTGCACACCATGTCCATGGCAAGGGGGAGGATTTAAATGGGCAGAGGTTTCCAAATAAACATGCCACAGCACAAAGAGCCAGTTACAGTCAATCGGATTAATTTATCTTGATTTAGCACAATGTGGCAGCTGTTAGATTTAGTAAGCTAAATTCTGTGCGTGGTGGCACTGGACTCAGTAACTCTGTGTGTGTGTAACGGAGAACAGAAGTTAAGCTAAGGACTAATTCCAAGCCGATTAACACTTTCTGCAATCCTGCCAAAACAGATGCTCAGAAGTTGTGGGGGAAAAAAAAAGTAAAAATCACTGGGAATACATGGAGCCCAATTAGGACCCAATCTGACTCCCTGGCTTCAGCTGATCCTGTGAGCACACAGAGTGAGCGAGCTAGGGAGGTAGAACATGTGAGTTACTTGGTTCTGCACACTTCCAGCCCTGAAGGTTTCAGCTGAACAGTGGGGAAATGCTGATGGAGAGAAGGATCAGAACAAATGGTAACTTCTACCGACCCCAAGTGAATGGAAAGCCCAGCAGTGATGGAGGAACAGAGGCCACATGCTGACGTACCCACTGGAACCACATCCTGGTACTGAGCTCTGCTGACTGTGTTAAATGTGCTGGATGGTCTTGGCAAAACTGGGGGTCCTGAATGGCGGGAGTCCTCTCCGACCTGAAAATGTGCAAGCAACCACAGTGACTGTCTGTGCCGGCACGTGCTCTCAGGTACAGAAACGTGAGAATTTCTACGCCTGAAAACCCAGCACGTACGTCCCGGCTGTGCTTGATCACTGTCCCCCGTAACCACTGCAGCAGGACGCAGCTGTGCTGTTGGGACAGGCCCTAGTAAAACATTATTTAGCATACTGCACCCATTAATAGGAAGAATCAAAACTGATGAAAAATTTACTGCTTTTTTAAAATAGTCCCGTTCTGAAAAGAGACAAAAAAATTAAAACTGGGATTCCTTCAGGGGGTATTTGGTAATTCATGGACATCTTTATCTATACAAAACATTCTGGAAACCAAATTCTGCTCCTTCATTAGCACCTCTATTACCTCTGTGCATGAACAGAGTTTCCCTAAATTTGAAGTGGAAACAAGTTTGTGGCTGAAACCTCAAAGGAGAATAAAGAAGGGAGCTCACATTCAGACACAGCAAACAAGTCCTAAATTGGTAAAAACACGGCTCCTAAAATCATTCAGAAACACTGTTATGGGTTTTTTTGTATTCATCTTCTGGGCTTAAAAAAAGTTGCATGTGAACAATTTTTAGGGTAGAACCACAATATAAAATTGTTCTTAGAGGCATTTGTTATGTCAGGGCAACTGCTGCCGTTTACTGTGTGATGAGGTTTCAGTCATTTCTCAGTATTCCGTATTTTATCTCTATAAAATGTTTGGTCAACTTCTTTTTCATCCTGCTGGACCTCTTTGTTTACTTCTCCATTTATCTGCCTACATGTAATGGTTAGCATTTGAACTGCACTCCCAAGCTGCAAAGGTCTATTAAAAAATCTAACTGCAAAAGATCAAATATAAAAAAGATAAAAGGTTGCTCTTAAATCCAGTCTCTGAAATCATGAAGCAGCAAAAGTCCCAAGACCTTTGTGTTCTCTGATAATACTCTTTCAGAAAAATGAAGAATTATTTCCTGTTAGGCAATGTGCTGGAAGAGGAATGCCATTATTATTAGCTCCAGCTTCACACTGCAGTTCAGCTTTAGCTAAAAAGGCATTCCTTACACTGGTTCATGTTTGCTTTAGAGCATCTCCCCATAAAAACTGGGTCAGTGGCTTAAAAACATCAAAGTTCACAGCAAGTCAAAGCCAAAGAAAGTGTTTTGATAATTTTTTTTCCATTAAGTATTCATCTTTTGCAATAATGTACAGTTTATTTATGCAGTAACTTAAAAATAGGAAAAAAAATGCAAATATGCAATACATAAGTCCTAAAGTGCAGAGGAAAAACTGGTTTCAGGGTCATACATAGGCACACGAAAATAACATCACTGCATCATTAATCCCAGAATGGGAATACTGTATTGAATGGCTATGCTTGAAATTCCTAGCTGGAATTACACCTCAATTCAAGTTACAATTGTAACAATATCAAGGAAACACTTCTAAAATTGCATCTAGAATCATGGTTTAAGGAATTTCACGTATCTAGATGGAGTGGAAAATTTTGACAGGTAAGCAGCACTAGGTATACGCAATATATGTGATGATTTCCTGTTAGATAAATTCTACTTATTTTGCAGCACTGACAACTTCAGCAGCACGGTTGGCACCAATACCTCTTTTAAGTGCAGAGCTACTGGATGCTGCTTAAAGAAAGATAATTTGGGTGCGTACTGGGTAAAGTTAAGAAAAAAAAAATTCTGCCCTGTTACAAATCAATCACAACAGAAACACTTGCTTTACCCTATTCAAGATGTAAAGAGCTATATGAAGGCACTTCTAGCTTCCTTCCTTGCCTGACACATGACATCACCAAATTGATGGAAAATGTTATTTAAAACCATTTGCAAAATCTACCTGACATTGGAGGGGGGCTGATTAAACCACGTCACACAAGACATGCAGCCAGTGCTGTGGCCCTTGCTACAGCTCAGAGGAAGCACTGCTAGAGACGTGGCAGACAAGATTCATGCCTGTTCTGAAACAGAGGTCTGGCACACCTTCATCTGCCACAAGACTGAGCTCTGAAAAGGATAAATCAGAGCATTTCTCTTGCTATTCTGAATTGTATGAGCTTTAATTCCTGGCATGGAATAGCCCTCTCCTGAAAAGACAATTTACAGCCAACAGTATGGAGGTTTTTAATAAAAAACAACTGAAATCCGAGTCACTGCACATACAGAAGGTTACACAAGTATAAAAAACTGACAACAATATGGAGACATCCAGTGAAAAGGGTGCATGGTGACATCTCAACAAAATAGTGTTTCCATGTATTTCTGATCAGAAAGTAGATGAAAGACATATGCAAAGGCATGTAACAGTCTGATAAACCTGTACGTGGTAAGATTTTTTTATACTTAATGGGAAAGTTGCAGAATGAGATGTATAGTCACATATGCATCTTTTCCCCCCTCCTGTTTTGCACAGGTAAATATCAACACACTTGGCAGACACCACGCTAGACAACAACATACATTTTGTCAGTGAAGGACTGGACACAGGAACTGGTAATCTGTAATCAGATGCTCTCCTGTGGTTAAGTGGGGTTACTGCGAATTCAAAGGAAGAGAAGCTCATGTCTGATAGTTTTCCTCTGAATGCATACATGTTAAAAGCAACAACAGCTGGCAGAAAAACTAATAAATCCTTATGGATGACTGCTGCACTCTTACAGAAGAATCATGCTCCTCCCAACATGGAGTGACATGAAGGAGGCTGATGTTGACCAGGTGGTGCTCCCGAGGCGGGGACACAGGCCCCACTCACCTCCCCAGCACTGTGGCTGCGCTGCCGGGTCAGGTGCTGCCGATGGACCAAGGCGCTCGTGGGCCGGCTGCTCTGCAGGGGCAGCCGCGGGTCGATGAACGTCGTGGTGCGCGAGTTGTGGTCCACAAAGAAAGCCTGCACAACGAGGGAGGAGATGGAATTTATCACCAATACTTTTTTTTTTAATTATGTCTGAGGTTAACGCCAATTGGGGATCTAGGTTTCATTTGCTCAGGTGGAAAATCTGTTACTGTGGCTTGCATTTCCCTTCCACAGGGGGATAACAGTTTTCCATCCCACTGAAGGGATGCATTGTTTAATGTCTTACTTTGCTCAGGTCTATGAAGTCCTTTGAGGTTCTCATCTGACAAGCATCAGAAGTGGGAAGCTTTATTATGACTGTCAAGAAGAGAAGACTTGAATATTTAATAAAAGTAATCCTGGTGTATTCTCCTTTTCACTCCCTTACAAGCATCTAAAAAGGTGTCATTAAGTGGCAAACCCATTCCCTTTTGTGAAGTATTTATCATATAATTATGAACACAATTGGCTGTATATACATAAAGTGTACGCTTGCATTCAGTGATGAACCAGGATTACAGGCCAACAGGCATTTTTGCCATATTCCTGATACAACTATTCTAAGTTCACTGACCCTTTTTTAAAAAACCAAAACAAAATGCAAAAAAAAACCCCAAAGCAACACCCCAAACAAAAAAAAAGACCTCTCAAAACCAAAAAGAAAGGTCAGCCAAGAACACAAAGTTGATGGCAACAAATATATTTAAGTCAGGCAATTGATGAGAACAACCACATACTGGCCAGTCAACCATTAGTTGAAAACAAGGTCACAGGAACATGTATCCTGGAAAATGAAAACCTCCTACAATTCTGTCCACTTTGTACAAAAAAAAGTTTTCTAAATCCTGAAATTTAAACTTTTTGCAGCATCAGTGTTGCACTTGGAAACCAGCACTGTTCTATTTCAACACACTCCACATTTTCTTCACAATACTGGAAATACGTGGAAGCGGCAAAAAAAGGTCTCTGTTTTGAGCAGGAGAATTACAGGAAAGTGACATCTGGTTTGAGGAATCGAAGAATCTGGACCAGCAGAGCGGTGGTCAGGGACTGCGGGAGCCATTTCTGTGTTTGGCTACCAGTGAGGTACTTTGACCACAGTTTCACAAACAATTTAGTCCTGTGGTGTCAGCAAAAGAAACATTCTCATCTTTCCCCCTCCTGACCACTTGTTTCATCCCCTGTGTGCCCTTCCTGCCTTGTGCTAGCACAAGTGTTTGTGTAGCCATGCAGTGAACCCATCAGGGGAGCTGGTCCAGGCTAGAATTACTGTTTAAGTCCCTCTCCCTGCTGGCTCCTCTAACCTCGGTCAGCTCACCAGGGGTGAGAGGAGAGCAGAACCACGCTTCTGGCAGCAGCACCAGCTTCCAGTACTCATGGAACCATTGTTTCAGACTGCTTGGGAAAACCAGACCACAGACAATGCAGTTCTTCTGACTGCCCTGAAGGTAGGTAGACAAACCAGTGTGTCATGCTATACAGCAACTAAATGCCCTTATGGACTGTGGGGGGAGAAAATGCTCATATTTCAATTTCCTAAGGACCGAGACAACACAGTTACAAAACCCTAAAAGTGCTCCAGAAAAGAGCACCAAGCTTCTTACAGCCCCAAGAGCAATCCCCTGTACCTGTAGCCTGTGCCTACAAGGAAGGAATCCCGTCACCTGAGCAGTAAGGAAGAACTCTGTTCCGACCATCTGACAGAGTCACAGATACGCAAGTGAAACCGACTGCTTCACAGTGCAAACACTATAAAGCGCATAAAGTATTCAATAAATAAAATTTTAATTGCCACATCTGAGCCTGGTGCAGGACATGTTTACCTTGACAAACAATGATGCCACTTGCAGTGCAAGTATACAGATTAGAGAATATTAAACCAATGAGAAAGCAGAATGAAAACCATCATGAAATTTCTGTTTGGGGCCTGGAAGATAACTGAAAGAGATTGCTGGAATACAGCCAGTCTTTCTTAAAATTTTGCTCCTGATTGATAAAGTTTCCTTACTTTACTAGCAAGTGGTTGGTTTGGGTTTTTTTAATGCCCTTCTATCCATTTTACCTAGTCTGTCTACATACATTTATAAGATGTAAAGCACTTTCAACAAAACACAGGTCAATTTCATTAAATCAATGCCACATCACAAAATCACTTACACAAAAAATCCTGATTCAATATAGGAGGTAGTACCACCTGGAGTTGCACCACTCAGTTCTGAGTTAATGCAGCACTCTAGCATTGCATGCAGTGTTCAATAGCATTCTATTTAAATAACAACTCAGTTTAGACATGAAGATAAAGACAATCGTATCTTATTAAATATGAATGGTTGCAGGCCAGCTCGTAGTAGCCTACTTTAAAACAATAAATTAGCATAAATTAGCACTTTGAAGCTTTGGTGAAGATAACCATTGGAGCTTCAATGCTTTGGGCTAATCTGGACACTGGCACACAGCTCAAAATACAGTGTGGTTCACAGTCTCCTTTCAAAAAAATTCCTCTCATAACTCCTGCCTAAATATAATCCATGAATCTACAATGCTTGAAGAGACCGACATAAAGTAGGTAGTGCCAAAGCTATATTTAGCCCATTAAACATGAATAGTTGCCCTAGTTATTCTTCCAGTTAAAATCTATGAAGCTTGCTAAATTACCTCTTCTTCCTATTGAAGACTTCAGTAATCAATTAGGATGGTTTCTTTAATTGTAGAGAGAAAAAACAAAAATGTCCTCTGATAACTTCCTATGTATTTGCACATCTTGCAGAGATCTAATTAAAAAGTACATACACTTGCATGTGGCTTTAAAATATGGACATGTGCTCACACACACTGCACAAACGCACTGATCTGTATGATGGCTGTGTGCATACACACGGGCACAGCATGGCAGAATCTCAAAGCTACCAGACTGAGTTCAGCTCAGGGGCCTGTTTAGCCTATATGATGCTTCCTGCTACCACATTTTCCAATGGCCTTCTGCCTCCCTGTGGGCAGTGACTGATGAAGGATCATCTCTAATGCCCATCAGAAACTACACTTCAGTCACACCAGACCTGTTAGGTAGGACTGCAGGACGTCATGTCCTGTAGGGGATACACAGAGGAGCCAAAGAGGAGGGGGCAACTGGGCTTTGTTTGCAGCTCTGGAGGGTGTTCAGAGATGGGCAGTCCCCAGCTGACCCTGGAAGACAGCCCACGAAGAGGACAAGTGACCAGCACCCCTCTGCCATGGGGGAGTGAAAACGCCCCTGCTCAGCACCGCGCCAGGGCCAGAACGATCGCTGCGCCTCAGGAGCAAGAGCACCAAGCTCTCACTGCGATAGACGTGAAAAAATAAAGGAAGACCTCTTCTCAGCAGGGAAGAGTGGTTAAGGAAAGGAAACATAATTATATACTGTGTTATGGCTAAGTTCTACTTGCTTCTCTTTAGGTTTATGCTTTAATAATGACAGGTCCAGTTTCAGTTTGGCCTCACCAAGCACTGGCCATGATCTCTCTTAAGTGCTGAATAGGCTGTTCCACAGGCCACAAGTGGCACTTGTGACAAAGACAATTCAACATGATGAAAATGAGCAATACTAAGTCTAATTCAAAGTATAGAAATCCCAGGAGGAATTTATTCAGTGATTCCTCTTCTTGATTAGTATTGTGGTAGCATTGCTGTCACCAAATACCACACCAGAAATCCAAAGGTCTAAATCCCTCTATGGAACACATATTAAAGAAAATTGAAAATTGCCCTATTCTTCAGGAGAAAACTGGCCTCTGAAGAACTGAACAGAACAAGAATGACTTAAAACAGAAAACAGTGAGGCGAAAAACAACGTTATCAGAATTGCACATTCCTAATTGTGTGTCTAATGAAAGAACAAAGTCCTTTCCAGAGTTAAAAAAAACTAGGAAACAACCCTCAAGCACTTCTACCCTTCAATTTAGAATTGTCTAATCTTGCCAGGCATCAGGATCATTATTTATATGGACTCTCACAGCTAACCATATCGAGAGCGATAAATGTAAGAACCAAGGAGCTTAATATGCCCGTAATCCTAATGAACTGATAAGCCTTATCACTTCCTCACATGCTAATCACAATCTATTTTTAACCCTCCTGTTTTCTGCAGGGTTAAACCGTCCTGTTTTCTGCAAAAAATATAACATTCTAGATACTGAGGATGCACTAGCTTAAAATTAAAATTTATATTACAACTATAAAAGCGGTATCAAAATATGTTTTTAGAACATTAGAAATTGATACCTGTTTTAAAAAAAGCTGTGAGATTTGGGACTATTTAAGATCCCTAATACCTCTTAGGGAAAGCTACTCCATACCACCTCTTTCCTTTGAAGCCAAACACAACCACCAAGAGTGATCATCCCTGGAGCTCTCCCAGACCAGCCTCCTTATCTCAAGTACATCTATTTTATCTCAGCAACTGATGAGCACAAGGCCTTCTCAGCCCTGTAGAGTTACCTTGCCCTGATGGTCGTGTTTCATTTCCCAGCCCCTCGGCAGCTCCAGCTGTTTGTTGGCAAACATGTTGAGGAAGCCCACCAAATCCCGGTTGTGCTGGTAGCGCTCGAAGTGGTGGGTGTCCCGCCGGACTTTGGTGATCATGTGCTTCAAACACGTGTTATTTGTAAACATGCGGTAGGCACTCTGGAAAACACACACCAGCAAAGGCTTTCCAAAGAGAAAACTGCTCTCACCACAAAAGACAACCCCCTTCATTGGAAGTGTGCCTGCAGAAAAGAAGTCACTCATTCCATTGCTTCTCCTTACACTATAAATCCCACTACACAAAGAAACACTGTGGGGGGCAGAACCTATGCAAAAAGAAGCATTGAAGAACAGGCAAAAAAGGAAAAGGAAGAAGATGCTTTTTTGTTCAGTGCAACCTCTAATGTACTTTGATATAAACTAGGCAATCTGGGGCATACAAATCATGCCATTGGGCAGTAAAGTATTTCTCAGGATTGTGTCTCACCCTGTGCTAAGCACAGTGAGAAAGCTATTACTTCAATAAACAATAATTCTGTATCATAAGAAAGATGAAGAATTGAATGGGAAATAAAATCTGCTATCATGCAAAGCTAGGACAGCTCTGATAGCCCAATAATTGGAGGGGATGATGATGAGTGAATTTATCCAGCCTCCCTGTGTTGTATCAGTATCTTATCATCAAACGCCGAGCAGTACATTTGTACACAAAACAACTGCATTTATAAGCACATATTTCTGAAAGCTTTTGGGCTGTAGCCACCATACTCACAGGGTTAGAATGCAGCACTGTAAAGAACTCTGGGCTGATAAGGAATTTCACAGGAGGAGACTGGAGCAATAAAGTAAGTCTGGATCTGGAGGTAGAGTGAGGCAGCACATTCTCTCTTCGAAAATCTAACAGCAAAGAAAATGACAAAGACTTCCAGCAGTTACTACCAAAGCATCACTGCAAACAATGATATTTATTTGAATCACACAAGCAAGGAAAGCATTAAGTACACAACTATTTCAGAGTTACTGAGGATTTTCCACATAAGTGTACCTGAATTTCTTCTAATGCAACACTGAAGTTTCTAAAAATACTACAATTTTAGTTTAGTAACTTTTACTTTTGGCTTTTGGTAAACAATCATTTTTAAAAAAATCACATTCAATTATTTGTGTTACCAAGTTTGTGCCTGCATATAACACGCAAGAAAGTCCCTGAGGCATGTCTGCACTGCTATACTGGAGCTGTATGCAGGTAAGGTATTTTTAAATGCTAACTAATGGATATAAAAATCATTGTACACTTATAAATGTTTCATTCCTTCTTAAAAAACAAACAATAAATCTGCCATTACCACAGCCCCAGTAATGATACAGTATTTAAGCAGCTCATGTAAGTAAGAAGCAGGTTGCCAAGGAAGTACCTTTCAAGTTTCAACTTCCAATAAACATTTGTGTCTTCTCCTAGCAACTGCAGAAGTGCCCTGCATTTTCTACAGTACCAGGAAGGAAATGAAAATATATTGAGTGGTGTTTGCTACAATGTCCAAACTGTTGTCCCCAATTCTCTTTGAAGATATTTGAAAGCATATTTTTAATGTAAATGAAAAACTGCAAGGTCAGATTTAGTCTTCAGTGATTTTACACTAAAATATGTGCTGCTATCTACATTTCAGTTTCTTTCTTTTTTAAACATTGCAGTATTTGCACACTTCTCCATCAAATGAATATTGATCATGTAGACCACACCTATCATAGATAGAAAAGACCATAACACACAAGCAGAGCGAGGAGAGAGGCAGTGAATGAAACTCTAAACTGAGGGAAAAGTAAGAAGAAATTACAAAAGAAGAGGAAAATAACAAAGACAGGTAAAATTCTAAATATGGATAGGTAAACATTATGAAAAAAAAGGGGAGAAAAATAAAAACATTAGCGGAAACCAGGAAGGGAGAAGGTAATTGGTAAAATAAATGAACAAGAGGATTTGTAGAGACACTTGTTAAACAATAGACCTCAAGCTCTCCCGCATGAAGCACGTCTGTGGGGCAAAGGCAGAGTGGCACAAAGGCTCCTGAAGCTGTGCCTGAATACTTGGGCTGGGAGTGTCTTCCAGACATGCACAGAAGTTCCGGGTGAACTCTGCACTGGTGCAAAACCTGAGTGTACACCAGGCAGCTCTCACACCCTGCAAGATGCTGTGACATGCTGCAGGTACATCCTCTGTCACAGCCTGGGCAATCTGGAAACGAGACTGGGTCACCAGGTGGGCTTCTACTGCAGTTTGAGGCTTATGGATTTGGTTTATGTCAAGTTTATTGAGCTGAACTTGCTGATTAGGGTTTGGCCTGAATTTGCTTAAAGCTGATTTGTGTACAGCACAAACCATGTGGCTGCACATGCACAGAGATAGAAAAGGAAATGGCTACAACTGAAGGGAAGACTACAAGTAATAAAAGGGAACACTTGGGTAAATCTCAAGTTCTACAGAAACTCGAGAAAGGGTGGCACTGCTTGCATATCAGATTAATTTAGGAGAGAGTTTTATAAGAGTGTATCAAGAGCATGTAGAGACAAAGCCAAAGCACACAACACCACACAGCTATGCAGGGGACTGGATGGGCATCAAACTTTATAAATGTATTAGTAAATTATCAGTAGGTAGATGACCAAGGAGAAAACTGCTAACTGAAAAGAAAATACAGTAACGATGTTCAGAACTCACTAAAAAAGACTTTTCTTCCTATCTTCATTCAAAAGGTTAACACTGGCCAGACAATCAGAAGAATGAAAAAATGGAGATGAGAGAGAGCAGGTTAAAGATCATGGTGCAAATCAAAGGTTTGCAAAGCCTTCAGGTCAGGTGAAATGCACTCTAACAGTCAGGAAACAAGGTGGAGCAATCGCTGGGGCATTGGTGGTTCTTTCAGAATTCTGAAGGAGTTCTCAGAAGGAATGGGATAAATGTTGTAAGAGTCCACCAAGATGTTTCACCAAGATCTCTCTGGGTCTGGTCCTACTCATGATTTCTACTAATGACTGGACAGG
Organism: Pomatostomus ruficeps; assembly: GCA_013400735.1. Taxonomy (NCBI): domain Eukaryota; kingdom Metazoa; phylum Chordata; class Aves; order Passeriformes; family Timaliidae; genus Pomatostomus; species Pomatostomus ruficeps. The sequence goes on along the minus strand of VYZT01062817.1, from coordinate 168,850 downwards.
AAGACAAAACTTGCTCCAATTGGGAGATTCTGCAGTACTTGGACAGCAGGATGGACAAGATTCAAAACCACAGGGGCACATGAGCAAAGTGCAAAGACCTGTGTGCAGGTAGGGATGATCAACTGCACAAACACCAGATGAAAAACAGACATTTGTGCCAAAGTTCTGCGCACAAGGATCAGGACCTGAGTTTAGCAGATCAAAAACTGAATACTGGTTAGTATCAAACTGTCAAAAAAAAACACCCCCAAAACCTTCTGCAGGAATGTACAAGGAGTGTTTTATGTAAGACACTTCCACAACCTCTTTAGTACAGCTGAGTCATAGCTTTATTTGATTTTCTGAAATATTCCTCAGATGCTGAAGACCAATTCAAGACAATCCTGAGTAGACCAACAAAATAATTTGAGACCTAAAACCAGAAGTCACAAGGAAAGACTAGGAAGTAATGGATTTAAGGGTATGTTATAAGAAGAATGATATGAGTAGACTGTCTAAAAAGTTAAAGAATGTCCATCAACTGGAGAACATGTTAAAAAACTCATGAGAAAGCATTTGGCAAGTATGGCCTAGGAACAGCTCATCCAATCTATCTACAGAGATGTAGTCAATGACTGCCTGAAGCCCTCTCTAGTCCGACATTCTGCTATTTTAAACTGCATTAGCAGAGTCAAAATATTTGTAAGCCAGACCACACAATTTTATACTTTTTCACTGCAAATGTCCTGCTTTCTTAACCAGTCTGGTGCTGACAGAAAAGTGCTCTGAATCTCACATTCATCTCTTCAGCATATTGAGCAGGCTGAGTCATAACTTTCAAAACTAGACAGCAATGAAAACAAATGGCTTCATTTTCACACAGACCTTCAGAGGAAGAAATTAGAGTTTGCTTTATGTACTCTCACTAAATGATCTATCAGATGAGTGCTCCCTTCTTTAGAGGAGGGGGAAGAAAATATTTTTTTTAACCTGAATTAGAATGGTGAAATTCAGCTTCCTCTGTAGCTCCATCCACCACGGCATTTGTGTGCTCTTCAGGCCTGTCATTTGTCATTGTTCTTCGGATGCTCTGGTACCTAGGGTTGGAAAACTGGACTTTATATATAGTATATGGTAACTGTGACCCAGTTCTGGCTCTGAGGAAGCCTGCCCATCTTTTCTGCCACATAGGTTAACATATATTGACCTCTGATCTCTGCATTAACAGCCTTTTGAATTTCTGACCTCCAATATCAGATGTATTATTTTTGGTCACATAAGCTTAAGATCACAGGTGGAACACCAAACTCCTGGAAGCCCCCACACAAACTAAAAGCAATTACCACATAAGGCCAGCTGTGGCCTTCTCAGGCTTGCAATGGTGAGTGCAGTTTTGCAAGCACACAAAATTCCCAGCCACCAAGGGCAATTCTTACCGGCGATTCAGCTGTTCCATCTGCTGTATGGAATTGGACCTCTGGAGAATCTGGGGGGCTGGGGGAGCTGTGGGTCGCTGCCATGTCGTTGTCCTGTTCACATGGTCCACGTAAAAAATCCGCCCATGGCTGTCAATCCGAGCCTCCCAGTCTAAGGAGCAAAAAAATGCTGTAAACTACAGAAGGCTTGGGGTTTCTTCATTTATTTGTTTTAGCTCTGTCACTTTTGTTACCCATCTATTGCTTCAAGTCTCTGTCTTTTACAGGATGACTTCAACACTGAGCCTTCTTCCTGAAAGGTTACGAGGGATGACTTTTCCTATTTTACCCCATAAATCAAATTCCCCAACGTAGGTAAGGCTCTATGGAAGCCATACCTAAAAATTTCCATTCTTTTTTTCTATTCTATTTCCCACTAACCAGTAACTATTCAAGATTAAAAAAAAAAAAGGGGGAAACAACAAACAAAACACCAGTAAATTTAGTTTAATTCTCTTGGACTGAAACAATTCAAGACACAATCTGAGGCTTATTCCTGTGCAAAAGGCCAATGGGTAAGTAGCAAAATCCTTGCAAAGCTTGACACCTGCCATTGTTTTTCCCCAGCTAACAGTAACAGCAATAAAATAGATGCCAGTGCTCTTCCTGTGTTTCCATCTAGCTATATTAAAGGTAAGCAGACCTGCCAGGAAAGATGCTCAGCTGTAGCACTCCTTCATTTACTAAATGTATGTTCCAGAATTGCCAATTATGCAAATATCATAGCAATTCCAACTTTTTGTGTAACTGTAATGCTGCCCACCAATTTTGCAGCAGAAGCTACAGACACTGCTGCAAGTCTGCACCACCTGGGAGAGCAGAGAGGAAGGCACTGGGACCTTTCCCCCGCCACGTCTGACTTTCAGTGCTCAGCAGAAACCTGGTGCATCACAATCAAAACTGGTGAGCACAGCATTTCCAGTGTGAACACAGCTACGTAGGAAAGGTATTTGCTATATATAAAATATTACACATTTCAAACCTATTTAAAAAAAATTATTTCAGTTATATCTCAAAAAAGAAAACAAAGATTTCAACATTTTCTGAAAAATGTTTTCATTTTTTTAAAAAGAAAAAATGATTGAAACAGATGGTTCTGTGCAAAGGTCCCATTTCAGGAAAAGCAGTAGCTGCTGATGAAATAAAAACACTCAAGATTTTTAACCAGGGTTTGCAAACAAAACATCGAAGTATTCCGGGAAGAACAGAATTGTTCATTGGGGAAAAAAACAAACAAATAACACGCCCCGCCCCCCATAAAAAAAACCTCAAACACTTTACATTTGTGAATTCATTATCCTGCTTAAATGTCAAGCCCTAAACCACTGGATAATAAGTTAGAGTTTTTCTTGTGGTGTTTATGCGCAATTCCAATGCAGTCACCATTCTGTAATACGGTCTTGCAAAAGAAAAGTATTTTTGCCTAACTTTAATTTTAAATACACAAGTTTAAACACTTGGGCAATGGCTTCCAAAGCAAAGCATCTGCATCAGTGTTGTGGTGGACAAGGCTATCTTCTACTAAACTTCTATATAGGGCTGGATTCCATCAAATCACTGTTAGACAAGTGTGTTACAAACAGCTTGCTGAATTGCAAAATTGTCATTCATCAAGGTTTCATGGTCAAGCTTTGTTAATTTTTCCCTAGGAATGTAGGAACTGGAGCATATTGTTGCACATTATAGGCAGAAATACAAGACAAATGTTTAAATTCTTTCTCTTGTTCTTTAACTTAAACTAACATAAAATTGAAAGAAATTCACACTTTTTTTTCTTACTTTCAAATTTTGGTGAAATAACAAATTGAATATAACCCAAATTACAAAGAAATTACAGTTTATAACTCAATATCATATTCTTAATATTTCCTGTAATTTTTCAGTATTAAAATATTAAACCTGTCATATACATCAGAAAGCAGAGCTTTGGAGAGCAAAGCTGGATCCAGGCAATGATTAGTAGTTAAGACTTTATTCATATTAGGAACCATTAGGAAATGGTTTATTTACACAGAGACTGCGTTGGGCTTTGACTGTGAAGGGGCGGTGTGTACATGCCTCATGCCATGCACGACTGTGCAGAAACCCAGCAAATGTCAGAAATGTTAAAATACCACACAGCCAAAGCTTTTTCCACTAACATTCCAATAGGTTTTCCAAGTAGTCACTGTAGTGTATAGTTTGCTTCTGAAACCACAGAACTGTACCAGTTATCTCTACGCATTTCTGAAATATTTGTCTCCCAGACACAAAATGTAAAACTGGTATATTAGGGTGGCAGTTAATGAAGTTGAGGATTTGCACACAGGATTAATCTGATTATAAAAGAAGCAGCAGGGAGCACAACCATATCATCATCCTGGCCTTCCACACACAGTTACATCTGTGTTCTGCTATCAGGCTCCTTCCAGTCACTTGCTCCAAATACAGAGCAAACACAGTCCCCTACCATACTGGGAAATAAGGATCTGTTAATTTTATACTACGTATCTTAATTCCTGACTCCTTTAAACTAACAGAGCTTTGCCACAGACTTCAGTGGGTCTGAATTTAACATTTTTTGCATATTTTCTTGAAAGCAGTGTTTGTTTATTAGCTGTGTACCTTTTTTGGGCCGGGGGGGTGGATCCTTTCTTTGAATACCTGATAATGAATTGATTTTCACTTCCCCAAGTTCAATCAAGTGAATAAATTCAATAATTGAGAGCAATGTATTTTTCATATGCATTAGAGAAACTACAATTTATATGTTCATTAAGGCTCATCTAACTGTTGCTTAATGTCCAGGTTTATTTCAATATAAAATCTTCACTCTGCCTCAAAAAATGCAAGGAAAGCAGAGACACCTTTAAGCTAACCTGCAGATGTTAAAGATGTTGTATATTCCTTTGTAAATCACTACCTTACAAGAAGTATTCAGAGATTTCAGAGTGCTTGACACCTCCCAGTGCCTCAGAGAACACCGTTACCTCAGCTCCCTGCCCCTGTGCCCCGCACACAGAAAAGGCAGCACGGTGCCCTCCTGCCTCTGCACAAGTGACATCAGCACCAGGTGTAATCACCACAACAACAACTCCGGACTCAACCATCCCCACTCCTCACTTCCAACTTCTCTGCTGTCCATTCTCAGTTCCCACACTCAAAAAGGAAATGTAATGAGATCTCAGTGCTGAGACACAGGCAGCGCACCCCCCAGTTAAAGCATGGAGAAGCTCACTTGGTGGCAGAGCCTCATCCACCCTCTGGTAGCGGCTGACGTCCTGACGGACCGAAGGCAGAGACCTCAGGGGCTGATGGCCATTGGCAGGAGAACCTGGAATCAAAACACACACAAATTATTTTTTTCAGTCAATGTGGGGAAGCCCTAGAGTTACCTCTAACCTGAGCAAGCTACGTTAAAGCTTCTGCAGGACTATGATATTTCAGGATATATCGAACAGTCATCTGTTCTTGCGGTCAAAATAAGTTATGCTGACAGTTCTCGGCAAGTGATTCCTCTGGGATGTCCTGGATGTGCTGCATCCATCTGTGATCAGCCAAAGGCAGGGCACAGAAACAACCTGCTCCCAAGCCATATCCCAGGACAAAGCTCCACCTGACCCCCTCAGATACCTTGCTTAGGAGTGGGAGGTGAAACTCTCCATTGTCCTTCGCTGCTGCAGCCAAACTGATCTGCAAAGCATGATGCAACCTAATGCATGATGATACCTAATAAAGAGCATCCCAATTGTCTAGAAAATGCTGTAAAATATTGACAGTATTTGAAAAAAATACCAAAACTATTATTTCCAAATCAACGACCTGTTGATGAAGAGAAGAAATTAATACTTATATATAACTCTTGGTATGTTATGAAAAAGATGCATTTGAAAACCCACTTGATTGGATACACTTCAGTCCCTGAAGAAACCGAACCCATAATCCAGATAATCCATTATTAAAGTTGCCTGGACATTAGGGACACATTTCTACTTTCAGTGATTTTAGTGAGACTGAAAAGTTTCAACTGTTAAAATAATTTAAAATCAATAGGAGCTTTATAATGTTAACTTGGGTAACACGTTCCTCTCCTCCCAAGGTTCCAGTCCACTAGGATCCATCTGTACAGAGAAGGAACGGGGAAAAAGAAGATAAAGAGCCTGAAGTTGACCAAAAAACTATTCTCTTTCCCTTCCCCTTTCTTTCGATTACTCTTGTGTTTTAATGCTAATATAAAACATTCAAAAGAAAAGAGCCAAACATAAATTCTATTTTGTATGTCACAGTTTTGGGAGTTTCATCCTCCTCATTATCATTTTCATTAGTGAGCGGGGTAATATTGTGGAATTCTTTCCCCCCCCATCATCCTCCTCACCACTCTCTCAAGAATTAAAATATATCCAATTTCAAAAGAAACACGTTTTGGATATTTCAAGTTTGGATTTTTCATTAAATCAAAAACCCAAAGGATCTCTTGAAGAAATAAATAAATTCAAAGGAACAAAAAAAAAAATAAATCTTGAAATATAATGAAATCGAGACATTAAGGATCTTTGTTTTCAGATGTTAATTTTTGCATTTTTTTTTACTCCCTGCAGTAAGGTCACTTCAGGTCACTTCAGCAAGTGCCTCTTGCAGCTGTTACCTCCAGTAGCTCCTTCAAGCTGTGCTGTGGCACCCTCACAAGCTGCCTGTGCTCCTTCAATCTCTTCATCCTGAGACTGGCTCTGGGCAGCTGCTGCCTGCAGGCTTCTCCTTCTTTGCCAGATTTCCTCTGCCTCCTCCTGGTCTTGCAGTTCCCCCGCCTCGGCCTCCTGCGCCTCCTCGGCAGGTACCTGCACCGCGGGCAGAGCACCGGCGCCGCTCGCCGAGTCCTGCGCCTCGGCCCCCGGCTCCGCTGCCGCTGCCTCGGGGGCACAGGCTGCCCCCTCCTCGTCCTCCTGCGAGGAGAAGGCCGGGGTCTCGGGGAAGCGGGCGCTCTCGCAGGAGGAGCAGCGCAGTTCCACGGAGGAGCGCCGCACCGTCGCGCTCTCGTTGCAGGAGCTGTCGGCGCCCTCGGCGTCGCTCTCGCCCTCGGGCCGGGTGCTGGCCTCGCTGACGCTCTCCGTGCGAGCGGGGTCGCTCTGCTCCGTCTCCGACGACAGCTGCGAAGGCTCCGAGCCCTGGTCAATGGACTCGGTCTCACTGACGCCCCTTCTGCTCCCACCCGCAGCCTCGGCAGCCCCCGAGTCTGCGCTGCCAGGGGGCTGCTCTGCCTCCGGGGCGGCGCAGGACTCGCTGCCAGCCTGCTCTGCCGGTGCCTCAGCCTGGGAACCCGGCACGCTTTCGCCTCCTTCCTCTGCAGGTGGAAGCTCTGGGAGAGAATCCTGCTGCTCATCAGTTGGTGGCAAAGGAGCATCGGGGGCCGAAACGCTTTCACTCTCTGCAGGCCCTGGCATTACCTGATCTGATGAGGAACTGACATCGTTTCTTTCAGCATTTCTGGTAGCACCATTAAGCATTACTAAACCGCCATCGTCCTCCAAGGAAGACGGAAAACCCAGGTCTTGATGCAGCTCGTGCTCCTCTTCATCCGAGTCAATGTGAAGCATAGCATTAAGTCTTGTGTCAGTAGGGAAGCTACTCCTCAGTTTTGGGGAGGCTCCCCGTGGGCGGTCACCGCAGGCAGATGTCCCTGCTCTGGGGTGGTTATTGTGTTCTATTGCATCGAGATAGTCATTTAGGGAGTCCTGGCGACCTCTGGGAGGCGATGATCTTGAAACACCAGAGGTCAGCTCATCCTGGTCTGTCTCCAGAGTCCTACTAGTCCTTAAAGAGTGTCTCAGGATTGTGTCTCCAGAAGATTCCTCAAAGACTGGGCCATTGGAACACACGGTATCGTGATGTCCTGCTGGCATGTCCTCGTCATCAGAGGGGCTCCCCAAGTCTCCATTTACAGAGTTGGTTCCCAGCAAAGTGCCAACTGTTTCTGGTGAAGCATCTGCAGAGACATAAAGACTGAACATGAAACACAAAGCAGCAACACACATTTCACTCTACTTAGTTACATAAAAATACACATCCTTGAAGATAGTTGCTTATTTCCATCAGACAACTAAAGGAAGAAAATTCAATCAAAATAACAGAGGCATCTACAGTGTTGGAACAGCAATCACAGAATTTTCTCTGTATAAGTCTATATCCTTATTTTGGAGGATATAGAAAATTTAAGGGGTGTGAAGTATGACTTTAAAGGATTCCCAGTTTGCTTTCAAAAGAGAGCACTGCCAAGCATAAAATGAGAATCATAAGCAGTTTCATTTAGATCCAATTCAACAAAATCCAAAACAATATGCTAAGTGTTGGTGGTTTTGGGATTGCCATCTCAAAGCTGTACCTGCCATATCTAAATTTTGAATCCTAATAGGAAAACTCTGTAGTAGGGGCACTGTACACAGAAGTATATTCCGTCCTTAACAACAGAAAATCCTAGACACAGAAATACATAGAAACTCTCTCCATACAACTATCTGGAGATCCAGATCATTGACAAATTCTCACCTTCGTGAACAGAAGATGTGATTTCCACTTTGAATTGGAGATACCCACTAACATGATCAGCTGGGAGTCTTCTGCCAAGATTGTAGCTGAGAACTTGGTCTCTGCAAAATCAAAAATATTAGGTTTTTAAAAATTTTAACTGGTTTTATGCTTCCAGTATTTAATTTCTGTTATGAAATTAAAATCAGCCACATACTCCAGTTTGCACAGAAAAGCACAAACACCATCAATGGTGTAACATACCTTTAGTTAACAGATAAAGCAGCCTAAACAACTATGTTTGATCAATTCCAAATACAGATTGTGCCCCACCAATTCTTATAGATCCCTGAATATCTTAAGTTCTCAAGAAATCAAACTGCAAAAGATCCCTCTCCCCTAACCTCCTCCTTTCCCCCAACACAAAATGTTTTTTAATTAACAAAACCTTTCTGCCCCCTTGTGGTTTTTACTATGTACAAAAGTCAGAGATAGTTTCTTCAAGTTTTTTCATGTTCAACAAAGCACTTCTGCATTCTGATTTAGAAAAGCTGTTAATGCTTGACTTTATCTTCAAATACGTTCTTAAGAGTTACTGAATTCAGTGGGGCTCAGACTAGATTAGACACCTGTATCAGCTTGAGACTTTGGATCAGATCCCAGGCTGTACATTCTTATTTAGGCAGAGCCAGAATTCACAGCCCCACCTCCCCTCAGCACAGCTGGGACAGCTGAAGAAAAAAGAGGGAGCTACTAAAGACCTCCATAGCAAATTCTTGTTATTTATGCACGTAACTTTATACTGGTATAAACACCTCTCCTTTACTCAGAGCACTCCTACTGCAAAATAAAACCAATGCAGGTATTATTGAAATAAGCTGCAGCAGTTCCTATAAACTTTTAGGGGAATAAAAAAAGCCCTGAGTGGACAAGCAACCTCCCCTCCCCAACGACACCAAATCACTGCAGTAGTGTCTCCAGGACCTGTCACAGATTGCTCACTCTGTACTCCAACTACAAGTCTTCAGTTAAACAACTGAGGTTTCCAGTTTTTATGTAACTTTTAGATTGCTCCAGGCCATTTGAGAATGGAGGAAGCCATGACATGAATAAGGCCTTCTCTGTATTCAGCTGAATCAATTCTAGATGATTCCCATGCTCATTTATCATGTTTTCCAGGAAGTTAAAAGCCACGGGCCATTTCATTACACACATTTGTGAGCTATGACTACAGCTAAAAGTGGGGCAGAATTTGTCTATAAACATGGCTGGTTCTGAATTTCACTTTTTCATTCATTAATAATCATCCGTGACATCACCAAAATGATGGTGTTATACTTGGCTGACCAAAAAAAAAATACAAGAGAATTAGCAGTTAATTGTATATTTGGTACATTTCTGTTTCATATCTACCTTAACCACTACTTTACTTTGCAAAACCTTTGGTGAAATATTGTCTGTCTTGACACAAAAACTGAAAATGGACAGATATATTACACATGAAGAGGCAAAACAGATTTAATGTCGGTTCTAACAGCAGTATGGCAACCCAACCAAATACCCATATTCTCAATACATATTTATTATACTGCCTCTCTTTTCCTAAAAAGATTTGATATATCAAATATACAGAACTGAAGTATGGAGAAGAAAACAGGAAATGTGTTCTGCATGTGTAATGGTTTGAGAAAACAGAGGCGAGAACTGATGAACACAGTAAGCAGGTCATTTCCACAAATCACAGCACCAGGAATCCCAGAGCAGAAAAAACATTTTGGTGTTTAGCAAGGAAATAAACACCCGGTACTAGGTTTTCATACCAGCCTGTACCACAGTGCTGTTTTTGAGTGTATAGCAGTGTGCAAATTTATTAGAAGAAGCTGCTTGTTCAACGACACACAATTTGTTGAAACTCAAAGACGAGGCACTTGTTAGAAAAGTTAGATTGCACATATACCTACACTGCTCTTGGATACCATTAAAAAACAAGTGGGCAGGCTTTTTTAAAAGATGTTTTTTAATAAATTCTGCATCAGTGGGTATTATCAAAATTTTAAGCTACTCTTACAATTTTATTCTTCCTTTACTTACCAATGTAGATGCCACATTGGAAACTTAAAGCTGAAACTGTTTTCATATTGAATTTGATTTTCTCCCCTTATGCAACTTGTTACTTTGAGGGGAATATCTGTGAAAAAGGAGGTCAGTTTGTATAAAAATGTGATGATACTGCCATGCCCTGAAGCTTCAAGGAAGAAAATACAAATATAATTTCACCATCATTCCTCATGGGCCTAATCCAGTGGCTTTTTAAAGTCAATGGACACACATTAACTTCAGCCGACTTTGAGGCAAGGCCTCTATGAAAGGCACGCACAACAGGTGAATTTTGACTCCCATCAGTGAGCTACTCATAATGAAAGGTGTTTTTAATTGTGTAGTACCAGAAGCACTCTGAAAAATAAGGAGTCACAGCCTTGCAGTTCTGGCCAATTAGCTGAAGGGATATTACATCTCTGATTGTTGAACTGACAATTAAAAAGACTTGAGCTGTACAAGAAGTCAGTCAATTACATCTGCTTGTTCTAAACAATTTGCACACAACCATGTAGTATTGTGATAATGCTTTGCTTCTTGACTGGATAACCAGAAGGTAATGTTTTTTTGTGAACAACACTTTTTATGTAAAGAAATAAGGCTGAAAAAATATAGACACACATCAACACAAACGTGGGTACATGTAATCAGGACAGGGCTAGAAATGCTGCCATTTCCCAGTCAGGCCATAAAGCTATTAAAATTACTACTAAATTTCTTACTACAGACGTAGTAAAAATTTGCTGGTCTGTCCCAGTAAGGCAGAAAGGCTGCTCTCTGCCAGTATCCTAGATGCTGAGTGTTCCTGCTGAACACAGGCTAGCATGAAGAATGTACTCATTTACCCAATGGCATGTCTCTCCAATAGTCTCTGAACGGGAATGGTTAACTTCCCAAGGAAGCGCTTGATGATCGGACGACTCTTGGCAAATTTGTCTTTAACCTCAATTTCCAGGACATCTGTTAGAAGTGCAACAAAAGAATATTTCTGGAAGGAAAGAACATATTTGACACCATATCAATACACCTTTATTCAGAAAGTATGTACTTAATCACTACTAATGTGCAGCGAACTCCAAAAGCAACGAGTGACGACAGCAGTTTCCATACAGCCAAATAATGTCAACATCATTTATTAGGCACTGAATTTTTGCATATGTAAATAGCTTTCTACTGTTCCTTGAAACGAATTGCTCAGTAAGGAACTGCACTGGATAGAGGCACGTTCAGGGTCTATGTCAGAAAGTAGAAAGCCGTGTATCCTACTGCTTGCTTCCGTGTGCGTGGGGGAAAGCAAAACGAGAAGGAATCCTTGCTGTACTCTATCAGGTCAGTGCAGGAGGAAGGAAGTGAGTGTCTCACTCCAGGCTGTGCTTAGAAGAATTTCCCTCCCAACACCAAGCTTTGCACTAATGTTTTGTATGCATGACAGGAAGTCAAAAGGGCAACGTGTACCCAGTACATTCAGGAGTAGCGTCACTAAAGGAGGAGACTTTTCTATGGAGTTTTGTCTCAACATTGACAAATCTTCTCAGCGAACTCCAACAGAACCTTTTCCTGCTCCTGGGGCCTTTAAACAATATGGTGTTAATTTACAGAAGATTTCTTGATGTCTGGTAAAATCATTCTTCCACCTTTTCCTGCATGGGAACGTTAACACAGTTACTCTCTTCAGGCTTCATTTTCATGCATTCTGTGAGTACTTCATCTTTGAGATCTGTACTCTCTGTCAAGTCTGCCCAAAGATGGCCAAAACATTCCAAAGTGGTACAGGGCAAACGTTAAGCAAGCATGTTGGCACACACACACATACATACAGTGTGATGATAAATTCCCTTAGGAAAACAAGCTTAGGAATCCCAAATTTGTATTTGTCAATTGGATTTTAAGATATTCTAAATAAACAAGCAAAGTATGACATAAACTACTCAGAAAAAACAAGGTCATCTGGTTATACTTCTACTATCTGCCACCTTTAAGACCTCTGAGCAAACCACAACCTGTGTACAATGTCCTGTGGTTAGGTAGCCAAAGATATATTGAACAAGGAACAAAAGGAGAAGTAGCTCTTCAGTTCAGCTGTAGGCATCAGATAAAGATATTTTAAAAAACCAGTTAAACTGGGTCAGGAATAAAATCACTTCTTCATGCTGGGCAACTGTCAGAACTGGGTTACGCTGATAAACAGAACTTAAAAATTTGTCACTCTCAGTTTGCTATAATATTGCAAATTACTTTGCAGAACGTATTAGATGTAAAACAGGATCAATTCTGCACCACTAGGACAGCATATGTAATGGGATCATAACTGCTGTTGTCAGAGCATTGCTACAGGGAAGATCCAGCAGCTAAAGCAAGCTGATACAATATGTGCACCAGTGAACATTATCACTTCTCTAATAAGCTTCAAAGCCAAGGAGAACTGGAGGAGAAAAAAAAAGGGAGGGAAAAAGAGTAGATTTTTTCTACCTACTGGATAGATGGGTGAACAGACAGAAAGCTGAAGAATCAGTTTAGAAATCAGAACTTTGATTTTTTAAAAGATTTTAACATCTACAGTCTTTCCCACAACCAAGCACCCCAGGGCAGTGCTAATGCTGGCCCTGCTCAGTTCTGCTTTACTGCTTGTTTGGTTTATGATTTGTGAAACATTTCCCAAAGCCTACTCAGTTTTCCTCTTCCTAAAGAACACATTAACATTCACCACAGTACAGGCTTGCCAGTCCCGAAAGGTGTTGGTAGCTTCACTTTGCTTGCCACATCAACGTTTATCTTCAAAAGCACAGTCTGGCCCTCCTGCTTCCAATGAAAGTTGTGGGACTGCGTTCCTCCCCTGGGCTCTGCACAGTTCACCCAACACAAACACATCTGGCAAACTGCCTTCTGCCAGCCTGCCTGTTTGCCCCCTTGCTGAGTGGTGCTCTAACACCTTCCTGGCTTTTCCTTCCTGCAGTTGTGCCTGCAGGGGCTACACCAATGATCATCCCCTCTGCCTGACAAAACTGAAAATCTGTTGCCTGCTACACACCATGAAAATACCATTTCCAAATGAAGAGTTGTTGCAATCACTGAGCACAAACGTTCAAATAGTGTAACTTCTCCTAAAGAGTCTTCTCACAACAGATAATCCAACTTCATTTAATTTATTTTTGCAATTTCAAGGAATCTACAGGGTGGCTAATTGAGTTCAGCTTTTTTTAGTAGAGAAGGGAATGAAAACCTGCCAGCAGCTTAAATACCCAACTTTAATATGCAGGTGATAACTGTTTCTATCCACCAACAGGGTTCCTAAAATTACTAAAATTTCTGTGTCACTTTAAATAACTAGCTACAAAATAAGCTCACAGCTTCCAGAGAGTACGGACTAATGCATGAGGAGAAAATGCAAGCCTGGTACACTGCATGAGCTGGCAGACAGCTCTCAGAAGGGATACAGTACCTCTCTGTGCCAAACAGGATTAGTTGTGTTACTGATGATAGTCGACCTTCTTTCCTGGCCATGATGAGCAAACGTAGGAAATGTACTTTTCTTGCCTGGCTGAATGGACATCTTTAGATAAGGATCAGGGTTGAAGAACATGCCTTTTTTAAGTCCAGCTGCTCTAATATCTATAAAGCAAAACAAGAAGGAAGGAAAAAGGAACTGAGTAAATTAAAGCTAGTTCACAAAGTAGTGTATTCCTAAAATATTACCCAGGAAATCAGTTCACCATAGACTACTAAATAAAGCAACTTAAAAGTACTCACACATTAACTGGATCCAGTGTACAGCAGGAAATCAAGTGTTTTCCCAAAAGAATATAAGGAAGAAAGGTATCAACATCCTCATTTACATTTGAGCCTCCAGTAATTTGTAAAACAAAAAGCATGAACTTGTAGCTCACCTACACATCTTTTCTCAGTAAGGTATGTAAGGTATTTCCACTCAAGGGAAGAAAAGAAACACAGACAGAAACAGCCCAAAATGAAACACACAGTGGTTGTTTTGTTTCTGGGTAAAGAGAGGAGATAAAAAACTGTATGGGAGGTAATGTAGTGAACATACACTTTCCAGAAGTTCGGTGTTTGGTTAATGTAACTTACAAAGTCTGCTTGGGACTATGATGCAATTTTCTCCCAACAGAGCAGATAATCCATCTCACATAAAAGGAGGCAAGATTTTCTGAAGAGGCTGCTTTCTTCCTAGGGAAACCTCAGTACCGCAGCCCTCGCAACTTACAATAATAAATAATGATTTCCTCAGGAGCATTTTGTCATTACTAAGGGCTTCAATGATAGTGCAAGCTTCAGCAACAAGAAAAATAAAGAGGCTTTTAAAAAAAATATCATATTAGATTTTCAACTTAACTGTAAAATTGTAAAATATTTCTCTGTTTCTCTGTAGGTTTGCTGAAGCACAAGACTTAGGTCTTTTTCCATTAAGTACACCAGTATGCTGCATACAGTGATGCAATTGGCACAGTTTACAGTTTATACATGCAGGCAAAATTCCCTGCTCTGAAATTAAATGCCCTGCCTGTGGATTCAGTTAAAAAAAAAAATCCTACCCAATATTCAGAATTAAGCCACACAGCAGAGACATGATGAAATAAAGAGTCATGTGCAAATGAACAACCCAAAAACATTCCAGGACACATGTCACAAGCCTATCAGTTAATACACGTTTCAAAATTATTTTATGGGACTCCTCAGGCAGGATCACAACTATTAAACAAAGCAAGTTTTTCAGAATTCACAAAGCAATTACTTGTATAGTCCACTATGTGAGTCTGTACAACCTATTCAGTTCTATCTCAAGTAACTGCTGAAAGGCCACTTCAAAAAGCAGTGGTTTTTTCTGCTCTACCTCTACAATCTCTACGTGTTTTTATTGTCAGCGCTTCAAGATTCAGAAGCGGATTTCATCTGCCTTTGCTCAAGCTGAATATGCTTCTGTCTCACACAAGATTTCCCTGGAATAAAGTGCTAATCAAAACAAGTGAAGCTGGTAGACTGCACCCCTACAGCTATTTCACTGTAGTGACAGCTTAGCTCTGTTACAAGTAAAGATTTTTTTCCCTTTCTAAGCCACCATTTGCAGCAATTGCTTTTTTCAAAGCGATGGAGCCAGACTGCATTTTAGTTAGAGGTTGTATTTTCCACTCTTCAATCTGAGAAGAACTGTCCCTTGTAAAAACTGGAAATGTCTCTAAATTTTTCATGCTGGGATATATCAAATCCATTTCTTTCACTCCTGGAGATCCATGATTCTGGCTGGTTTTCAACAGAGAAGTTCTAAAGAAATGACATATTTCAAGCCACTAGAGTGTGCTCCTACAGAGGCTAATGAAGAAAAGCTTTCCATCTTTGATGCTATTTAGAATAGCAACTTACTTTTTTTTTAACAATAATTTCTAAAACACAGAGTAGTGGTGTTTTTTACCTGATAGGGTAAAGCTGACTAACTTCCTAGAGTGCTGGGCTCCAGAAGCACCTTCATCCGTGCCTTCTACTCCCATCTGAAGAGGAGAAAAAAAAAGACATATACCACAAAAGTTTTCATCTGCTTTGTACATGCCTGAGGATGATAACACAATTTCAAGGTACGGTGCTAGGGAAGGATCTGACCAAATACTGCCTATTACCACAGACAGGCTCAGCTACAGCATTTTGTTTACAGCAAAACATCTATAATTTATGTCACACGGTGCTAATACACCAGTAGCTCAAATCTTCCAAACAGAATATGTATAGGCTAATACACATGCAGACAATATTAATCAGAGAAAACCTGTAATTTTTTACAGCTTTCCCTTTTGTAAAATAACAAACAACTGTATGGATTTGTAATACATACTAAAGCACTGAGCTAGCTAGTGACAGCATATGTAACTTTTGTCGCTTTCCACAAACAGATAATTTAGTGTGCAACCAATAAAAGCAGAGAGATCAAAGAGAGACTAAAAAAAGCTTTCAGCTCTATGAACAAAAGCTCCTTTTAAACAGAAAAGCACATCAGATACCTAAATATAAATGTGGTCTAAAAGCTTATGCTTCACAGATTCTGAGGTTTGGTTTCTACTGAAATCCCTCATTAGGTAGAGCACTACTTCAGAAAAAAAAGTTTCTCATGTATCAATGTCTGTCTCTTTCAACTAGCAGAAGAATTTGTCTTTCAGGACAGAGGGGATGTGCATCCAGCCGAATAATCTATCACGGAGACATCAGTGGAGCTATCTTTGAAGACAAATGGTTCCCCGGGCAGGCACTGCACTCACTCCCAGGCAGGAGAGGTGACACAGAAAAAGCCAGAGCCAAACACAGCGCTGAGGCTTAACACCAGTGATAGAACAGGGCCTGATCTATTGAATGATGAAAATAGGCTGAATAAAAATGGGCACACCTGTCTGCATAGATGAAGAAAGAAGCAGCCCTGAGCAGCTGAGCAGTGGTTTGAAGTCACCAGATGGATAAATGACTCCAGAGCTGTGGCAGCCGCAGGGAAGCTGCTTTGCGTTCACCGAACATGTAATCATTCCTTTTTACATTGCTTTAAGCTACTTAATATTATATCTGTTGAACACTTCCCACGATGATCAGCAAGCACGTTGGAATTTCATTGGAATTAGCAAACGTGCGGATTTCTCCAGTCAAAGTGATGAAGAAACAGCCATGACGCTGGAGCCTGACGTCGCCATGAGGCTCAGCAGTCTTGTGAGGGAACACACGGTGCCAGCAAGCACAGCCACTCGCCAGTCAGCCCCTTCCCTTCCCTCACTCCTGGCTCCATGGGCACTTCCCGCTCTCGGGGCAGGACAAGGCTCGCCAGAGTGCTCAGAACTGTCCCTTTTCCACCCAGCATGACATTATTATGCCAGGAACTTTATATGGATGCGTAAGCAGTGACAGGTGGTAGCAAAATTATGAAGGCATCAAAAGCAATGGGTTAATTCCAGCTGGATCAGCATCCCATCGTCTACAGACAGAAACCATGGAAGCAGCACAGGGTGCATCCCACTGTGAGAGTGCTGCTGTCCAGGAAAGGCCACAGGAATGCTGTGTAGCCCAGCTTACTCTTTTGGGCTTATTTTAGCACACACTATTTTCCTTGTTAAAAAATGTTACTCATCAACAAAAAGGCCTTCCCCATTCTAAACCTATATTTCTGCTACAAGTTGGACTCCATTCACATAATATAATTTACATTGCTAATCATAACTTCATGTTACAGAAAATAGAACTTGCCCACAGTTCAGCTATGATAACATGAATAGTGACAGTGTTCCCTAGCACTTCCATGACTTTTCTATATAACCATTTCCTGTTCCATTATGATCTGAACAGCAATTTCAATTCTTCTGCGCCAAGTGCAAAATCTCATCCCAGCACACACACACTCAGAATTGTGCATCTGGTGTAACACAGTGTTTGTGAATGCTCTATCAGGCCTTCTATCTTCTCTGAGTCAAATGAGCATAACAGAATGTTAGCTGCTTACCCAGAAATATGATGGACTGAAATACCTGGTGTGATACATCATCAGTATGAGAAAATCCAGTAAGCAGGGAATTTATTGCACCAAAAAAAATGGGAGTGGGCACAGCATGATTCTCTTACCACTTCCCCAAACAGCATTTCTCTAACAGACAGAACCAATACCAAGAGAACCCAATAATCTCTACAGCACAGTGTTTAAGCTCAACACCAAAACCAAGGAAATGCTGTGAGGTTTTAACGTTTAACAATAGGTTTACTTACACATAAATAACACAACATGACATTTTTAGGAAGTATCATCTGAACTGTCATACAACATTCCCATCAGGAAAACTGACAGCTCACTATTTCTGGAAGTTTGCACTGCTAACGCAAACAAAAATGTTTATATAAAATTACCCCTTCCAGAAGGTGCGTAAATTCTGTACAATACCCAGGACTCTGTGTTACCTTTCAAAGGAAAGAAGTTGAAACAGCAACAGCTGGTATAAGAATTACCATGACTCTGAAAGACAGATCTTCAGGTAGCTACCAAGTAATGAGGAGAATACTCAGATGACAGGAGTTCAGGTGTCCTTTTGTTCAAGGAATCTCAAAACTACTGGTGGATAACATGATATGGTCAATAAAATACCAAAGTTCCACTGGTTTCTCCATTCAGTAAAATCACTCTGCTTCTCAGTAATGATATAGTGCAGCATGCAGGTTCTAAGGGTTATGCTGAGATGCATTTTTTCCTCTTGTTCAAAATCACTACCTTACTGTCTTTAGTTTATAAATTGATATTAAAGACAGTAGCTGTCAAGCTCATTAACTATGACACATTTTCTCCTGTAAAATATCAAGTTTGTATGCACCTGTGAAACTGTTACTCATAGTGAGTGACAAGATCTGAAAATTAAATGATGCTATCACCTAGGTTCATAATTCTAAGAGAAAACTCCCACACATTTGGTATATTAAGATATAGCACATATCAGATACCACAGCATGCACTCGTATATAACACACAACACTGAAAAAGCCCAAGTTCAGAATAAAAGCTGTTCAGTCGGAGTAACTTCTGCTCTACTGGATCTTCAGCACTGCAGTTGTCAGGACACCACCCTGACAGTTGTGATCTTAAATATTTGGCAGCTAACATCAATGAATCAAATGCTCTGTGAAACTTGCTGAAGCTTCATCAGAAGAGCTAACCTGTTCAATGAATTACTGCCATCAAAAGCACCACGGTACGAGTTTGGAAAGCTTTTCTTCCACTACTCTAACAACTATTCCACTACTATTTAAAAACTAAAAAAACTCCTCTGAAACTTAAACAAGTCTCATAATGCAAACACAGCAAGACAATACTTCTCAATAATTATCAGGGAATTACTAAATTTCAATGCTAAGTGAACACTCAAAGAATTCAGCAATTTTTGCAAGAGCAGAGTTTTGTCCAGTTTCATTTATACTAACAATTGCTATCTCAGCAAGAGTTTCATAGTGGACATTAGGAAATATTTAAAAAATGGAAGAAATGGAGACTCTGGACATGGTTTCAGTTATATAACCAGTGTGAAAAACTTCTATTATGGTGTTAAATTACAGAAAACTGGAAGTAGCAAAAAACTGATTGCAAGCAAAGTCAAATTCTTAGCATAAAAGATTTCAGTTAAGGTCACTGATTTTTCATTGTTATTTTATTATGAGCAATACACAACCATGAAGAGCACTTTCCAGTTTTTTGTAATTTTGGCAAGGCAACACAATTTTTTTGAAAACTAATTGCTGTCAATAGTAAAACTAGGAGACATATTGATAGGTTGGTCTGAGAGTTAATACCGTCATCAGTACCACCATCTTATAAAACCTATCAATAAATCATCTTATACAAATACAATGAACAAATAGACTAAACTCACCATCACAGCAGGGTTTTTCACAGTGATACATGGAGTAGTAGCTCGGAGGGCTCCACTAACACCATGGTAGTATTTAAAACAGATCTTTATTTCAGCTGAAAGGAAAACAAAAACCACATTAAACACTTCATGACTGACCGTAGGCAAAAGAGACACAACAAAGGGATCCAGCATTCAGTGACCTATCTTCAGAAATACTCCAACAGGAAATTAAAAATAGAGCTGCTGGTTATCTCCTATTTGTGTGCTGGGTCCTTCTGCTACTTAACAGACAAAAATGGTAACTTACCTAATTCTGCAACTTGTATTTCTGCTACTATATCAGTATCTTCAGCCCTGGAAAATGCATCCCGGGACATTTGCCACTAGGATAATTTTGCAGGACTTTGGAAGAACGTGACATGTGTCTGAAGAAAGCTGGAAGCACTTTATATATCGGAACACAGGAAAGGTAAATGCTGCACCATGTTCCTGGTCCCACTGATTAAAGTTTTGTTTGCTAAACTGCATTTACTGCAAACAAAAGAGTATTATGATTAACTGAAGCCTGACCTCCCCTGTAGTTCCTCTGCATTCTTCCAACCAAGCAGAACAGCTATAATTATGGCTGCCCTTGACCCTTTGGGATTTTCCCTATCTGGAACAATGTCTGTTTTCCTTCTCCATTGGGATAACTCTTCTGTGTAAGGCTGATGGGGGTTTTACCTCTGGGTACAGAGATGGCCACAGGCAGACAGCAATGGCCAAAGGCAGGCAGGAATTACAGCAGCCAGTTCAGACAGAGGATGTGTATGAAACTCTCGTAGTTCAATTCCTCTGCTTGGTTTAACAATATGTCAGCAGTCCTGAAGTACAAAACCTCAGGGTTTTGTATAAGATTTTGAGGCATATATGGCATGATTCCTTAAGGGTTGAAGTATTTCATCACTGCAAGATAAAATACCCACTTTATCCCTACTCAGAAACCCACCCTGCAAGGCTGCTCAGCCAAAAAGGATTATTTATTTTTAAATTTGCTGCAGTTACAGATCAACATTTATTTACTATCTTCCTCCTAGAACAAAGAGGAGACACCTCAGAACAGCCCTTCAAAGGAAAGTGTCTGGTTGACAGTGCCTCCAGGGAATCAGGAGGTGGAGAAGCTGCTGAGCCCACTTCCTCCTCCTCACAGATGAGTTCACACACACAGACAAAACATGCTCTATTTACCACAAGCTTTACCGCAAAATTCAAACTGCAGACAGGATTTCTAATCGCCTATAAAGGTTTATTGGACCTAGAAGTTATCAGGCAGGTTAGTTTCTTCCTGAACTGCGCAATTCTGCTTACCTACCAACAATGTTTATATCCAGGACACACCAGAATTTCTAGCTCACATAAAATCAGAGGTTCAGCACTTGCAGAGTTTGGGAGGATTTATATCAAGTACTGGACTCTCCACATGGTAAAATGCACATACCAAGTAACAAGAACTCAAGTCTGAGCATCTCTTATTCACACTGGGAACATACTATGGCTACATGAGGGCATGGTTAAGATAACATACTATTCCACCAAGACTTCCCATTTCCAGCTATATTGCTCACTTTTATTGCATTGCTTACTTTTATTGCAACCTAAGCTTAACTTTTCAGAGAGTTTTTGGAGCTGCTGTTTATCCAGTCTGTTGTGACTATCTTCTCTCAACTCATCACTTTTGGACAGAATCTAGCGATGGAAACGTTATCAGCTGCTGGTTCTATCCACAGACAATCCATAACGTGATGGTGGACAAATACTCTCCCTACACTGACAGGGACATTCATCTAAAGGCTGAAATGCAATCCTACAAGTTTTGCATCCTCATATTTCTTCTCTCAATGCCTTCTACGAGCATACAGTACTTTTCAATACCAGTACATGGCTGGTGATAGAACAACGCTCGATTCAACAAATCGATCTGACAACCCCTTTCAGGTACACTAAATTTAAAATAAAACAATCAAACAAACAAAAAACCAAACTTCAGGACTTATTGCTAGAAATAATTAGAAAAAGCAGAGCACTTAAAAACACGGCATGGAGGTTTTTCCTCCCATTTGCCAACCGACGCAGACTGATTCAGTTTGGGCTTTATACAGCACTGCATTCACACATGCATTTAGAGGAATGGCAGATCTGCTGTCAGCACTGTGTCAATGGATTAATATAAGAGAAGCTGTGCTTGAAATTCAGCACTAAATTGAAAAATGGGCTACCCACCACATGCATGCAGATGTTGCCAAAATGAGCATGCATTTGCAAGACTGGATCTCATACACAGCAACAACACAAACACTTCATAGGGTAAGAGACATTGAAGTGGCTTTTTTCTTGGCTAATAATGCTAGAAACTGCAGTTAATGTTAACAGAAGAAGAAATTTCACAGGAACCCTGTCAGTCCAAAGCAGCTGAGGCTGTCACTTTCTGACATCTTGTACTGTTTTCACAGGAAAAAAAATCTTGAAAATCTTGATTAGAAGAGGTTTTTCTTGATGACTGATGGATTCCCAAGCTCTAGATATATTGAAAACAAGTGTCTGTTCCTGATAGTTATAGGTGGTGTGCTGAGATGTAGCCTAAGGACCCATAAATACATAGACTTCTCCAGCAATAGTAAGTTCAATTATCTGCAAACAAGACTCCAATATTTTGAGAATTCAGTTTAATACCATATTAACACACAGGTTTCCTCTGAACTATTCCATACTCTAAATACACATTAGCACATATCACCTACAGAGTTTTCCCAGTTTCTTTCATTTCTCCTCCCACCTTGCTTTTATGTGTTCCCTTCAGGGGAAAACTGGCACATCTCTATTTTCTTTCCTACTTATTCTTCCTCAACAGGTTAATGAGATTGCTTTGCACATGATCCCTAATGAAAATGTTAATAGTAGTAAACCCAGCAATGGAGAGACATCTGTACCTGATCACAGGACCATTTGCTGTACCATTAAAGAAAATAAGACATTTCAGAACACAAAAGGATTTTCATTCATGGGAAAAATTAATGTATTCTTGATAATACACTTGCCCTGTTGTAATTGACATTCCTCCAGAAATCTTACAGACCACAATAAATTCCTTCTTTATTTAAAACCTAAGACAAAAATTAAATTGGGGGATCTATGATTCTTTCAAAGTTATCACATGGCCATACAAAAAGTCATATATATGTTAACTAATCAGAAAACTCTGTGAAACCATAATCCCCTGCTTTTAAAGCTAATAGCTGTTGCCATTTCATAAGCACAGTCTTATAGTTCAGGTCCATTACTAAAAAGGTTGGAATCAGTAAAGGTTTCTGGGACTCAAACACTGACATTTGAATTTCAAAAGAACACCTGCATGGAATTATGGTGCTGTTCCCTCTATAGACCATACACTTTTGCCTCTTCAATAATAAAGGGATCACCTTACACTAAATAATAGCTTGGGTTTAAAACATCACTAAGTCCCAAAGTTCCTCACTAACTACTTTTTTACTGCCTTTAATACTTTACCTTTGCCCATCAAAAGAATGCTTTATGAAAGAGGGATACTAAGAATACATAAAGACATGAGGATAATCCTAGGAGAATGCATTCTTTCCAGGAGGCTGCTAATGCAGGACAGCAGGTGTGTTTGCTGTAAGAACAGCTTGCCCCAGACAGACCCTAGTCAAACACAACACCTATGTTAGAGGTGGAATCACCGCCACTGAGAAGGGATGGGCAGACACACCTCCAAACAGCAAGTCAAATCCCAGCTGGGTTACAACAGTCTATGAAGTAAAACACTGCAGGGAACCTGCACAGCAGCTAAAACTTCCCGGACACTGCAGCTGAGTGCCCAGAAGGTACTTGGGCCAAGTCCATGGCCCTCTGCAGACAGAAACATATGTCCTCCAGCATTCACCGAGGAAAACGCTGACATCACAGTAACTCATTGGAAAAATATGAGAGCATGTTCTGCAAAACTTATTTAAGAAAACTAGAACAAATGAAGTCACTCACATTCTCGCTTTACAAAGCTATAAAGGGAGATGAAATCCATGGAAAAGTGACTGTGTTAAATCCTACTTTTTTCCCGTATGAACCTGATAGACAACTGCAGAAATTTAGCAGAGCTCTGCACGTCCTGCCAGTTGAACTTTTCCGCAGTGTGACAGTTCAGTGAACTCAACGTTTCTGTTTGGACATTTAGCATTCTCTTCTCTGCATCACTTTCAGCATGTGCACTTTTCATTACTTCCTACTGGGAAGCAGCAAACACAGCAGCAGAACGCAAGGGCCAAAGCTGGCAGCCTCCAGGTACTTGCCATCTCTCTCAGCAGGTGCATCACAGAATTTATTTTACAGGAACATTAGGCAAACTACCTACAAAGCGACTTAAATAGACTTACAGAAAGCTTTTTAGATAAAGCAGGATCAATAACAGAAAATGCTTATGTCCCAGTGGTCTTTCCATCTAACCTGCTTCAAGGGAAATGTGGACAAATGGTTATTCAGGTAACAGAGCCTCCCTATCCCTGCCAGCCCTGCTCACTTTGCTGTCATCAGAGATTCTTATTTACAGTCATGAGCACTGCCTATTATGCTCCAGTTTGGCAAAGCATTTAATTATAATCTAACCTTTAAAACAAAACACTGGGGTATTATGTGCTTAAGGAAGTCAACAAAGCCTGCCACAAATGTAAAAATACAAGACTTGATCCTGCTTTGGTTATTTGTGATACTCAAAAACAGCTGTTAAGAGACAACATTAAAAACCAGCAGAAGAATAGTAGAATATTTCTAACGCAGTGAATGTGTCTATAAATAGAGTAGGGACAATAACCATGAGTCCCCAGACAGACCACTGAAAGGGCGCTGGTTGCAGGGCACTGCACAGATGAATGTTCCAGGCTCAGAACAATTCCATGTGAGAAAACCATGACCTTTACAGAATTTAAGTGCTAAAAACATAAAGATTGGATACAAGTAATGAATTGCATTAATAGAACATTCATTTACAGTGATGATTATGGTAACAAACATTACAAAAACTAAACTCTGTTCATACCTCTAGTTACAAGCAGTTCTTAAAAGCTAAAAGTATATAAAGTTCAATTATTAAACTGATAATTTTCCCCCTTTGATATCTATCAGCTTTTAACAAAAAAGAGAGCTGAGAGTCTGCTTTGCTAGCCACGAAGTATGGCAATTTCAGTCTTAATATGCTATTTTTGCAAAAGTTGTAATTTCATGGAAATAGGGACTGAATACCAAAAACTCCACATAAAACCTCACTTTTAACATGATACCAGTGCAATGCAAACACATATATTACCACGTTTTCTGAATATATCTCATAGTCTACTCATGCTCTTACTCGTGGGAGATGAACAGATCGAGAGCAGCCCTGCTGAGAAGGACTTGGGGAAGCTGGGGGAGGAGAGGCTGGGCATGACCCAGCCATGGGCACTCCCAGCCCAGAAAGCCAAACATGTCCTGGGCTGCATCCAAAGCCCCGCGGGCAGCGGGGCAAGGCAGGGGATTCTGCCCCTCTGCTCCGCTCCGAGATCCCCCCTGGCACACTGCATCCAGCTCGGGGGGCCCCAGCACAGGAAGGGCAGGGACCTGGTGCAGTGAGTCCAGAGAAGGCCACCAAGAGATCAGAGGAATGGAGCACCATTCCTATGAAGATGGGCTGAGAGAGCTGGGTTTGCTCAGCCTGGAGAAGAAAAAGCTCTGAGGAGAATGCATTGCAGCCTTTCAGTACTTGAAGGGAACTTATCAAAAAGATAGGGACAAATTTTTTAGCAGGGACAGTGGGTAATGGTTTTAAACTAAAATAAGGTAGATTCAGACTAGATATAACTTTGTACAGTGAGGGTGGTGAAATGCTGGCACAGGTTGCCCAGAGAGGTGGTAGGTGCCCAATCCCTGGAAACACTCAAGATCAGGTTGGACAGGGCTCTGAACAACCAGACCCATTGAAGATGTCCCTTCTCATTGCAGGGGGGTTTGTCTAGGGACCTTTAGAGGTCTCTTCCAACTCAATCTATTTTGTGATGCTATGCCACAAACATGAGATTTTAGTTCAAAACACACAGCATCTGTGCAGTCAGTGCATCCAAGTATCGCAGTGTGGCACCAGAAGTAATTTAACCACAAACATCCCAGGGGGAATTTGGAAATGATTGGTGTGACAAGACTGGCAGTCTCTGGATGAATCCCAACAGCTGCCACTATGGATTATTGCTCAAGACATAAAGCCACAGAACTGGTAAAGAAAATATATGCAAATCAGTGTATTTCTATTCTACTGACAGTAATGACTATGACATCAAACGGTATAAATAACAACAAAGACAGGTAAAGTAGGTGAAGTTGCTTCTCACGGACACTGTAATTAACACTCATGGGACCAAGACTATAACTTACAAATACAGGGCAAATACAGTCTCCAAGCAGACTCTCAGCCCAAGCCCATACTAATAAAACAGGTGGGACCATGGTAGAGAATTGAGTGTGAGCACACGACCATCCATGGTGCTGAACAGGGACCATCCCCTGTTTTACTTGCCAGGGTATGTACAGTCTGTAACTTCTGGGCACTTTGCACATGGAAGTGCACAAGCACAGGTTACCTGCTGCATGGCAGTGCCTGTTCTATGCTGAATCTCCCTGCCATGGCATCTCCAACATGACCTGTCCTTCCCCACACTGCAGACAACTGACTTAGAAGCTGCAGATTATGAATGAGCAGCAGCTGTTACCGACTAGTCCTAAATAAAACTCAGACTTCCTCTCACATGTTTTTACTATCACCAGCCTTCCCATGGATCATTTCACTCCATCTTTCTGCTGCCTTTGTTCTCCATAAGGAATACCATCACCATCATCTCTGTTTCCAGCACATTGCCCCAAAGGGAGCCCCTTCCATCCCCAGCTCACAGACTGCTATACCCAGAGAAACACTTGCCATCTGAAATCATTTCTGGGACAACTGAAACGTCTCTTGCATGAGAGAGCAAAGGTCCTGAGGTACTCAGGGGCCTGAAAAGCCTGATGCCATGCTAAATACCAGATAACCATAGCAAATGCAAAAGCATTAAGCTGTGTTGCACTTTCCCACTACAGCCACCTGTTTAGGATAATACTCCTTGAACTTGTTTCCTTTTACAGGAGAAGGACAAAAATTGCAGAGCCAGGTTTAGCAATCCTTCTATAGTTTACACAGCAAAAAAAAAATAAAATTGAGGGAGCCATCTAGTGAGTCATTGTTTTCCCTCCCTCACATTTTAGCAAGCCCCAGAGCAGGATGTTTGAAAGCCACCTCTACTATGTGAGGAAACAGCCTATCAGGCATCTTGATCCTCACACTCACCTTCTTCAATGTCTAAAATGACTGAGTTCCCTTCTATGCCTACAAAGCACTTTTGCTCCTTCCCCAGGGCAAAGCAAGAGGAACACCTGCCTCTGTCCTGGCTGGCTCTGCAGTTCAAAGCCACTCGCATTGTCTCGAGGTGACAGCTTAAGGACACCAGCTGTTTGTGACAGTGAGCTGGACTTGGTATTTTGCAAATGTTTTCTTTCTCCTCTGCATAATATTTCCTCCTTCCCCTTCCTCAGCCACTCCCCTCAGAAGCTGCTTGTTTTTCTGGAATACATTAAGTTCATTTCTCTTTATTTCACTGTTGATTCTTTTGATTCTCCCTTTCAGGGCAGAGCCTACAGAATTTTTGTGTTGATTTTTGTCTGAGGCAAGTAGAGTTTTCTTTGATCATCCTTGTTTTGCTAATTTTGGATGCTTTGAGGGGAATTAACATCTGGTTTCAGTACGAAGATGAGACTCTCCCCTCCCTTCTTTCTGCAGGTTTCTTAATCTGAATATAGCAGATGGCAAACTATGCCTTTACATGTTACTTTCTTGGAAAAATGGATGTTGAATCCCCAGGGGGGGATTTTTAAGAGAAATAAATTAAATGATCTTAACACTGAGTTACAAGGCTGAAGACAGAGTAATGCGAAATTCAGAAAAAATGCTTATCCAAGCCTGCCTTTAAACATAAGCATAAATTTGAGAGACCTTGGTGAAACTATCAGTAAATTTACAATTATGGTCATGGAAAAACACCTTCCCAAATTAATGCACAAGATGTTTTTCTTCAAAGATACAAATCTTTTTGCAGAAGGAGTCCGAGGCCTAACCCAGCTGACTCCCACTGATTAACATTAATGCACTTAAAATGGAAATACTTCTTCTGCCTGAGATTTGTTTGCATATGGCCCGTTAGCAATGCTATAACTCTCTGCACTTTGCCTTCCAGAGATGTTACTGGTGAAAAGACACATAACGTCCCTAGGCTCTGACACCGCCAGGGAAAACGCACATCCAAAATCTTTGGTGTAAGTGCACGCTGACTGAGCACAACTCATCATCCAACATTAGGAACTGACACTCCTTTCCTTTCCAAAAACACATGACAAGTTTAGACCTGTTTTGAGTGTAAATCCTACAGGATTACTGTAGTTACTCAGCATAACTCTGTTAACAAGCATCATCAGTTCTCATTGCCAGAGCAGGTGCGATGCTTCTCAGGCTGGCACAAAACATTCCCTTCCTCTCCTTGTGTCCAGGTGGAGCAGGAAATCATGTGGGTGTCACAGTATATAGCAGGGAACCTGCAATCATGTGGGTGTCACAGTATGTAGGTGGTGGCAATGAAGCACTGTCCCCCTCTGCTTGGTACTGGTGAGGAACACTGTGTCTAGTTTTGGGACCCTAGGTTCAAGAGCATGGAGAAAATGGAGAGTGGAGAGCAGAGGGCTACAAAGGTAGCTGAGATGGAGAAAATGTGACATATAAGAGGCTAAAGGAGCTGGCCTTGTTTAGTCTGGTGAAGAGGAGGTTAAGGCAAGACAAATCTCTACTCTTTCCAGTTCTGTCAGAGATTTTAAAAGGGGCAAAGGCCCCACATTTAAGCTATAGCCATTCAATATTGGATGTCAGAGAAATCTTTTTAGCTGGGACAATACTGCAGCACTAGAACAAGTTACCGACAGCATCTGCAAAGTCTTTGTCCTTGACAGCTTTCAATAAAAACCACACTCAAGCAGCAGGTCAAGTGTTGGTCCCAGCTAAGAGCAGATTGGATGTAACTAGTATTCCTATGCTGTGGCTAGTCTCC
This sequence comes from Pomatostomus ruficeps, assembly GCA_013400735.1. Classification (NCBI taxonomy): domain Eukaryota; kingdom Metazoa; phylum Chordata; class Aves; order Passeriformes; family Timaliidae; genus Pomatostomus; species Pomatostomus ruficeps. The sequence goes on along the minus strand of VYZT01062817.1, from coordinate 140,239 downwards.
AACTGAGTTTAGATTGATCCACTTATACATTTTGTTCATGTTGGTCCCCCAGACATTATTCCCCTTATGGATCCGCTGCTTTAAAAATTCAGGGACACTGCTAACAGTCTGCTGCACTTCATTACTGTGAGGAGAAAACAAACCCCACTTACCATGACCTGTATCTCATATTCTGCCTTTCAGCAAAGGTATTTCTAAACACAAGAAATCTACAATAGGAGAGTTCTTTCCTAAGTTTGGAAAATAATGGTGGATTAAAGCAGCAGAAATTCCTTAAATGTAATAATCTGGCACATGTTTAGTGTTAACGTTAGATTCTTCATTTGTCTCTCCCTCTTGCTTTGACAGCGGCATCACGTGCAGCGCCATAGTGAGAGACAAATCCGATCTGCACCACAACAGAAGAGAGGCTAAAAGGGGAGCTAAGTTTGTCTCTGTGGCAGGCACAGGCTGGGCAGTGACAGCTCTGCAGGGCGTGGTGAGAACCCTGACAGCATCGCTCTGCCCACGCCGGCCTGTGCTGCACCACGGTGACGCCGCGCCTGTACCTGAGGGGCGCAGCCACCTGCTGCCTTTGCCCCTCTGCCATTTAGTGAGCTGAGCAATAGAAAAGAAAAAGAAAAGAGCAGCTGCCTCTAGTTGCATCAGAGTTGCTTCACCACCTATGAGATACAAGGAAAAGACTTACTGAGCAAACATGGTCACAGATCTGTGGAGCCCTCTCGTTTAAAAGGTGGAATCAGGAAATCACTAAAGTGTTTCGGTGCAGCTTTTGGCCTCTCACTAGAAACACAAGTGTCACTGGTGACATATTTATCTACCATACTATGTGCTACAGCAACATATGCTCATAACCATTCCCTTTTACAGTTCTCAGCTGCTGCACAATTGCTTGTCTCTTGTTCATTGTATGGCAGCAGAGGGGTCTATGAGTGAAACTAACCTTGCCCAAAGAACACACGTCCTGCCCTTTCTTTCAGCTGACTGTGATGTGCGGTTGGTTGCAAAGTGCAAAGTCAGCTGCAGCTGACTTTAAGTCCAAACTAGCAGTTCTTGCAGCATTAGTTTGGGTTACTCACATGAACTGGAAATGTTATTCAAGAGCCTCATCTCAATACACTGTGGAGCAACACATAACCAGCTAAAAGATACAAATATCCTGAAGTCAAACTGCCCGTATTGGCAACAATACTGATGGAGTACATGTACAAGAAAGATGAGGCAATGAACTTCACTAACAGACATTTTAATCTGCTTTAATATACCAGTGTCTTTGGCACCAGGGATGTTAATTATCTTTATTATTTTCTTGAGCATTATCTTCAGTTCAATCATTGTAATGTAATGAACTTCTGAAATGGAATTTAATTTTACCCTATTTAGACTCTTTTTTTTCTTTTTTTTGAGAAGTATGTTGTGTAACACATAGGGCAACTTGGCAAGATTCAATGATGCATTCTAGAAATAGGAAGCGTTAATATTTATTTTTAGTACAGGGTATACAACACATCTTGAAATACATGTATTACTGTTCTATCAGTTAATTAGAATAAAAATTTCTGCCAAGACCTACAGTTAGCAGCATTGCAGTGCTTTACTTCACTGCAGTGAAGTAAAGAGTGGGAGTATTTTTATTTTTTTTTTAACTTATGAAAGAGGATTCATTACTGTGAGGCTAAACAGGTGGCAGAGCAACTCAGAGCTCTTCTGGGACTGATTGCCACTTTGATGCTTGGCACATCAGAGTTTCCAGCAAGCTATGATACAACATCCTATGATTAGAACCTCAGTTTCTTTAGGGATCATATGGTAAAACAGCATAGTTTCATCGAAAAGAAAAAAAAACAGAAGCAAAAAACCCAGCCCACAGCAGAGTAGCTCAGCTTTCCATAAATCCTGCCTGTCTGAGGGAGTGGTGTAGCTCTTTGATTTGAAGCTTGGCTGTCAACAGTCCTTACAGAGTTCAACTGAAGGCTTTTTATTTCAGTCACATAGAGACTCTCAGCATTCCCAAACTGCCCACTGGATTTTCCAGCGCAGCAAATCTTCAGCTGAGAAATTCTGATGCAAGTGAATGGGACGTTGGCACTTCCTCGAGACAAATCCACCCTTCACACTAACAAACGTCAGCAGGCACTGTTAGCTTACTACCTTTCCCTTCTCACACACTTACCATTAATATTTGTCCAGCTGAAATCTGGAACTTCTGTGGGAAGGAACTTCATCTTTCAACGTGTATATACTACACCACACGGTCCAAGGCAATTCCTTCCTTCCCTAAGCTGAAATGTGCTGTCTAAGAACATCACTAGAATAAAAAAGTACATCTAAGCTCAACTCCATTTTTACCATGTCCAGCAAATGCACGGGAAAATACTCCCCCTTAGAACAACAGAATCAATTCCTTGACTTATCAGAGGGACTGATGAAATGGATATCAAATGCCATCTTGTTGACTTGCCTTTGAATATGCACTGCATAAATAGGTACTCACATTCCATAAAATAGGGGCCAGGTTCAATTCGCCATACAATTTGTCCTTTTTGTGTGCCAGTCACTCCCCGATTCTTGGAATCCCAGAAATTGGCTGGAGAGTTCTCATCTGAAGGAGGGAAGAAAAAAAAATCATTTCAGCAAGTAGTATTTAAAATAGAAGTTTTCTTGGGTTTCTGTTTCAAGAGGCCCAGATACAAAAAATTACTTGTATTAAATAAAAAAATAAAGAAATCAAATTAACTGGCAAAAGATAAACAGCTTCTCTTTTACGCTTGATAGATCAATTTATGCAGAGTGAGCAGACAGACACACAGCCAAAGTAAATATATGGTTTCCTGTAAGAGGTGACCTGCCAAGGTACAGTATTAAATTCCAAAACTTCCCTGATCCAACAGAGAAGCTATTGGGAGCGTATAGCTGATTGAAACTTCATCACAGAGTTACCACAACATGTTATACAGTGGTCCTGCTCTGCGATGTGAAAATGTAGCATTCATTTCCTAGCTAGGAAATGCAGAATTGTAACTAGAGGTATCCAGTTAGAGGCCCAAAGAGCAGAATTGTCAGTAAGCCAGAGCTAGAAATGAGAGATTCGGCAAAATACATTCAAAAGAAAACATTCAAAGCAAAGAGTATCTGCAGAGCAGCTTAGTAATATCAGTATTATCCCTTCTCAAATTATGATTTTTGTCCTAACAAACATAGGCCTTAGGGCCTTTTTTATTTTCCAGACCATATTCAGACACCCAGAACACTGCATGAATGAAAGCAAGCCAGAGCAAGAAGCTGCTTGAAAGGACACAAAGGTTACTTACGATGACACAGACAAAGTTGACATAAATCCAACTTAACTCTTTTGTACGGGAAGTTCTTTGGAAGTTTGCACTGTAACATTTTACTAGTGCATTTCAGCCACTGTTTCTTAACTAGACTAGACAAGAACTACACCTATGACGTCAAATACAACATCTAATTCTATCCAGCGGTACTGCATATTCTTTAATCTTACTTTTAAAAAATCCTCTTTTATTATATACATTTGAGTGCATTCTAGAATTTTAAAAAGAGTTCACTAAGAATCTAGTCTACTGTGGCTTTGTTCATGAGGCTCATATCCATTCAAGCACATTCCTTTGTACTTTGGTAGGAACTCCCACACAAGATTACAGAACTGTCACCTGCATTTTAGATATCCATATACTATTTATGAAAGAGTAATAAACAATGCAGCTTTCTCACTTTTATGTTAAAAATATAAACTCAAACTAAAGATTCTCTTTCTCCTTTTCCTTCTGACAGCTCATGTCAGCATACACAGGGTAACCCCAGTGAATCACGATCAGTGCAGTCTGTAGCTCTCATCCCACCACACTCACACACAGACACACATTGCACTTCTGTGGTTGCTCAAGAGAACCTGCACACTGCCAAAACCTAGAAGAGCTCTGGACAATCAAGGAGTGGCCATGACAAGCTACTGACATTTTTATGCCTCCAGCCATGGGTGACTTTGGGAGTTTTTAGGAAGCTGAGGTCTCAAGACCTCAATTTCATGACAAGTCCAGAAGAGTTTCACAATTACCTCAAAGACAAAGAGAAGGGATGGGAGGGTTCTCCTAACACCTCTGATCCTTAAGCTTGTAATGCCCTCAGGCTTAACTTCTCGTGCAGAACTAACATGATAGGACACAAACTGCATACACCAGGAAGCCAGGGACACAGGCAGTAAAATCTTAAACTGCACAGATTTATACTTCATTACAGTAAAAAACTCTCAGAGTAAACAAAGCTCTATCTCACCCATGTTTTGTTGGGGTTTTTCTCAAAGCCATATAAAGAGGAACGCTGAATGTACAGCCCATAAATCATCCCATGGGCCTTATAAAAAATCTCTGTGTGATCTGCAATGACACACTAACCAAAAGAATACACTGTTGATGAATTATTTACTTTTTTATTGTGCCTTCCTATCCCAAGGCCCTGCTATTTTCTGAATAGAATGCTGGGAAGCCGTGAGATAGAGTTTAACTTCAGCAACACTACACAAGTGACTCTTCTGGCCCACCATACAAAATTGATTATCCAAAACATCACTACCAAAAGTGAGCAGATTTTTAAAAAATTCCACTTATCTGAAACACAGAGTTTTAAACTATTAAACTATTCAGCATTCTTATTTCATCTACGTAAAAGAAGATGTATTCCTGATAGTAAACATCTCACCTAATGTGCTCTAGTTCTGAATTTCCGTATTTAATCACTTGGAGAAGAGTCTGTTCATGATTCTAAGCAGAAGAAAGGATATATGGTATATTATAACCATAAACATGAGGTTTTTTTTCTTGTTCAACAAATGAACAAAGCCTGAAGCAATGAAATATGCCTTTATGGGTGAGATTTCCAACAACAAGGCACAAGCAATTGTTCTTTGTTCTTTTAAATCAGTCACAAAGCAAAGTCAATGGCAATTTTTACAGGGATATTGGTGAGCTTCAGAAAAGGTTCTTCATGAACTGAGTCCTGGATTCTGAGCTGGTAGTTACAAGAATGCAGAACACTTTCTTTCACTTTATTTAATAAAATCCCACATTTACGGAAGCATCTGGATTTTCAGCCCTTTCCTGAAGGAATGGACTCCTTTGCAGCAATGAAGACTAAACCACCGATACTCTGCCCACAAGCACGCTGCCACTGTAACAGAAGGTGGTGGAGACAGAGGGATGGAAAATGCTAACAGACCACTGCCTGTCAGCAATCAATTCAAATTACAGAATTTATTTTGGTCAGCTTTGACTTTCTTCTGAAACAGATGGGTTTTTTCTACCTTTATGACGTTATTCACATAGGGGAAAAATAACATTACTAATGCATATGGAAAAATAATTTCAAACATCAGTTCATGGATTTTAAAAAGAGAAACTGAACAGGAAAAAAATGCATAGCATGAAAACAGTGAAGTACACAATATTGACAAAAATACTGCCAAGAAAAGAGAAGTGTTTAAGAGCACAAAGAGCAATGTCAGAATTATCACTGCCTCATTTCTTCACTTCCCCCAAACATCATAGTATATGTGTGTGTGTGTATGCGTGCACACACACACACACTCTCTCTCTCCATATATATGTCTATTCCATAGGGAACTTCAATTCTAAGCAGTTCTATTCTCCTTTTAGCACATAATTGTTGCTGTTTGTGAAACTGGCGGCTGTTCCAGAATCTGGGCCAAAGAGTAGATATAAATATCCCTTCCCAGAACATAAAATATGCAACAAAATACTGTCTTACTGCATCAGTATCTTGTCCAGTGAATCTACACTTCTGAAAGAAATAAAACAATGCAAGATGCCGTTTATCTTCAGTAAATCTTAGACATAAAATACAACAGAAAGTAACTTCTCACAGCTGCAACCCCTGTACAGATCAGAGTATATGAGATAATGCTCTACAACAAAAAGTGGGTAATAATAAATGTATCGCTGTGTGGAAATTCCCTCTGAGTAATACTCCTTGAAATCACTAAAATGCAAACACATTCTGAGTAACAATGTTTTCTTTATTTAACTACTAAACAATCAGCCAAACCTGGCATTAAGAAAAGCTGCACTGGCACACTGTTGGCTCTTCCTCAACTCGTCCTGCAGGACCTCCAGGTCTTTTTCTGCGAAGCTGCTTTGCAGACAGTCAGCCCCCAGCCCATCCCAGTGTCAGGGGTTACTCCTGTTTGCCCACTTCTCCGGCCTGTCTGCCTGCACCGTCATCTGTTCTAGTATCTGCTACTCCCAGTTTTGCACAAGGATGTTACGGAGTGCTGGAAGCTGTGCTAAGCCACTGTCTGACATCAGGGGTCAGGAGGCTTCTGAGGAGTTCACATTTTGTTCTTTGTGTCTTCTATCTTTCATTATTTCTGTCTCAGGAAAAAAGGATAAACTACCTGAAATCCATTTCCTCACAGAACCATCTTGCATAGTTTAAAGCAACAAATAAATAAATAAGATACAGTCTTTAATAAGACAGATAAAGAGGAACCGCTGCCGATTAATTATCTGAAACAAGCCTTACGGTCCCAGCACACAGACCAGTCAAAGGCAAACCGACACTCATCATCTGGTCCCAGTTTCTGTGGTAAGTAGTGTTAGGTTTTGTGGAAAAAGGGTTGCTTCCATCAATACAAATGAATTTTTATTCTTCAAAATACCAAAACGTTATAGAAGTCACAAATTCCTGGTGCGGAAACATCACTGATTTAAATTAAATTTTATTCTGGGCAATAAGCAAAGGTCACTGTAGCAATCTAAGAGGTCCAAACTTTTGCATACTGATCTCTTCAACACATTTATAAAGATGCTCATACCAAAGCAAAGGTGAAGTTAATATATTCTGGTTGTCAGCTTTAATTATACACAACTTAACAATTTTCATCTTTCACTTACCCATATATGGGTACGCTAACTCACAGCTCTTGAAAAACCCATGCAGCTTAGCTCAGAAAAGATCAATCATGTTGGTAACACCATTGTATAATTCTGCATAAGGGTAACACCCTGCATAATTCTCTTATCCTCATTTGGGACTTACATCCCAATCTCCAATTTATCATACCTTTCTGGCAGATGCTTTACGCAAAATCTTTTGAAGTGTTTGTATTGTTCTGTTTTAATTTAAAGTTTTCAATTAAGTTCATATTGTCAGAATGCTGACTTCTTTCACATTTTAAGTTAATTTCAATAAATTCTTGGGCACAGAAGATGGTGTGTGCATACATTCAGTTATTCAGAGGAGTGCTGGTACTAAGCTTTTAAAGCGTCACTCTCACATTATTTCTTTTGCCAGGCGTTCTCTTGCAGTGTGGATCAGTGGAGCTGAAAGGCTGGTGGATAGTAAGGCTACATCGAGTTTTGTCTCAGGCTGAGATCTGTGGATCTGTCATCAGTTCCTCTCATAAACATTCTACCAAGAAGGGTAACCTCCCTACCAATTTTACTCCATCATTTCACTTAATCTTTCAACGTAACAGGTTTGTGATTAATCTGCATCAGATAATATTTCTGAACTTAATTTTGAGCCAACCATCAGAAGATCTCTAGGATGGCATTTCCAATGTAAAACAAAAACCTAATTTACATGCATTTTACTGCATTAATTCCAGAAACCTCAGTCCCAATGCCAGCAACTGCACTCTGCTTTTCAGGGTGAGCACAGACTTCCAAGCAGTAAAACAGACTGTCACCAAAATGTAAGACTAACAAGAACATTCCAAAGAATACTTACAGTGGATTTTGGGCAGATGCCTGGGAAAGTTTGCCACACTAACTTTTGTGCAATATTTCCCCTTTGGTAACCTCTAATAATTTTAATTCTAGAAATACTAGAAATAAAAATAAAAATCCATGGGTGATTGTTAAAGAAGTAGCACAGTGTTTACTGAACTAATGAACTGAATGTATTTCTTCCTTATACCCAAAATATGCTTAAAAGCAATTGAAAACTGTATAAGGACACATTCTAAGAAGAAGATAAATTTTATCACCTGAGGCCCAACTCCTTTTCTAGAAAGTTAATAAGTAAATTAACAGGTTCAAGGCAGAGTTTCTACTGCAAGCAATTACTATAATAAAACACATTATGCCAACCCATTTAAAATACACTATGTATCAGCTGGTACCACACAAACAAACATTAACTCACTAAGAGCTTGTTTCTATGATTTTCAGAACTCCCCATCTCAGCCTGTGAACACAGGTTATTGGGTGGAACCAAAATATTTCTCATGAAAGACAGCGCCAGTGTAAGCAGTACATTGCCAAAATTAAAGATCAACACTTCTAGACTCACCTGGCCCTTCCAAAAGATGCCTGTGGATCCTAAACTGCATTCCTCCATCAGAGCCCCGTAAACAAACTGAAGAATAAAAACCAGTAAGGTTTTACAGGATGGGTATTGAAAAGAGCACGCCGGTTCCCAATCACAACCAGTGTTTTCGACAGAAGTTGCCTTCTGGACCCGGCCCGTGCAGCTCAAGTTGGGAGGCTCCAGCTCCGTGTTAGCACTGTTGCATAATCTCAGCTCCACGAGGCACTGCTGTCCTCTCCCTCCCTCCTGTCATTCGCAGGAAAGGCTTGCAGGAGGATGCTCTCAAACTCCGTGCAGTTCCGAGCAGTTGCACACCATCGTCTGCCTCTCCTCCTTGACTCCAGGGTTGCTCTGGGTTCACACAGCCCGTGCTAGAACACACAAGGCATTACGTCCCTCAAGCTCAGCTATTTGCAGCCACTCCCCTCCGAAGGGCACAGGATGCCGAAGCCCCATCCTCCCTCCACTTCCTTCCTTGCCTTGTCCATGGGAGGATTCCTCAGCATGGCCAGGGCCCCGCGGGCTGATGTAAACAGGAGGATCGTTAAATCCTAGAAATGACGGCAAGGCAGCCACAGCAACGAGCACAGCAGGAGCTCACTGGAAGTGCTGGCTTTTGTTTCCACAGTATTTCGCTCTCCCGCATGACTTCCCCACAAATCCAGTCATTTCAGAGAAGACAGGACTGCTCCATGACGTCTGGCTGGGACGGAGCTGCCTCAAAGCCAGGATAACTCTGCACAGGGCACTCCTGGGCAGGAGGATAAGCAGGTGGCAAAGACCTTCCAGTACTGCCTCAGGTAAATGCCACCTCAGGGCAGGGGCTTGGACAAGGCTCTACTCCCCCAGATGCTCTGACTCCTCAATGGTCTCCTAGTGGAACTACAACTGCAGCTGACCTAAAACTCCTTCAGCCTCTGGCAAGGACCCAAACCGTGCCAAAGCGGTCTCGGTACCTCAAGAACAAAAAAGATACGTAAAGGAATCTGGAGTCTGGTCCGTGGTCTGAGATCGAATCTTTCACAGCACACATTTCATGAAATTGCACACTTGTGGAGCTGTAGGTTCAGGCTCTAAAAGCAAATCTTGGTTTTCCTAGGAATACTCAGATTAAAAAAGAAAAACCAGTAAAAAAACCCCTTTCACCTCTTACAGTAGTATCTGTTCTTACTTGGCTTGAAGATTTTTCAAAAGACGCTTCCAGTCAAAGAAATTAAGATGGATTCTTTGCTAATGAGGAGATGAAAGCTAATGTATTGCTTTGTGTTTGCGTGAGCACCTCTAGGAATTGTATCTTCAAACGACAGAAGGGGAAAGAACATCAGAACTGGAATACTATAAGAGAAATCTAACACACTGCTGCGTACTAAATGGCTGGAAACATTTCTCCCTCAAATACCAACAGAGCAACCCTAAAAAAGAAAGAGAACAAAATTCTTGGACAGTCTTAAAAGCTGCCTAAGCAGCTATCAGATCCTACTATCACAGTTCTCTTTAGGACAATTTGGAAAACTTGGAAAGTAATGCAAATACAAGACACAAATCTTCAGCTGAGAAAAGCAAGAGCAGAAAAGAGGCAGAAAAAGGTACCACAGATGATCTTACAGCCTCACACAGGAGAGAAGCTGCTGTTGCAGCTCTTGCTGGAGGTAATTGTGCACCTCCAGAGGGTGCTGGGCAACACTCTGAACTCCAGCCTGGACACAGACTTCAGCCTTCTGGTGGCACAGTCCTGCTATGTTAGCAGTGAAGGATCATCATCATCTATAATCAGATAATTAGTATCATGACCTATGGTCAAAAAAGCAAAGAGGTGTTTGTTCCTCAGTTTTTCCTGTTGCGCAGCTAAGGTTCGTGTACCCCCACTGATTGCCCCTGAGCTGTGAGCAAGAAGCAGAAACATTCCACTCACATTCCCCCGTGTTTCCCCCGTGACCCACTACACACATTAACGTGTTGCTGACTTTCATTGCACTCCATTGCTTTACACAGCAAGAGCCAATATTAATTTTTCTAGTTGTGACTGACAGGATGGTCAGGAATAACACCAACTTCTCTAACACTTCACTCCTACTTCAGCTGCAGAAGCAGAGCATAGAAACCATACCATACACCCCATCCAAACACTAAACCAAGAAACCTTTTTGCTATTGAAACTTAATAGAGTGGGAAAATCCTTGCTCTCATTTTCACACACAGCCTATAATCTGACACTGGCCATTTCCCTTTTTTTCCAAGAATTGTACCACTACATTTTGTTTCCTTCTTTATGTGCACTAACACTTCAGTGCAGGGATCAGAGCATCTCCATATGCCTTCACACAATGTGGTATTTCAAGGCATAGCAGCAGCTCGAAGGATTAGTTAACTAGAATGCAAGACACAAAGATACTGAAAAAAATACAAGTCATTTTCTCAGACATATGACAGTATAATGGCAGGAATAAAGTGGAATTCCACTTCTCTGTAGTCAAAGTAAAGGCATCATTGAAATTCAAAGCATTCAAAGACAAAAATAAATCCTTTCACCTATCTCACTGGCAGAAATTCAAAAGCGTAACAAGAGGAAGGAAATGACCTCAAGCTTAACCTCTTTCCTGAAAATCTTATTAATCCTTCTTCATAAACGATGTGCACTTCATTCCCATCTCCAGTTCAGGTTTCACACATGTGCCAGCCCCATGGCACAAGTGCCCTGTGCATGTTGAGCCACCTGCCAGCTGACCTGGCTCACCTGGAAACCACCCACGTACCTGCACAGCACAGGTACACAGCGCGTGGCTGTTCCTGCAGTGCCCTGCCAAAGGCTACTACAAGAAAGGCATAAATGTCAGACCAGAAATTAAGCCAGAGAACGGCACCGAATAAACTCTGACAGATGGTGCTGCACACCCTTAGACATAAAGACTATTAGATACTGAATGATATTGCAGAAGACTCCCAACATCTTCTCAAAATGCTAAAAAATCACCTACCATTTAATTCTTGAGGTCCAGCTAGCTGTATGTGGGGGGAGATATGGCATGGGGGTACTTCAACCTCTTCCTGCTGAGATAAAAGCTGCACTACCTCTCATGTCAACCAACAATCATCTCAGCTGCTGATGGTTGGGGAAAGTGATGTCTCTAGAAGATGGAGAATGCCAAAAGCAGTGGTCACCAGGCAGGGAACAGTTTGAAATCCAGATTTAGGCCACTAATGGCTACCAAAGTTGGACTATACCTATAATCTAAGGTACTACAGTAACTTAGCAGGCTGTTGCATTATAAAGATTAGAGGATACAAGGACAGCAAACGTGCAAGCAATATACTAAGGAAAAGAGAAGCCTGTCTCTCTCCTGTAGCAAAATTTCCTTTTTTCTTTTTAAGCACTTCACTGCATCTCACATCTTTTTAAAACTCAGATACAAACTCATCTTCACAAGCATAATTCCTTCTCAATACGCTCCTCCCTATTATATCCAGTTCCCCACCATATCCCCAGACACATCCCAACACTCCCACATTCCTGTATCCTAAAGGTGTTTCTCTTGCTTTTAACAGCAGCAAGTCCAAGGGGAGAAAAAAACCAAAACCAAACTCCACAACAACAAACCCTGTGTGCACCAATATCCTAAAATCCTGTTATTCTGGGACAGGACTGTTTAGAATATCTAGAAACACAAGCCATATTTTCCTAATTAACACTAAAAGGTTATGGGGGGGGGTAAATGCTGTCAGAGCTAAATTTTAAAAAGCCAGAAAGAAAATAAAAAATCTGTATCTAAGGTTTTCTGTGCCATATTAAATCTGCCAGTCTAAGTTTATTGTGGAATGTTTTTAATTTTCCTCCTCAGCCACAGCCTTATATGGTGTCAGATAAGCACTTGTTTGCTGGCTGCACACGAGCTGCTGAGCTTGCTTTAGCCACACGCAGAAGAGGACTGCAGCTTCCAAGCGTAAAGGGCATGCACTTTTATCTGTGACCACATTCCCATCACAAATCTTTGCCAAAAAAACTCAAAAATATAGCAAAGTATTCCTGCTGTGGAAGCTGTGATACCAGCAAAGCTGTGCTCTTGTCTACATAGCCTATCCTGCCCCCCGGAGATTCTGTTGGTAAATAAACACTACCAACAAAAGCACAATTTTGCTACTAGCACAGCTGCACTCACAGAGAGGGCTTTCTCTGGTGTGCCTGTCTTGATACACATCCCACAGCCAGCAGAAAAAGTGAGGGGTCATTTATTCCATGGCCTTCATGGTTTCTTTAGTAACCAGCAAACATCTGGTCATGCATGCAGACACCCAGTGCAGAAAGGTCTCAGAGAAACTGACAGTGCTGCTTGGTGTTTGTTTTTTTTCTGGTCAAACATTTCTCAAGTGGAAACAGTGGAAACCACTTCAGGAAAGGCCATATGGTTATGGCCATCCCTCTTCTCTCCTTCTCAGCCTCAAAACATACTTGGAGCAATTCCTGCTCTGCAATCAGAACAGTCTGCTGCTGCTCTCTGGCAATGGTCACATTTTCATCTTCTGAGAGTGGGAGTATTCAGGAGAGGTGAAATTTGGACAACACCAAGTGGCCTGTAATACACAATAGATTATACTGAATGATGTAATGTTCTCTTCTGGGTTTAATTTCAGTAAAATATAAGCTCATTTGAGAGCCATTATTAGCTCAGAAACAAACCTTAAGTGCACTTTATTCCACATGTAGATCCTCTGTAAATGACTTACACCTCAAAAAGAGGCTTTTCTTCTGGAACTGTCAGCCAACACAATTGCCATACCTGAGAAGACTTAACATAGAGTTGATGACTGTGTTCTATTTTTACTTTTTTTGTTGTTGTTTGTAAATCTAAAAACTAAACACCCTTTTGAATCATTATGAAATGTACATCTGCCCTTTAAACACCATACACATCACTGCAATGGACATGTAGGAAAAGCACAATAGGCTAGAAGAGATATCAAAAACATACACGTGTTATTTTAAATCTGTATTTTGAAACGGTTGCCAAGTGTCATTTTTCTGTTTATATTTATGAAATTTTAAAATCAGATAGGAAACAAGTACTTGGCAATGATATATTACTGAAACATTCAGCTTGAGTCCTCACCTTTACTTCCAGACAGCATTTTGCAATATGCCTCATGTTGGCTACCCATGAAACAGTAAAATTCATTACAAGGATATTTGCTGTTATTGATCTGTAGGTTTGCACAGAACATTGTCTAGTTTCCTGCTTTCATTTTTGCTCATCCTTCTGCTCCCTTTTCCTTTTTCCTCCAGCTTTTCACACAGCAGAAGAAACTACCCTATTTGATACAGGGTTTCAGTAGCAACAGTACATTATTACCTCAAACCCAGCCAGTGGTAAGTTGGGTTCCCTTAGAAGTAGCTAAGGCAAGAATCAAACCTATCACTACTTCTCTAATAAACTACAGAACTTCTTGCCCTAATTAACAGGAGCCATTCCAAGTCTAATTATCAGCATCCATCCTATTTCCCCTGCCCTACACCTTAATAATGATACATGAGTACTTTATAAATCACATAAATTTTGCAAACACTTTTTGGAAAGTATCATGCTTATATACCCTTTTCGTCCTCTGGTCCTGAAAGTGAGGTGATGATAAATTGTAAGAATCTTAATTTAGGTTACACAGCCTTTAGGTTGATAAATTTATCAATTCAAAAAACTCACCTGACAGATGATCCTCAAAACTGGTGAAAAGCCAGAACTAGTTACTCATCACAGCAATAATTTTAAAACCTCATTCTAACTTACTCAAGTGACACAAATCCCTCCATTTCTGCAATTATCTTCTACAGAAACTGACCTGAATTCACTGGTGCATTATTCACCTGATATGCTCTTTTCCCATTCATATTCTAACAGACCTGTTACTGGCAGAAATATTTACATTTTACAAATGCTAGAAAATATTGATATAGCTCAAAGGATGAGCTCAGTCACTTCAGATCAGTCACTTCTCTGTGTGCAACATCTTGACCAACAAGACCTTCCAGGTGCTGCAGAGATACAGACAAACACCAACCAACTATAAGCAGCTATACCCAAAAGTAACTTCATCACCTTTACCTATCAAAACAAAGGAAGCCATCAGCACAGGAGCAGTGTCATGCAGCAAGGGCTCACCCTTCTCACCCTCCAATCATGTCACAACTTTTAATGAAAGAGCCACAGGCCCAAATAGATTCATTAGGTATATAAAATAATTCCGAATAAATTGCAGAAAAAATCTTCAACGTATATATGCAATCAAAAGGCGAAGTTCAGTAAATATTTTTCTTTTCTAGAATTGAACAAAAAACATGCAACTCAGAAGAAAGCACAAGAGATTAAAGGCATGCATTTCTTCTTAAATCCCCATAAGGGCATAAAGTCTCCTAATGAGCTGAAATCTCATTTGTGGGAAGCTCTCAGATGGGTGGTGAGAAGGAGGTGCTCCCTTGCCAGATGGCTTGTTCTGCTCACGGCCATGAAGGAGAATGACTGTAACCACAAATTCAGTGTTTTAACTGCCCACATATGTACACCCTCCAGCAGTTCTAACAAGTAGCTTTTGCCAGGGAAGTTTTCTACCAGAATTACTGAAAGCTTTCTGTAAGACATATTAAAAAAAAAATAAAAGAAAAATGAGTGGATCATTAGCAACGGTGTTAAACTCCGAGCACAAACCATTTTGAATTACAGAGCCAGCATCACCCAAAAAGCTGACCTAGCCTTAGCAGTGATCCACCAGCTGCTTTTATGGCCAGCTAGTTGGGTGTTCTCATTTTGCTTTTGATACTAAGTCCCACCTTCAGCTTTCCCCACATTTCTCTTTTCTTTCCTGGAATGAACCAGCAAAGAGCAAAGTATGTGCCAAACACACTCCCCAAGAGTACTGTGGAGGTTTACTTAACCCTCAATCACTTCTGCATTTTCAGCCCTTGTTTTATTTGGTGTTTACTTAGACTTATTTCTTTTTTTGGTGGGGGGGTGTGTGTGTGTGTGAAAGTGCTATTTATTGCCAGGGATGAGGTCTAAAACAAGAAGCAGTACACCCACAGAACAGATCAAATACACAGAAAAAAGAGTTTTCCTACACACAGCAGCTGACATCTAGGGATCCAGGAGCTTAGTCTGGGTTTTGCATTCTCAAATGCGCGATGGTTTGAACCCTGGACCTGTTACGATGGCACAGATATCTCTGAATTTTCAGCTATGTGGCATCCTTCAACACTGGGTGGAGACAACTGACTCATCACTGAAGGGAGAGAAGAGACTACCTTTGGATTCCTCAGCTTCACTTTTGATTGCACTTGATTACTGCTTACAGTTTCTGACATTGATCAATATTCTTCTTAGCCTGGTACAGCCTCTTGATAGTCACAATATCAGCTGGCATTTCACTTTCAGTGTTCAAGTCCATTCCCAAAATAATTTTTTTTAGGGAAACAAAAATTTCTTTGCCAGTTTCAAGTGATTACTCACTGCCTTTTAGAAATCCTTCTAGTTTCTGAAACTTGTCAAAAATATTCTATTCTGTGTCTCTGCAGCACACATCTCTTAAGGATCCTGTGGGATTTAATATCCCCTTAGCAGCTGTTGTTTTTAAGTTTATCTTCAATATTATGAGCTGTTTAAGTGGGAATGCAAATTAGTCAATTGTTGTCATTTGACAGTAATAGGTTTCTTAGGGAATTTATTAGACAGACAGGGAGCTTCCTGGTTTGGAATACAGAAAAATATTTACATTTAGACAATATACTTTTGTCATGCTTCAGTGTCTCGGTGATTTAACCAAAATGTAAAAGCAACTGACAAAAAGAATAAATGGTCCAAGAACGCAGGTGCTAACCCAAGAGAGAAACCTCTCATGCTCTGTTAAAGAGTGTAACCATCAGCTATGATACTGGGAGTATCTCTGCATATGCAATTTTCTCTTTCCTTTCTACAAGCCACATAACCTGTAGCTTAAGTAATCAGCAACATCCTCCTATTTTCTTTATATATGTGTATGTTTGCTAAGGCACCAAAATGGCTGATAAGTAATGCTACAAAAACCCTAAAGACAGAAGAATAATAGGTCTGCATAAAGAGAGCACATCCATGTTTGTAAGCAGTGTGCTGAGGAAGGCTGTTAGAGGAATATACTGAATCACAAGCCCTCACTACCTCGGTCACCGTTAGCACTTAATTTCCCTGCCCAGCTACTCTTCCCACCTCCCCTTCAGTGCCTCATGATGGCAAGATCTAATGGCAGCTTCCTCATCTTCAGTTTTCATTGCTGAAAAGCTCTTCCATGCTTTTCACAGTCTCCTCTCCTGAAATGGGTTTATTCAAAAACTTTGTTCTGAACTGGCATAAAAGTAGACCTTAACACTACAATATTTTGAAAATTATTTATCAGGCCATTGCTGTTGCTTGACTTCAAACATGCTGAGATGCTTTACTGCAATGAGAAGTATTACATACTCGTAGCTCTGATCAGATTCCTCCTTTCATCTGCCTTCTGTTTGTGATGAAAAGGATTCAGGATTCAGTTTACATTTTATATGGCTATTGATAATTCGCAGAATTAATACATTACATAAAATAATCTGAGTTCATTATGAAGCCCAGAAAACCTATACAAAGCAAACATCTTGCATTTCCCACTAATGTTGCACCTGAAATACAATATTCCAAATGTTTCCAAACACATATATTGTTCCAGTGAGCATAGCCAGAACTACTCAATGTGGTAGTTTAAATCCAAGAAGTGGGTAAGCAATATATAAAAACAACAAAAAAGATATCTATGGTTTAAAAAGTACATAAAACTGCAAACAAAAAAAAAAAACATTCAGATTGGTTCTATTCCACCTAACTAGCCACAAGTTTGTACAGTGAGGTGTAAACTTTGCTAATATTTGTGAACCAAGTCTCTGGGGTATAATTTCCAGCCAAGCCGTGGTTTCTGCATTTTTGCATAATTTTACATTGTGTGTCATTGATTACTTGCAAACACAGACTGTCCCGTTTGGGGATCTGGCACAAGCATGCTGACATTGCAGGAATTAACAGCACAACTGGGGAAACACTGTAGACACCAGGAGAGCAGGTTCTTTGGATGAGCATGTGACTGAAGTCTGACCCAGTTCGCTTTACAGAAGCACATCGTGTTTTCCTCAGTCCTGTCCGCCAAACAGTAGAGTGTGCTTATACATTGAATTAATCTTCAAGCAGACACAGGATAACCCAGAAACAGATCAGGAGCACTGCACATTCCCAATTTGCACATAGACTTTCAAAGATGCTATTTTTGCAAGGTCTACAGATGGAGGAAATATAATGTGTTCACTGCTGCCTCAGTGCCTGCATTCTTGCACTGTCCCTGACCTGATTCAGGTTCCCTGGGACTGCAGCCTGGGGCTTGTTCCTTTGACAGACATTCAGAAGGGTTTTTTTGGTTCTTTGCTGAGACCACCAAACCTATTTTGTCACAATGTGCTGTAGCCACCTTTCTTTGCTGATTTTCTCTACCACACTTGGGATATCATCACCTATGCTCAAACTGGAGCTGCAAACAGGTAGGTACACTGACCTGCAAGTTAATCTTGTGTCAAGCATTGTTTTCCTTTCCTGTAATCCTGCTAGATCAATCAATAATTTCTTCAGATTCTTCAACAGGGATGCTTCTATTGATGCAATGCTTTTGTTTGTTTTTTAATAAATTATGACTATTCTGTCATTCTGCCTGCCCTTGCTAAGAGGAATGCAGCACCCATTCCCTGCCCATGAGGTCACAGGGGTCCAACCCTGCCACCTCCTCAGGAACTGGGAATTATTAAATAAAAAAATAACTACCAAGAAAAATACTTGCACTTTATACCAAGAGACACATAGGGTTGGAAATACTTATAAATAGTTGGAGAGAAACTGTAACAGATAGATCACATATAAGTATCACTCAACTGAAGGGGAAAAAAAAATCACTGATATCCTAAATTCTCACCACAGTGAAGTGGGATTGCTTTACAACTGCCCATAAAACACAGTTGTTTTTTTGAGTTACTAGTTCATGTTTTCCACCACCCCTTCACATTTCACTCTTTTCTCTTAGTTCTTTCATAACTAAGAAATACCCACGCTTCTCCCTCAAAAAATATTTCAGCTGCACTAAATGCCAGGGCAGAACTGCTGTGGTACCTGCAGCTGCAACTCCTCACACACACAGCTACTTCACTCTGAAAGGTTGTACTAAAAAGCTTACAGATCACAGTATCAAACTACCATGGCCAAAACTTATTCTCCAACAAGAGAAATGTAGCAAGTTAATTGTTCACAACTGCAACAATCACTGACAACAACCACAAAACCAGAGACAGAGCCCTGCACCATAGTCTGACTCCTTCTGTTGCAGTTGGATTTGTATTTTGTACCTGCTTTTATGCAATTCTCACTGTTTTGAGACACTTTACACACCAACGGGGTCAACTCCTCTGCAGATGTTCCACGCTTCCTTCTCTCTGCTGTGGTGTGCATGTATTCAGATTTCCCTCGAGTGCCTGACAGTGCACGTCACCTGTCCGGAGATGCACGTCCTCTCTGTTCAGAGATGTGGTATTTACTGCCTGCATCAGGGACTTTCTGTGTAATGCACCAGAGCAGGGCAAGCTGGCTCATCACTTGCTGCCTCAGAGTTCGAAGCTCAGACCCAGACATCAAACTTTTTAAATATTAAGGACCATCTGGTTTTACTTTTACTTTGGCTCATCAGAGAGAAAATCTCAGATCATGGTGTTTGGTGCTGGCTTTCTAATTTTTGTCCCTGAGCTGCTGAGTAATCCCTGGGAAGCAAAGAAAACCCTGAAGCCTTTGCCTACCTACTGTATAAGGCAGATATGTTACTAAAATGGTGTCCTCTTACTTATTTTTAAGCAAACTATATAGGACTGCAGTCAGCTGCCAGCACAGTGACTCAGCAAAGCCCCAAGCAGGGAATCTCCCTGCTGGGATTCCTGCAACCCAAAGGGAGCATGGCCAGGCACTGGCACAGAACAACCTCACCTGCTTTGGGTGCCTGCAGGACACTCGGGATACCCGCAGCAAGGGCGCCTGGAACCAGAATGCAAATTGCCTGTGAGTTATTAAATAGGGACCAAAGCACTTTGCCTACGCAGCCTTCAGATTTCGGTGTTGTAATTGTGGAAGCGTGGTAGTCCTCAACACAACATCTTTACATTACTCCTATTAATTTACACTTAAGTTCATCAACATCCTTAATTTTGCACTAGAGAGCCTGCCTGTCACTTCCCCGTCTGCACCTCTCACGCTAATACCTGTTGGTCTTGAAGCACGCCCCACATTCCTAACAGGAAAGCTCAGGTGCTTTTTGGGGATATTTGTCTCCCAAATCCTTTTGGAACTTGGAGCTCATATAACAGATTTTCAGAGACTATCTGTTAATTAGTATCCACAGAACTATCAAGGGCGCCTGTGATGTCGAACACAGTATCCTCTATTCAGTAAGCAATTTATTTCAGGAGGTTGACTCATTTCCTTAAAGCTTTTTGAGCTATCTGTTGTGACTGAAAAAAATTCAGAAAATTTAGAAGTACTCAAGGAAATGAGCCAACACATCCTGGAAGAAATTCATCCAATATACACACACAATAAGATAAGTCAGTCTTAGATTTCTAAAGAAACAAGCAGGAAGGAGTTCTAAAAGAACCTGAAATATTTTCTGTGAAACGCAATGTTTGTTTCCCATCATCGTAACCCTCCTTACACCCACTTTAAAAGCAGCATGCTATGGCTAATCTGGAAGCAGTTTTCCTAAGCTTGCTTTCTCCCTGCAAAGACAAAAAACCTTCCCTGAAACAGTTTAGTGGATCTCCCCTACACTTAAATCAAAACCACTGCTGCCTGTGTGCCTCGTGAGAGCTTTCAGACCCTGGTGCTCACCCCCAGAGGCACAGAGCCCACGCTCAAACCATATATCCAGGAGAGAGCCTTTGCAGTGAGATGAGCAACACACCACTGAATTACCTCACCACAGACTCATTACCTTCAGGGCTTTCCAGCAATGTATCAGTGTCTCAAGGCACTGGTAAATATTCCTGAGTATCAAAGAAGCCACCTCAAAGTAACTGGTAGAGTTCATGCTCTAGCTAAAAAGAAGATGGTTTTCCTTTGGAAATTTAAATGGAATTCTATGACAAAGTCTTGATTAATTATGTTTAACTGCACAGCAGTCCTAAGCAAAAGGACATTATCTAAAAAATAGCATCTTATAACCTATTCTTCATCACATGACATGCAGTAAATATATGCAGAAGAGGGGGAAAAGGAGATTGGAAGATCACGATTTTTGCAATCTACATCAGCTGAAGACAATGTAGAATTTCCAAGATAAATTAACGTCTGAGTAATGCACTGATGGCACAAACAGAGTTTTCAAGTAATAACCAGGAAAACTGCTAACTTGTCTTATGCAGCATCCTGTCACATTCAGAGTAACAGGAATGATTTTTTTTTTTCCTATACATTGCAGGATCATTTTCCTCACATATAGACTTTATTAGTTTTGTAGTGAGATGGATGACTACTTTAGAGCGAAGATTTACCTCTTAAACAAAAAGGATGGCAATATAGTTATTTCTCATTTCAAATATTTAAGCTGATGTCATGACGACGAAAGAGATGAAGCCTAACACTGTTTATGATAAGTACTAAATAGCTCTGCAGATTAAACTGCATGAGACCAGAGCTATAGGAAACACAAAAGTCATTTTGCAGTTCTTTAGAAGCAGTATCATTTTAAGCAGTACCAAAAATCATCATCAGAAGTCAAGAAAGGAGATAACGATTTTGCTTATTTACATTTTTGGCATAAAATCTCAGAAATAAAAAGCTCTCTCTCTCTCATGGTGTTAATATGCAACAGCAAAAAAGAACACAAAACTGTGCAGATTAATGAAGGCAAGGAAGTTTTATTAACTTGTGTGATTGTCTTGAAAGTGCCTACATAAAACATTTCCATTATTTCTTCTACGTTGCCAGTAGAATATTTTTATAAAGCAATAATTCCCTGGGACTCTTCAGGCAATGAAGAAAACCTAGAATTGAATGTAACTAGAAACAAAGGCTCACCAACTCGGCTACTCCCAGCAATGCAAGTAAACCCAGCCATAAATAAGTAATTGCAAACAGTGCAAACAGATTTGCACTCCTTTCACAGCAGCCCACAAATCACATCCCATCACAGCCCCTCTGCTGGGGTCACCGCTGCACATTGCAGCTGAGCAGCTCCAGTGGCAAATTACTGCCCAAGAGCCTCCCTGCCACGGCTGGTTCCACACTCCTGCAGGTGACCCCTGCTGCTGTCCCTCAGCCCCTGGAGATGCTGAACCAGCCCAGAGCTGTTTGTATCCTTGGGACAGCAAATGCTCAGCCCACGGGCAGCGAGCAGCAGCACCGAGGGCAGGCATCTACACGGATCAGAAACACGGAGATTTTATTTAACCGCTTGAGGGGAGGGAAGGAGGGCACTCACTTAGATGTGCTGTAGTTAGGAGGGTTTCCCAAACCCCAAACCTTTCATGTTTCGTGTTAATGACTCAGATTTAGGAATGCACAACAAAAGCCACAGCTCTTCGCATCCCTCGGGGCAGTGGCACTGATGTCAGGTGGGATGGCTGGGATTTCATTTCCTGAACACATAGCAGGGGTGTGTTTGGTTCGGGGTTTTTAAGGGAACTGGACAACGCACTTTTCACCCTACTGCTCAAATTCACAAGTTTAAGAATACATCAAAGAAGGTGTTGTTGCCTGCACATGAAGTACCACCTCATCAATAATTCATAAAAACCTTATTCATTGTTGACTATGGTAGATTGTTGCATCCTTATTCAGTATCTGGGAAGCAACTGCCTGTCTGGAAGTCTATGAAAATTGAGATGCATCTATGTTGAAAAATTTGTCAAACTGGATCTTCCCCCACCCTGCAGGCTACCATCTGCTGAACTATGTCATGCATGAAACTCTAGATATAAATTAAACTACAGTGAACATAGAAATAAATATATTTTTTCTTTTTTAAATGAGGTCATTACTAGATATTCATCTTGGTGAGAACCAAATGTGCCTGCTACTGCACTATAATGTTTTTCTACACGTATTTCATTTTATAAAGCCAAGGCCATTTAGGTTTAACTAGCTTCACATACAAGAAAGTGCTTTCACATTTTATGGCAAAGATAAAACATTAAGGTCCTGATTTTGCAAGGCATGGAATGCATTCAATTCTTAGTTCTCTTCACAGATGACACCTATTAGGTCCAAGCTTTCAGTTTGCACCTCTTTAAACTTATCCTCAAGTGTGACTTAAGTCACATGAACTACATTTTTGACCATCAGATAAAGTTTAAATTCTCAAGGAAGGACGCACGTAATGGAGCAGGAGAGTTCATACCATATCTGAACAGATATCTTTTTCCCCTTTGCCTTACTACAGTACATGCAGAATGACTATGTTATTTTTATGGAAATTGTAGGTTCATTTTTTGCATTACCACATGTTGAGAGATAAGGGATTAATTTATTCCCAAGGTTAGGGCCGGAATGAGAAGGACAATGAACCTACTAATTTTTATGAACTTTCAAGGACTACTGCACATTAATGATCAGTGACTTGAAACACGACGGAAGACTGGACTGTTTGACATTAACTCTGAATGACTGCCACACAAAGGAGGCAGATCTCATGAAGAGAGCTTGAGCAGACCTTGAAACAAAGCTCAGAAGCACAGGATTTGCTTGCCTGAATATTGGCTGCCCACCGGAGTGAGAGCGATGGAGTGCTGCCTGCTGCTGGGCACGGGGACAGGAAACACTGCCAGCGCAGACGTCCCAAGCTCTGCTGCTCCCACAGGGAGAGCAGCTCAGCACAGTCGGTGTCAGTGCACAGCTTCACCCCAAACCAGAACCTCCCTCATGCCAAAATGGCAAATTGTGCAAAGGCAGGGTACCACTCTGGCCCAGTTGAAAATTTTTCTGTACCAGAGAAGTTTCACATCTGGCCATTCTCTGGGTCTTTTCTGTCCTTCATATAGCATAAATTGCAAGATAAATCTTGATGAGCTTTGCTAAGAAAGGAGGTCTAACAAAATCAGTATTGGTACCTTCATTAACCTCCCCCAGTTATAATTTAAGAACCTGTGTATCCAAGATCAGAACACATTAAAAGAGCATATTAAACATATCCGCCAATAAAGTGTTAGCTTCAGAGTCCTAGTATGTTTGTGTCTCAGCTTTTCATGCCCCAGTGGCTTTACCTGCACCAGTCACATCTTTAACATACCCTATTTAACACTCAGCTTATAACACTTCTCCATTAATTCAGGTTCTTACAGTCATTGATAAATCCGTGCAGGCACAGGAGCCAAGAACTTCATACAAAATGTACAGGAGGAATTCTAACGCTATGCATAATGCAAAACTAATCCATAATCTATTTCTCACAAGAGAAAAATCAATAGATGAATTTATGCAACTCCTTTTTTAATCCAGTTATCACTGACTTGGAATAACTGGGTTTTTTCCAATATATTTTGAAAACACTGTATGGCATGTTGATTTGATGATAGAAAACAGCACTGGAAATATCTTTCTAAAAAAAATTAAAACCAACCTCTTTCAAACAAATTAAAATACAAGCTAAAACAAGGCAGTTTTATGGTAAAAGGAATATTACAAATTCAGAGGTCTACACTGTTTTCCATTATCCAGTGTTTGTATTTGCCATCTTCCCATCTGCTAGAACAGTCACTTCTAAAAGGCAGGGTGGGGAGAACACCACTTTCTATCCAAAGGATTATAAATGTTGTCATGCCAAAACCTCTTGCAGTGGAAAGATACTGACAACACAGTTGAAAATGTCCTCCCTGCAGCTATGTTTGTCTAGTTTTCAGGTCAGGGCTATCTCAAAAACTGAAAAAACCACAATTAACTGAAAAGTTTGGATGTTCTGGCGAGACTTTTTCTGTCACAGCTTGAACTTATATATCATGCTACAAGATCCTAGATTTTGGGGGTTTTAGCAGCGAATTAACTATTTTCTTTTTAAAACAAATAAAATGTATATATTTTAATATAATGAGTGTATCTTTTCAGGCATCTGCTGCATGCACAGAGAAAACACTTTGTATCCACCTCTTCTAATTTTTTGCAGTAAAGAAGTGGTATTATGCTGTCCAGACACTGATTTTTGAGCAAAGGTCAGCAGTTTACAACTGAAGAGGAGAAAGTACCAAATTCCATGTTGGTGAAAAAGGAGCTCTGTATGTGGGTCAGGACCTAGGAAGAACTGAAAGAATAAAATTGGAATGCAGTACCTGAAGGGAAAGCTTCTAAAGACCCTTGGTCTATTATACATTTTTTTTTAGACCACTGCAGCCTCACCACACGTGATTTCAGGATACAATTCTTATAGTAGACTGCCTTCACTTTTCATTATCCCACTCCAGAAGCAGCCTTTCCCTAAATATTACTAAGACAGCAGCAAATGAAATGATAAAGGCAGTTTTTTCCACACACCTTGGCTGATGACAAACAGCACAATGCCAGCCTCCTGGAAGTCAAAGCCAGAGACTCTCACGGAGCCAGCTGGGTAAAGACCGACTCTTCTGCGCAGAAACTCAAGCCTGTGGTTTGCAGACCTTAGCAGCAGCCAGCATGAGGAGCAACCACAAATGAATAGTTTTATGCCTAGCAACTAGTCAACAGACATGAACAGTACTGCTCATATGTTAAAGTACAGAAAAGGAAAGAACGAAACAGGAAGGGGAAAAAAAAATCAAGTGAATAATCAGAATTTTCTGGAAGATAATAAAGATATTACTTTGTATGTTTTCCATAATGCAAACCAAATAAATCTTCTAGGAATAAAGTATCTTAACATTTTATAATCTCTCTTTCTAATGTGAGCCACTATTTTAAGCGCACTAAAGGCAGTTTATGCAAAAGCTTTTTCCTTTTTAATCCTGTCTGACCTGAAAAGGAGAGGCTCCAAACTCCATTACCCCAGGAAGCTTAGAATAAACCCAGAGCCTATCTAAATTGCCCTATATAACTTCACATCAGGGAAGGGGGGGGGGGGGTTTCTTTTTATTTTTGTTTGGTTTTATAATGCTATTTTGGATCCATGACATAGGTATAACAAAAGGCCAAGCAGCCTCTGTAAAGCAGCTGATGGGAACAAGTACAAGGACCTTTGATAGCCAGCATTTTAAATGTGCTAAGGATCTCCAGAATGAGGGCATGCATCTCATAAATAGGACTGCGTAAATTAGGACAAAAATAGGCCAACCTGGGCAATTTGGCCATGGGAGATAATCTATTTTAACCAGAAATAGGGTTTGCTTCTCTCTGCTGACTTTTTATTCTTTATTTTGTACTTCCTGTTTTCTTTTAACATGAGACTTCACGACAACCCATAATACTCATCAAGATGCAACTTGCCTCAGCATTCCACAGGCAGTAAAGAGCCCACCTCCACTGCTCATCTTTTTGAGCAGTTGTCACTTTCCAAGGAAGTCCTGGAACCCCGTTGCTATAATAACA
The DNA here is from genome assembly GCA_013400735.1 of Pomatostomus ruficeps. NCBI lineage: Eukaryota > Metazoa > Chordata > Aves > Passeriformes > Timaliidae > Pomatostomus > Pomatostomus ruficeps. The sequence goes on along the minus strand of VYZT01062817.1, from coordinate 114,287 downwards.
CGGTGGCAAGAAAACTGGGATTTCGTAGTTCCCTCAAACCGAATATCCATTTCTCTTCTTTGATTCCAACTGGGACCAACATTTTGCGCAGCTTTACTCACTACAGGACTCCAGAGCTTGACCACTCTTGCCATAGCAGGATGCAGATTCCTCGTAAATAGAGGAAACAAAAAACAACCTCCAACATATTAAATATTGCTTGTAACAATATAATTTTTAAAAAGGCATATACAAAGCAAAAGCTGGGTTGCTATTGAACAAGGAAACCTTATGGGTCTAAGAGGATGTTTGTTAAATTCTGTAGTCTTCTACAGCTTCAAAAGATTAAGGTTTTCAGTCTAAATCCTAATTAAAAATTGAGATTTTTTGAGAAGAGGATCTCTTCCCTCCTTCTCTTTATGACAGAAAGACTGAAAATTTACCTTTACTTCTCAAAGTAAGTACAGGCCCAGTATCTCTCCTAAAAAGCCCCCTCTTCAAATTTCATCACGCCTTGTCACTTCCAAGTGACAATCCTCATTACAGTCCTGGAGAAAAAACGACAAGGCCATTCTAGGCAGAACTTAAAGCTGAATTCAGAATGATAAACCTGTACTCCAGATTTGACAATTTCACGTTTCACGCAACACTGCCCGATTTAGCCAAAGAGAGCAAGTAACATCTCTGCCTTGCACGCAGTCTCAGTGGGACACCCTCGTGTGCTTTCCCAGCCGGGGAATCTGCATTCCCACACCATTCTCTCGCCTCTGGAGACAGAAAGCTGCTTTAACAAAACTTGATGGACAAGACTGTTCCAGAAGTGCTACTGACACTTTTAAAAGTTCAGCCAGTACAAAACCAGAAATAGCCAGAAAAAAGGACGTTTGCCTTCACAGAATACACCGTGTCCCTCACACACACTTTTCTTCTGGTAATCCTTAGGAACACACTGGGAAAGAAAAAGAACATGTACACAAAGCAGTCCCTCAGCAAGAAAACAGGCCATGTTTTAATATGCACACAGATGAAACACAGGAAGATACAAGTATGGTACAGGTAAGCAAACTCACATATATACCTCAAAACATTCTTTAAAATATAAAATTCTAGAAAAACTGAACATTAATTTAGCTATGTAGAATTTTTCAGTTAGGTTCCATTTCTTGCTTTTAAAAATGAAAGACAAAGTTTCTGTAGAGTAGTATCCTGCGAATTAATGTCTCATAAAATACAGTCTTTTTGACAAAGTATTTGTTCATTTATTACTTCCTTCCCTTTTTTAATAAAATAACCAGAAGTCAAAAAAAAAAAATCATATGCACTTGAAGAAAAAATTAAAAAATCAGTCCTTCAGAATAAGATGATTCTGTGTTTCTCCCCTTGGGCTTTTCTCATTTTAAAGAGGCAACATTTATTTTCATAACCATTTAGCAAGCCAAACATTTCACTGAGGTTGTATTGTACCAGGAAAAGCTCCATCTACTATTCCCTAGTGAAAGCAAATCAATCCTGCAAAGCCCCTGACAGCAGAGGCAGTGACTCGGATTGCTGACAGTCTTGTGGCCAGCTGCACCAACCAATGTCTGGGTGAATGAGCACAGTGGTTTCTGGTCAGCCTCTCACAAAGAAACTTCTATTAAGAACTTTGGTGGGATTCCTAGTGAGCCCCTGCAGTTCTGACCGAGCAGTAAAACCACACTCAGAAGCACAGAACTGCCTTCTCATTATAGAAAACTAATGAGAACATGCTAATTGAGTAAATTAATGAATGAAGAGGCAAGATGGTTTCCAGTGTTCCATTTTCAAATCCTTTTAAAATGGATGTATTCTACAAAACTTTAATTTGAGCTGAAAATGTACCTGGATTGCTTCAGGCCTTTGCCAAATCTCTCTGTACAAATGCCTGAGCTCAGAATGATGCTGAATTTTCATCTTCACAGAACCAACAACCACTTTTACCCCTCAAAAGAGTGATCCAGCTTTCATGACAGTTAATTGTACAAGCAACATTAAAAAAAAAAGAAAAGCCACAGGACTGTGCTTTTGAAGTTTTAAAACAAGAGCACAATATTTGCCTTTTTTTCTGCTCCTAGCTCCTCAAAAAATGGTGCTTTCCTAGAAGACATGGGGGAATGCGGGAGGGACAGCCGCAAGCTGGCAGAGCCCCAGCGCTGCCTTTTTCAGTGACCACACGCAATTCCCAGCACCCTCAGGAGCCTCAGCCAGAGGGGAGACTTAAGTGAAATAATTTTCGTTCTAAACAAAGACCAGGATGGAGAACCTCAAGCAACTACATTAAATGTTAATAACATGTTTGAAAATGGAGCATTTAGTCTTAAAAATATTCACCAACTAGCATGCCTCTCCTGAGAAAATATGGAGTGTCCTCAACTTGCAAAGGAGTAAGTGGAAACTGGAGGTACTTCACAGCAATTATCACACAGGACTGAAAATCCTGGATTATACCTGTAGAATTTAACTTACCTTAACTGTGGCTATAGAAGGCATGCAAATTAAAAGGGTTTTGTAACACTTGAAAGAGTTGAACAAAAAACATAAACCTTGAAAGAGCTGATCTAAAAACTTAAAGATAGACAGGCATGCCTATCAGACTATGTCCTTACCTCTGTTGTTAAAAAACGTGCAGTTTCATCATTCAGAACGATGAAACCAGAAGTCTTAAAGGAAAGACTTTGCTCAGACTTATTTTAAATCAGTAACAAAACTCACACCACCATTCATGGATTTCAAGTGGCAATGGAGACAAAAGCTTCTGGACCTTCCACCATTGAACAAGAAAGCATTCACATACTCTGGTATTACATGGTAGTATAATGGGGGGTTTAGGCCCAAGAAGGCATAAATTTGGGTGTTCCTTATAGGATTCTTACCCTGTGATAACTTCATTTTGTTTTGTAATTTAGGGACTCAACAGACAGAATGTAGAAATATTTTTAATTATGAAAATAAGATAAAAATCACTTTCAGCCTACAGTAAGGACCAATGAGAAATTTACGAAGTTGCTGAATTTTAGCTTATTGAATATCAATCCTGAAGTGCTGTGAACCATAAAAAAACAACAGGAAAGATTGTTAAAACTTTATGCAGATGAAGTTCTCACTGTATTTAATTTATGTTTAAGCTCATTTAGCAGTCTGTGCATTTTACAGCACAGATTACACTTCAGTTGCTAATGCTGTTGGGAAGATCCATTGCTGTTTATTATGGAGACACATCATTTAGGTGGCTTAAAGGTTACTTTATATCCACAGTTTGTTCCAGGACAGACTGCAGCTTATGCAGCAACTCCGGTACAGCTTTTATAGCCAGGTATGCACTGGAACAGCACAAGTCAGTAAAGTCCACTTCACGGAACTAAGATAATGTTGGAAAAAATATCAGAATAAAAAAAAAGAGAACTAGAAACAGCATTTACCCAGAATGTAACATGAAGTGATGCAGAGATAGAACATCTTGTGAAAAGGTGGCACAGTAAATATCTCTCAAAAAATCCTACTGAGGTCAACTGCATTGCTCTACACTTAGTCCCAGCACAGACAAAACTTCAGTGGTCAGAACTGTCTCCATCAGTTCCTGCCATATCTGCTTCTGGCAGCTTGAATTGACCGTTCTCTCTATATGAGTAATTAGGTTCAGAGGAGCAGTGCAATTTCGGAACAAACCAACCCATCAGCCCCACTTGGTGAGCACTGGTTAAACTCAGGGATCATTTTAGTGCATATGAACCTTGAGAAGGTGACTAAACCCCACTGCAGGCACCCAGGTGCTGGCTGTGCTCCCTTCCTAGTGGGGACATAAAGGCTGTCCTTTGGACAGTTCCAAATCACACATGCAGCAGGGACGGCTGCATCCTTGATTCAACACGACAGAGAGGAAAATCACAACCCAGATGGTTACTGATGCTCTCAGCACCAGCTGCTTTGACCTACCTATCCACCCCTTTAGAGCCACATTATTTGCTAATGCACACACAGCCCACAGGCCCTTCCATGCCAGCCTAGAGCTCTTTCCAGCTCCCTCCCATGAAAAAGCCTGAACAGCACAAAGAAACCCACACAGAAGAAGCTCTGGAGAGGATTTCCTTCTACAAGAGTTCCTCGTAAACAGAAATTTTCGCTTCTTCAGAATTGATGCTATTTCAGTTTTACAAAATCAGACTTACACAAATGATAATGTAGATTTCACAAAAGATAAGAGGTTACTTGTCCAAGATAATGTAAAAGCATTGGACTGTAAGCACATCAAGTTACACGATGAATACGGTACTTCCAATTTTCCAGTCTGTAAGCCAGTCACCAGCAAAGGCGGAAACAGGAAACTGTATGCATATTTATTAAGAATAATGCATTTCATCTTCTAGCAGGTCACTGTGGAACCAGATCAACATTAATTAGTCTCATGTTTTTACATAGTTCACTGCATGGAGAAGAGCAAAGAGGAATCCAAGGCAACTCTCTCCAGTCTTACCTCAGCTTTATCTGTAGATTAATTGCACAGTGTGCCAGAACACATATCAGAAAAGAAAATATGAAGTGGCAAATAGCAAGAGAGACACAGAAATATTATAACATAATTCTGACTTACCTATGTGATAAAGTCCTATCCAGTCAGTTGGATCTACTTCTTCCTTAATATCCCAGAAAATGATGAGGTTTTGAGACTGTCCCAAGGTGTATTCGTACATGCTGGCTGTCAGGCTAGACCTGCTATCCGAGGTCACTAAATCAGTGTCACTGTTGGCACGCTGCAAGTTCATGTTCTCGGGCATGGTGCCCTGAGAGGCCAAGCTCTGCAGGTTCTCGGGGCTCAGCGTGTACCGGAGCTGGGGGTTGCGGCGGCGCACGAAGAGCAGGTGTTCTCGGGCTGAACTGGCCATCTCTTCTCCACTTCCGCCAATTCACGTAAAAAAGTTGTTGTTCAGAGATCTATCACAAAGAAGGAAAAAAGAAAGTTTAAAGTGAGACAGGAGGTGACTCAGTCAAATATTAAATGGGGAAGTATTAGTGCAAAAATGTTCCCACAGAAGCCTAAAACAGACTGAGTACCATCTCTTTCTTCATTGCTCTACCACTGCAAAGAATTGAGTGTCTGTACATTAAAAAAGCCCCATGATTCACTTACAACAAAATTTAGCCATACACCATGGAATAATATTTATAAGCCAGAAAAGAGCAGAAAGCAAATTGTCCAAGACAATCGATGAAGGAAGAACAGCCACACTAACAAAGTTAATTTAAGTCTGGTCTTAAGAGTGAAGTAGCCTTTAAGAGCAAAGACATAATGAACTCGTCTTCCACCACAAAAATCACAGCACTACATGATGTATATGATACTCTCAACAACACTCTCTATGCACTGCTAGATCAGCACAAGTAAAGCAATGCAGATAATGGTAAGGTTGGACATATTTCAGTAGAAATATGGTATCCCAGATTTATGCTACTATAAAATAATCTTGTAAGGATTTTATCTTTTAAGGTATAAAGCATAGCTTCTGAGATCCTCTACACCACACAAAAACATGTCAAACCATTGACTGACTTTAGACTATAGATATATATCCAATTAGTCTGTTCATCTGTGCAGTCATATTTTGTTGTCCTTTTGCATCCATAAGAAAACAGAGGCCTTATAAATTCAAGAGTTTTCCCCCAGCCCTGAAGTGTCTCCCCTGAAAGGGCCATGCCAATATCATCACACCATACATTCAGAAGCAAAACTTGCGTTTCTGTATCCACAGCTTCTAAAAGCATTGTCATTTGAAAATAAGCCCTCACATTACTCACAACTTGAGATAAATCATCACTCATCTTCAATTTTCTTTTCAGTAATATTTCAGTGCATGGATTCTTCAAGCATACCAAAACTTTTTCTGCTATTTTTCAGCTTTCCTTAAATGGGTGATATTTTGAAATACTATGAACTAAAAAAGGGGGAAAATTAATTTCAACTCATCCAGTTGTGTGCAGTTCATCACACACTGTACACAGTTCAGCATCAAATAATGCAGAAAAGGAAGGAAACAAAAATTCAATTCAATAATTCTACATATACAAAAGTGACATAGAGACAACCATGTTTACTTCACAAAGTACATGACACAGTCTTTCCTGACTTGAGGAATATTTTGGCTGCATACACATTTTATTTCTGGTGCTGGACATCAGCAGGGTTCACTACCTCCTCTCTGCCATATCCCGCACACTCTGCCTCCGACATCAGGGTCAGTGACAAAAGGGAAACTTTGGTAAAAAGGGTCTTTTTAAGTGAGAGTCAGGGAAGTTAGTATCTTGTTTCTCTGTGCAAAGTTTTATTCACTAGATTTGAAAATCCCAGAGTGCTTTGAGACCAGAAAGTCTAATAAGAAACAACCACCATTTTCCCTACAAGCCAAACACACAGGGACCAGCCCCGTGATGTGAGGAACAACACACACTACATTTAAGTGTTAAATGTCACGGTGACGGACTTATACCCCTGAATCAGGAGGTCCCAATTTGCCCCTGAGCCTGTCCCCCACAGCAAGCAGCTTGTGCACCTGCCTGGGAACCATAGCCCTCCATGCCAGGAGATCAGGCAATATCAATTAACAGACTGAAAGGGAGCTATTATTTTCTTCTGTCCCACGGTGACATATTTATTTCTGAGCTACTGTATGTGGTGGTTTTATGGCAGTAAAATCACTGCAAAGTAAGTGTCATGCAGGCAGACTGCAGGTTAAGGACAAAGTTTTAATAGGAGAGATGAAGCAATTTCCTTCAGCTGCAGAGCCTTACACTGTACCCGGGGCAGCATTGGCATTTGCTGGAACATATTGAAAATTTAAATGTGGCAGATGGACATACTCATCCATGGTTAAGGACAGATGAGAATTAACTTGTACTAGCCAGGATTATGCCACAGTTTGAGAGATGAAAATAGCCTGAGAAAAGCATTAACTCCTTTGCAACAATCCGTTTTCTTAAGACCTAATGGCTATCGCTCTGGTGAAACACATTTGTTTCTGAAAGTAAAGTAAACCACAAATCTAAATGCTGAGTAACTTGTCTGATCCTATTCATAATTCCAAGTGTGATCCAAGCAAACCACATAAAGTAACTGAAATCAATTTGCAACCAAGTTAAACTCATGTAAATGAGCTCCTATTGCGGAGGAAAAAAAACCTCCAAAAATTCAGGACTCGTAAGCTTTTAGAGCATCTTCTAAATTCAGTAAAAGAGGTTGTAAAGGGGCCCTCGTGTCAGATAGTACTTTGCTACGTAGTATCTCACAGTGAGATAGATTAAGGATATTTGTAAAGAGAGAAATATGACACTCATTGTAAAAGGGGGAAAAATGACTGCCATAAAACCCAAACCATAAGAAGTGACAGAAGGGCAAAAAGAGCCACTACTTCAGTGATGTGCAACCCAGAAAAGAGAGTAAAACCTTACACGGTGCCTTCCTGCCTACAAAAGAAATTAGTTCATTGGGTTAACAATTCCTGATGTCTGTCACTAATAACTAACAGAACACTAACGCATACATCCTACCATAGACTGAAAATAAGAATTATCCTCCCACCTTCAGCTCCTGCTAAGCACCACTGAAACAGCATTTGCACCCAGACTATGCTGTAGAGACCATGCCCAGGACCAGCTGTGTGCGCCTGCCCTGCCATGAAGGTTCGGCTCATCAGGCTGAACACAATCAAAGCAGCGATATCCCTGAGTATCACACCGAGCTGGCCAGGCATATTAGTTCATGAAGGCAAACTGAAATGTTCAACATGAATTAAAAGCATAGGGAAATACAGGCACTCAGGAAATCGGCAGATACTAACTTTAGCAAACTATTTCAGTTGAAAAGTGAAACCTGTACCAAAGCTGCTTATCCGTATCACAGCATTTTCTTCAGTACTTGACAAGAGGCTTAGAGAGAAATAGAACCGATTTCCTCTTAATCTCTAAGTGGCCCAAGTTCACGATTATTTCTATCTAAATATGCTCCCCAATTACTAATCATAGAGGGACTAGAACTGGGAAATAGTTCCACTTAATACACAAAATACAGATAGGAAAAATCCTCTTGCCCAATCTTCTTCACTAAAGGAGATTGAATAGAAATGTCAGACCATTTCACACAGTCAAATATTCAGTGGTTTAAAAAAATACATGAATGGAAGTCCAAGAGTTCCAGCACAGGAATAACCAAAAAACTCCTACCCCACCATGCAAAACAAACGGAGTTCACATGCTGCCCTGTTTATCTTTCTCCTAGCAGTGATTCATTTCTTATTTACGTGGCACTCTTTGATGTGGCTGACGGGTCCCGCTCACAGCCTCTTCCCACAGCATTTACTGCAAAGCAGCTCCGCGGGCCTGGCCCCGAGCGCACGACCCGGCACCCGCCGGACACGGCCCCTGCTCCGGGCGGGCGGCCCCGGCTGCTGCTGGGGCAGTGGCCATTAATCCACAGCACCGGGGCAGTGGCTATTAACCCACAGCACCGGGGCAGTGATCATAAACTCGCTGCTGCTGGGGCAGTGGCCATTAACCCGCTGCATCGGAGCAGTGACCATTAACCCTCTGCACCGGGGCAGTGACCATTAACCCGCTGCACCGGGGCAGTGACCATTAACCCGCTGCACCGGGGCAGTGACCATTAACCCGCTGCTGCCAGGGCAGTGACCATTAACCCGCTGCACCGGGGCAGTGACCATTAACCCGCTGCACCGGGGCACTGCCTTCGGCCGCCGCGCTGCAGGAGCGAGCCGAGCGCTGGCACTGCACGGCACGGCTGCCTGCCCCGGGAGTGCTCCGCGCACGGCTGCCCCTGGAGCTGTGGGACAGACGGGCTGGAAGAACTGTCCTGCCCAAATGACACCCGAGTGTCCCCCATTCATGGAATCACGGAATCATTTAGGTCGGAAAAGACCTTTAACAACATCCAGCCCGACCATTAACCGAAGGCTCACAGGTTCACCACTGCCAATGGCTGACAAGTCCTCTGCTGAAGAAATTTTTGCTAATGCTCAATCGAAACCTCCCCAGGGGCAGCTTGAGGCCGTTTCCTCTGGTACTTGTGCTCGTTACCTGGGAGAATAGACTGACACCCAGCTACTTTCAGGTAGTTGTAGTGAGCCATAAGGTTCCCCTGAGCCTCTTTTTCTCCAGGCTAAACACCCCCAGCTCCCTCTGCCTCTCCTCACCGGCCTTCCACCAGCTCCCTCGTTCTCCTTTGGACACATTCAGATCATGCTTGGTGTATCTCAAATGCCACTCCCATACTGAGATAAGCAATCCCCAAAATTATACAGGCTGAAGAACACATTAAGAATACGAAGAAGAGAAAACATGCTGGTTTTTCCAGTTACACACTGTGTGACACTGCTTTGTTCAGTACAAAGATATATAAATGCTGCCATATAAGGTTCAAACTGACCATCTGTCTGAGCTCAAAGTGGCTGAGAAAATGCTTCTTGAATAAATTCAGAATTTGGGGATCTTTCTCCACACAAAACTCAAAAATAACATATTTTCTGGGATAAGGTAGGACTCCAGCCCCTACCCTGCCTTCAAACCTGCTAGAAACTCTGGCAAAAACAGAATAATTCGAATTCACTGGCTGTAAAACCTGCCTCTGCAGCTAGGTGATGGTTAGCCATGATTCACTCCCATGCTTCACCGCTCTGCACTTACCCTGCCTCAGTGCTAAAGAGCTTTTATCTCCTCCAGAGCTGCTGTGCACCTCAGCCACCAGGACAGATGGGCCCCTCCCAGTCAAACGCACCAGCTACTTACTCAGCAAGATCATCAGGAACTGACTTGGCCTGAGACAAAGGCATTAACTGGATAGCTCTTTAACTCAAGAGGATCCTTCCAGGCCTGTATTCTACTATTGCAGATAGCAGATTCGGTCTATGAAAAATAAAATAAATAAAACCACTCACAATAAAATAATAAAATCAGATAAAGCTGGCATGAGGCATCCTTTTCTCTGCAGGCAAAAATGAGAGAAAAGCTTCATCTTTCTGCCCAGATATCCTTTTTCTTGCTATCCCTGCTGAAATACTTCCAAGAATTTCTACTCATCAAGTTTTCTGCAATCCACATAATGGAATTTCTCTCAGAAGGTATTTCACTGATTAGTAGAGTTTTTCTCCATTAGCTAACATTCTGTCAGATCCAAGTTAAGCTAACCCATTTGGATGCTTCCTATTCAATCACTGAGATAAAGATGAATATAAAAGCTGTCACAGTATTCAAGAGCCAAGAAAAATCAGTTCTTTGGGATCTCTATTTTTCTCCCCTGATTAACAAGTAGAGGGTAATAAAGCCTTTTCACTTACGTGACCATGGCTATATCCTAAGTCTTTAGGATGATTTAGTTCATTAATTAATAATCTTGTATCATGTAGTAGAAATTTAATTTTATTCCAGTCGATCATGAAATTAAATATTTCAAAAATATAACTACCATCATATTATATAACTGCACAGTTCTGAGCATCTACAGCAGGCAGAAAGTGATGAGATCCTTCAGCTAAAATACAGTCATAACTGTTCAATATTGCTGCCTAGAATGTCTGAGTGCTCAGTAAGTCTGCATTATTGTATTATCTACCTGCATTACTTATGCAGGTAGGTAATACAAATAAGTCCAGGGATGGCTATCTTTGAGGAAAAAAGTGATCATTCCAAACCTAGAGAATTTTTGATCAAGGAAAACCAAAAGAGAGATGTCATAAACTGGAAAAATCAATCATTACACTTCTGACCATTTTTCTCTTTAAGTATAAGGATACTCAGGATATATCAGAAAGATTAAAAGGGAAAGATGTCTCTCTTTTTTTCACCCCAGTTCTTCTATTTTGCACATTTGACAGTAAATTTGTATTCACTTTTTTTCCTGAACAGTCAGTTCTGGATATTACTTTTATGTGTGGAGCTCCTGAAAGATATTAAAAATTATTGGAAGCTACCATCATAACTGACATAGAACTTAGATACAGCTGAAATACTTAGATGTTATTATCTCTCTTTTTAAATGAAATAAAATTAAAAATTGCTTTAATTCAGGTTTCAAATTAATTGGATAGTAAATGTCTTGAAATATAAATTATTCTTTCCAGAAGCACAGAGACACATTAAATTCAGAAATGTTATTTTTCTGCTGATCTGCTTACTTCCTCCTTCAACAAAGCCCCCAGACTTTCATAACAGGACAATTACTGGATACTCTTACAAGCAGCTTAGCCTGAAGCAATGATTATGAAAGAACTTAATAAACTTGCCAGGTTCCAGAAACAAAACTATATGTGCATGATCTTTTAACCAGATTTCCTTTTTAATCAAGAAAATTGCCAAGAAGGTCAACTTGAGCATCTTGAAAGACATAGCGCTTTGTAGATCTTCTCCCAAGAGAGATGTTTTGATTTTTCCATTCAAACTATCTCCACGGGAGTGCCAGACTAAATGACACACCTGACGCTGGGCTGGCTGTGCCAGGTACCTGGCCTCCTTACGGGGAGAGGCAGAGGTCCTCCAAAAAATAATGCAGAGAACCAAAACCACTCTTCTCTTGATCTGTGGAGGAAGCTGCAGCATCTCAAGACTGAGCAGAAGAGGACAGAATTTTGTCGAGATGTCTTTTTCCCTTGTTGCCATGCAGGGAGTAAACTGTGCTGAGAAAACTCTGCCTCCAGTCTGGTAACTCATCCTCTAACTCACTGCTGGGAAATCACAGCTACCAACTTCTGGAAACTGGACTCAGATGCTTTAAGGTAAAGCTAAAAATTACTGCACTGAAATTTGATGAAGATGTTGCTGTTCAGAAGAGGGAGGGAAAAAGGAAAGAACGTGCGCATGCATCTCCAGTCTGCTTTGGACTCAAACCTGGTGACTCAGCTCAGATGTTCAACATCAGCTCAGATTACAAAACCACCATATAATTTAGACTGGCTGGAAATCTACCCTAAGGGAAAAAACATATAGTTCAGCATAAATACATACTTTAAGAAAACAGTCCACGTGTTATTTGGCCAGAGAACAGCTCAGTTAATTCGGAGTGTAACAGAATACCTATTTTCAATAGATTTTCGTACAGTTCATTTGTAAAGTGACTCCTATACACTTTCGTATCTACCTGGAAACAAATGTCACTCTCATATGACCTTAGCTGCTTGAGTAAGGCTTCCATCTTCTACCCAACAAGGGCAACTGCCTTACAGCAGGCAGAAGTTACAGCTCAGCCCTGTTACCAAGGCCAGCAGTCTGAACGGTTGTGCATATTTCTCACAGGTCCACACACCCTGCCCAGGAGCCCACCAGGCACTGCTGGGCTTCCAATATAACTAATTGCATGAATTATCAGGCAAAAGCTTCAGCATGGAGCAAGCTGGTACACAGCACACTGGCCACTGGTCAAAAGAGTGAGAGGTTATAAATAATGTGCCCAGAGACTCGTGCCCACACCCACACAGACAGGCAGAGCCTGGCATCCTGTAGTTACACCAGCTTTAGAGGGTACTGACTGATGTACTCGGTTGTCAATGAAGACAAATGTCCCATGTCCCTACAAGGCTGTCCCCACAGCTCAGGTGGAGTAAGGAAGCCCTAAAACACTTCAAGCTAACTCAGCCACATGAACCATGGAGCTGAACACTGACAGCATGGACAACCTGTCCAAAATTGTACAGACAGGATTATGGAGGGTTCATCTAATCCCTTCTGCTGCGGCTGCCAGGCTGTGAGATCCATCTGCCCTGCAGAGCTACCTCAGTATGGCTCTGCAGACATACAGGAGGATGTCCATTGCCTAAAACTCATCCCTGTCTTTCACTGAAGTAGCAACATAAGAACTGCACATAAATTTAAGTTAAATCTACCAGGTAGGCTCCTGTCCTCTAGACTACTCACACAAGAAGCAAAACTTGACTGGAAATTGCAGAGCAATCTCACAGCCAACAGGCCATGTTCCATATGTATTACATGCCCTCCTAACCTCCTCCTAGTGTGGCAGCTACTTCAACCAAGTTCATTTATTGCAGTAATCTTATCTGTAGCACTACTCCTCAGAGTGGAGTTCACAGCTGAGGCAGAGACTCAAGGTAGAGCCCTGTAGCCATTAAACCCTGCCTATTGTGAGCTATGGCCTTGGATATTTAATTCAGGTTTCATACTCTACATAAATGTAAAACCAGAATCCCTGCTGCCAGGCTTTGATCTTGAGTGTCCATGACACAGCTGTATCTGCTGCTAGTTGCTGTTGATTGGTTGTCCTCAGGAATTTCCCTTCAAGTACTGATGCAGCTGCTCTCGCTTCAGACTTTTGATGCCAGGTCACACAATCCATCCAAAATACAGCCCCCATCAAATGCATATACTAGAAAAACAGAATATAATCTTTATGAGGAGCTACTTTGTCACAGGATGGGAATACGAGAATCCAATTATTCTGTGAGCAAACTATAATATATGCTCATACTTACATATGGGAAAGTCTGCAGGAATAGAAAAGGCATGCGTAACCCATTCAACTCTCTTGAAATCCCTCTTGTCTTCAGGACTTCCAGAACATCAGCAGCAACAGACCAGTTACTCAATCATAAGTTTTCTCCCAAGCCTTTTTTCACAAGGGACAGTAAAGACCAAAATCCAGAATTTCTGCAGAAAAGAAAAACTCAGCATTTGCTTGTTCAGGAAAGGAAATAAACACGAAACCAGAAGGAAGAGTACAATGCCAAAAAGCTCGACAAACACCAAAGAAAAGATGTATTCCTTTGAAAAAAGAAAGGAAATCTGCCAGGCCAAAAAAGCCACAATTCAAAAAGCCATTTATAAAATAATGCACTTGACAGAAGAAGCAGTACAATTATTTACTGCTTACTATGAGAGTAGTTCTGCAGTTTCATTCCATGTCTCTGCAACCTGTACCCAAGCAGAAACTATTCAATGAGTGTCACATCCATGAATGACAGCTGCATTTTAGTGACATTTAGCAGAGCCTGATTAAGCATTTATTTGACAGTTATTAAAAGCTAGTGTATGTGTATTTATATATGCAATAAGCATTTCTATAAATTTATTTTAATTCACTTTTTAACTGGAAATCCATTCTATGCTGATGGAAATCCTTGGAATATACAACAAATATGAATGAACATTCATTTTTCCACCCATCCAAGCCCAAATCCAATACATTCATTCCCATTTTCAAGCCTGTATGAGCTCAATTTTCTACCACATATAATTGATTTCACCCACTGAAATGGCAGCAAACCACCACAGACCAGGTACATCTCTCACAGTGAGAGATTCTCACATTACCAGGGAACACAGAATGCTGTTTCTCTCAAAGCAGCACACGCTTCAATTCATGATGCTATTTATTCGGTTTTGTCACAAAGGGGTATTATCAGCATGGAAAAAAGGGCATTTCTTTGTGCTAAACATGTATCAACCGACTGCAAATTCAAGAATTCTGTAACTGAAATATGTTGGTATACTAAAAGTAAAATAAAAAAGTGTGTTGACCAGTCCATAGCCAAGCAATTTCCCTGATTCTCCATTTTTTAAAGTTCCAGCCTGGTAAAACTGATCATAATATGGGTGTGGAAGATGTTTAAAAAAGACTCAATTGGTCTCCTTAAAGAACAAAGTAAAATTAAAAACAAAACCAACCCTAAGCTTTGTGTACCTAAGTCTTATAAATAAACCATAGATACAATCAGTAGATGAGGAAAACAGGAAACAATTACTTTTAAGAACTGACAAATTTTGCTGGAGTGAATTTAACTGCCTGTCAGTATAAATGCAGATTTCCATCCTTCTTCCCCTTTTACCCTTTTGATATTTCAATTTAGATCATTTTGCCAGTTATAATCTTCCCCCCACCCCCAAAAAAAGAAAGTCTGCATTTCCATAAAGATTTGAGGAGACTTTGGCTGAAATAAAACATCAGAACATTTCTTCTTGCCTACAGTTTAATGGAGCTTTTTGAATGAATGAAACTATACTAAGCAAACATCTACCAAAGGCATTTCTGGCATAAGAGGAGGAGAACTGATGGTCAGGCCAGCTCCAAGGCAATGCCTTTTGCTTGCTGACTGTCCCAAGCACGTCCTTAAGGAGGAGGTGCCATCACCAAAAACATGTCAATACTATGTTCCTCATACATACCTTTTCGAGTTCAACTTAGAGTGTCCATTGTATTAAGTCAGAAATATTGCAGAGAATCAAATAGCTATGAATGCAATCTTTGCCGAAACTACAGAGACTGCAAGCCCTAAAGATTTTGTCCTCTAGAAAACACCTGTTCCACATTCTTTAAATCACTTCTTTATAATCCACAGAAAAAGAGCCCAGAATAAGAAAAAACCAAGTTGTTTGTCTGTATTAAACCATATGCTGATCTTCAGCCTAAATAAACCCAGGCCGAAAGTCAGAAGGCTGTATAGGAAGGTGGTGACGATACTGCCCTCTCCACTTACAGGATACATCACTTTCAATACTCCACACACTTCAGCTCTACACCAAACCACTTCTGTTGCTCAACAGCAACAGTTTTGTCTTTTACAAACCACAAAATAGCACCATACAAACATCTCCAAGTCTAATAACTTGTTTTAAAGAATGAAGATTGCAATCTTATGTCCTACTTTAGATGTTCCTCCAAAATATGTCTTAGGTCAGAACTTCATGCTTGAACACTATGTCAGAACTCTTATGCAGCAACTGCTTTACTTTTTTATTTTGAAGGCACTAAAATAATTTTAAGGAAATATTTTAGCTGTATAATTCAAGGAACAGAGCACTTCATCATTTCAGTAAAAAGAAGTCAGATTTGTATCTAGTTCCTGTGCCCTCTTCCACAACTGTGTGAGTCAGCTTGCTTAATTTATACCAACAGGTTATTAAGAGAAGATGCCTGCATTTGTTAAGGTGCAGCAAGACATCAGTAGGACACTTAGACATGTTCTATGCCATACAAACTCCCTCTCTCCTTAAAGCTAAACCGCTGCAGGGCAATCACTGAAGCGGTCAGAGGTGAGGAGCTCCGAGGAAACACCGGCTCTGCCAGGGAACAGCCTCAGAGCACAGAGACAGACACCCACTAAATTCCAACTAGAAAGGAAGAGGGAAACAGGTTGAAAAAACTTCCCCTATTTAACAGTTTGTTGTTTTGCAGTTTACAATCTGTAACCACACCCAAGAGAAGAGAAAACCAGTTGAGTGTCCTAAGGAACACCACTCTGACAACAGAGATACTCCTGGGGTAGCTGGCACATGCCACCATGCCCTGCAGGTGCATCCCAGTGCACACTTGGCTGTGTCTGGTCTGTGCTCCTGAGATGAGAAAATTGTTTGTGCTAGAGCACAGACCACTGAGGAGTCAGAGATACCACAGCTATCACCACCCGTGCCTCCTCTCCTTGCGAGTACGCATTACAATTCATTGTTTAGGTCAGTGAGCATATGCTGTAATTTTTTCTCCTTGCAGGATTATTGCTGCATTTGCTGCTTTCCTCAGTTTCTGCAGTAAATGAAGCAGAAATCCTTCAGAATGTAAATGAACAATTAATGAAAAGACAACAATACAAAGTGGGCTATATAAAGATGAGGCTTATTATGAATTAATACTTTTCCTATTAAATATGCATGAGTTTTTAATAAGTAGAGCTAAAAATAGAGACGTGTATCACAGGATTTCTCCAGGCTGTACAATTTTCATTCATCTTCATCCTGCGAAGAAATGGACCATTGCTGAAAGGACTCTCACTGCACATTTTTACATTGCTATCACTGGCCCTAATTCATCAATCCACACAAAACCCCAGCCTTTGGGACCTTGGCATAAACGATCCTGAAGACCTCCACCCTCTGCCATAAGGCTTGAAGGAATGTGCAGCAAAGTCTGCTCACCCATCTCCCAACAGGCACAGGTCTCTCAGCAGCCCAGTCCCCATCTGCAATTTGTGTGGTTACAAAGAATCCATTCCTAAGAAGACTCCTGCATTGGATAACAAACAGCAAACAGCATTAGATGTACCCACTAGACTTAAAACCCCCTGAAGTAACGATTTAAATCTTTATCTTTTCATCTAAATGTTTCATTTTTAAGAATAAATGTATTCTCCTCATTCCTTGGCCCCCCCACCAATGAAGGAAATCTAAAAATAAGCCAAATGCGTCAAATTTTCGGGTTAGATTGTAATATTCATTTTTAACATCAAATCATGTTACAGATACAACTGAACAAAGGATTTAATAAAGACTGCACTAGTTCTGGCTGAGGGTGCACACATGAGGAACACACCACAATTCTATATAAATCCACCCCAGGGCGTGGGTGCTACAGCCCCAGGAAACGGAAGAAGATTGAAATCAGTGTTTATAAATACAGCCAAGAAATCCCAGCACACATACCACCAAATATATAAACAGAAGTTCAGACAATCTCATCTGGAGGCCTAAATTTCCTACACTTATTTATGTTGGGGGAGGGTTTTTTTTAGACATTTTGTGCTGTGCATTTATGTTTTTGAAGTGACCTTGGTGTATTTAAACCAAAGGACTTGCTTTGAGTTGAGTAAGGAGTTGCTAATGCTCTGTGACAAAAGGAAACAAAGAAATCACAGCACACTGCATCCTGGTACCATCTTAAATTACCCTGAAATCTGTATTTTACAATTCATTCTTGCTTAATTTTGAATGTAATCTATTTCTCAACGTGCAACTATAAAAAGTAATTTAATCCACATCATATATATTCCTAATGAAAATGCAAAACCAAACCACATTACAGCAGAGCTAACTTACAGCTTTTTGTGGATGAAGTTTTAAATCACATACCTATTACCATTTAAATCTTTTTTTGGCGGGGTACAATAAAGCAGGTGCAATAACATGATAAGTGATTTTCAGTGAAATGTCCTTGGTTTGCTCTTTATGAAGACAATTTAGGATATGAGCTTTGCATAGACATATAGCTATTTAAAACTAATAATTCAGAGTAGAAGTCACATGATTTACTGGAAACCCAGAATATTATAAGTAAAGCATATTTCTTCCCCCCTTCTCCAGACTCAGCCTAGTGAACACTCAAGATTTATCTTTGCTTTTCTTATGACACATTATACTCCTAATGATCAGAAACACCAATTTTTTTCAGAAATAATCAATCATTTACCACAGAAACACAGAACCAGAAAGAAAAAGAAATTGATATCTTTCGTTATTTTTGGCATCCTTACTATTCACAAATGCATTTTGGGCTTCAAACACATTGTCCTCCCTCCCCTACCATCCAGGATCCAGTTGTTCAATATTGCCTGTGCAAATCTCCTGGCTTAATGTCCAAAACCAGTACAAAATCCTCTGTAGAAAAAAATATAAAATACTGAAAATAGCTATACACAACTTGATCAAAACCCAACAACATAAAAAAAACCAAAACAAAACAAAAACAGGGGAAAAAAGAAAAAAGTAAAAAATAATCTATACTGGTTGGTTGTTTTGTCCCTCATTAATGGCAATGTCCCTGCATTGTCCTGCATTTGGAAGTTGACTTCACAGGGTCACCTTCCCAAAAAACAAGATGCAATGCAGTTTTCTGGTTAGATAATGTCACTGCCTCTGTGTCAGCCCTTCACTTGTGCCAAATTACCACTGCCAACCTCTGTTGTAGGTTATTACTAAGCAGAATTAAAGAGAAATCACTCAAAACAAATACCCACATACTGCCTGGACTTGATAGTTTGCCAAAATGACAATGTCATTATTTGAAAAGATATGAATGAAGTCTCCTATCAACACTGCTGACTAGCTGGCGGATTTTTATGGAAATACTGCTTTGATTTTTTAAAATCATTTGCCTAATAAATTATATGACCATACGATTACAGACAAATTACTGTTTATTACCACTAAATTATTTTATCCCTGAGATGAAAGTACAGTAGCTCAATAATAAAAAAGATCAGGTTTAGGCAACCACCCTTTATCAGGTTTCAGAACAGCGCTTCTAAGCTGTTTTTCCTGAACTGCAGCAGCAGCCCAACCAAGCAGAGAATGTTGTGCTTCACTAACAATCCTACACCTCCACCACGCTGTAATGCAAACACAAACCTCACATTAACACACAAACAAATCTTACGGCTGCCAACACCAGAAAATTGTGGAGCATGCTGAACTGCAAAAGAATACCAATTTTTAGAGAAAGCAGTGGTACAACAGAAAAACACATTCTGAAATAACGCTGAACCCAGAAGCTGAACCCTTGAGAAAAATCAAACACCATAAGAAGCAGCCCTCAGCTACTTTTGCTGATTGGTCATAACCAACATCTGGGTGACAGCACAGGTCTGCTCAGAAGTGCAGTGGTTTTATAGACACTGAGAAAGCAGATCACTCATTCTTTCCAAAGGCTTCACTGCAATACCCCCAATACACACCAGTGATGCCAACTGCAGTTGGAAAAGCAGCAAATGCTGAAAATGGCTCAGCGAGCCTCTAATACTAATGGAACATGGACTGTATTAGTCAAATTCTAATTAATATCCATACTCGGCATGGCAAAAGTTTTTAATCCAAGTGTCATAATACTGAGACACTAGTTTGTCATCTTCCACTAGTACTGACTGTAGGAAGCAAAGCAGAATATTTTTGAAGTCCTTAACACAAATACAATTACTTTAATTCCATTTCTCCTTGATCACAGAGGAATACATATACCAGTGTTGATGTCCCATCAGATGCTGCATCTTGTCTAAAACAAAAAAAACCAGCTTCAATTATAGAACATGCTATTCTCAAACTTACTTGCTATTATTTCTTATAAGTAAAGAAAAAAATTGCTTTACAACTGTATCCAAGCTAGCAGAGAGGTAAAAGTGGTTCCCACTGCAGTGACCAGAAGTCATGACCAACTCTGAGCAGATATACGGAACATACACTCGTGCCAACAGCTTTCCATGAAAATAACTTCTTAAACCGATTACTTGACTTCCTGGCATTTTCTAGATAATTACCACCAAAAGTGCTGGGTTATCAACTCCCATCTGTACTGCAGTGGATTGGCAGGATAAATTCGGATCATCACTGTAATCATGTGTCTTCCTTAATACCTCACCTCAGAGCTACAGCTCCTGAAGCAAAGGGTGATAGCAGACCTAGCAAAGGTGCACCTAGAGTGGCAGAGCATGCTTGTGGCATTTTAGGGTTAAGATGTGCCAACTGATACTCCTGGTGCAAGGGGAAAACCCTAGGAAAACACTCCAAACTTCAATGCAAATGGGCAAATACTTATTTTAGAATAAAGACAAAGGACTGGCACACACAACAATAAGCAGTTCCAAAACTGAAGGACTGCACGACCACACAAGATGAAATATTACAATTTAATTTCTCTACTTTGAACTTTAACGATGTAGCAAACCTCTCAGGTCCTGAGCTACATCCAGAAGCAGCCAGAGGCTGCACGTGCCTGGGCCTGTCGAGATGAGATGTACTCAGTCTGGAATTGTCTTCACCTCTCCCAGAGCACTGGCCATCAAGGTGACGGGAGCTGGTGCTGATCTGCTGGAGTTCAGCTCCGACCAGCAGTTCCACAGGGGGCAGAGGCTACACAAAAGCAAATCGATGGGCTGTTAAAAAGTGTTAATAGCACACTTGGTGCTTGGACAGACTATTCTGCAGGGGGAAAGATGCGGTAATTAAAAGATCGGAAAATACTGCCACAGATCCATCAGAGAACTTCCATGGGGGTCAGAAAATTAAACAGTTCCCATGTCATGCCACCAGCCTTTCCGAGCTAATCAGAACCTGCAATTCTTCCATTTCACTCTTCTAGGAGTCCCACTTCTTCTCCTGTGTGCACAGGGAATGCAGCGTGTCCCCAGGCCCCAGTGGCTGAAAGGCATTGGGGCATTATGCTCTAAACACATCCTTGGAGAAGAGTATGCCCTGGGCACCACACCTGAACCAGCATCCAGCTATGATGGATACACTAAGAAATGTATCATGGCACTCTGTTGGTTTGTTTGTGTTTATTTTTTTATCACGGAAGCCTGCTGAAAATTTAAGCTACCAGGACAGTGCCTTCTGCTACCTACAGGCTACCAGAAGGATTTAATCAAGAATGCATGATATAACAGGCTCTGAAATTCCTGGAGATTACAGAATGCTGCAGAGGGTGTCACAGGGTGTCATACAGCCAATCAACAGAAATAAGGTGATTTAAGCATATGAGACCAGAAAAGTAACTAGTGAAAAATACATGACTCCTTAATGCTAAAAAGTATAATTTTGGATATTGTCTATATTTAGTAAGCAATAACCAAACAGATCTAAATATAACATGAGCTTTTAGCTGTCTTACGATCTACATACAGACTGAGGAAACTTTTCTGTGCTAAGGCACAAATATGTCTTCCAGTTATATTTGGTGGAGCACACAGTAAAATGCAATTTAACCTTATCCAGAAACAGTGTGGCCAGTGAAACATCATTCCTAAAGTTCCAACTGCAGCCAGAGGATTTTTCCCCCCAACATTTAGTGGGTCAGCTCAAGCACACACAAAACCATGTGCTGACCAGGTGAAGGCAAGCTCACCACCTGCTGAAGGTAACTCTGCCACACTGGAGTGCTGGGGAGCAGCAGCAGATTGGAAGGCTGATTCAGCACCAGGGTAAAGCCTAAACTGCATTGTGCCTGAGGTCTTTCAAATACAAGAGCATTCTCATGACAAAAAGCTCTAACAAAATTGAGATCTCACTTTGTTTTAATCATCAAACAAGCTCAGAAATATATTTCATGTAGCAAATACAATTTTACTTGCTTCAAATTTTCAATGTGAAAATGTCATTTCCCTTAAGCACCCCTAAATCTAACCTCATAACACACATGAAAGCCATGCCTAAGGTGGTCATTTCTTCTTACCCGAATTCATAATGATTCCATTATTAATCCACAGTTGGAGTTCAGTTATGACTAAACTCTTCCATTATTAATAGATTGACAGTGGAATACTCAGCTTAACACAATCAAGTCTCTCATGGGCATTAAACAGTTGCTCTGTGGGTGTTTTTGGAGCTTTTTTGGGGGGTTGGGGGTTTTTTTTTGGTGGTTTGGTTGGTGGGGTTTTTTTAAGCATTATGATTTCCAGTTAGTCAAAACCACGACGTAGACACCCTGCATTTCATAACATGCCATTCTTTTTGCTAAAGATGAAAGTAGAAGTAGGTGAGGTACTGTAAATAAAAGATCTATTTTACATCTAGCATCAACCTCACATAATTATAGTTGTGTTTTATTTTTAAGAGAACTTAAGTTCACATAGGGCAGGTTTTACTAGGGAGTAGGAAAGGCAGAGTGAAGAGGCATGAACTGGTCAGAGGAATATGAATGTGCATAATAAAGTTTTTTAAATAAGGAGACTCCCAGGACTAAGTCTCTGATCCTAATGTTATTCTGTGACATCAGTAAGAAAACCACAGAAATCACTGTTACTTTAAAGCATATTTTTCATTACTTCTAGATTTGGGGCTCTTCCTCCTCCATTTGCTCCAAGGGTCCTTATCAGAGTGTGTCACCATCGTCTTAACCATCCCTGAAACACCTTTTGAAGCATGATAGACTCAGAAAATGGTTTAAAGCCTCCTGACACATTCAACTGAGAACTGCTATATAAAGCTCTCCCTAATTCTCCTTCGCAGGATCCCTGACGCCTGCTCTAGCTGGTACCAAAGAGATGTTAGCACTGTATTGCCATGAACTATGTGAATATTTTCAATTCCTTTCAAAATATTTATGAAAAAAAGACTGAAGAATATTGCCAGAATTCATGTTGTTGATCTTGTTTCTAATTGCTTATTTTTAATACATACCAGCAGGAACTAGGATTTGAAAAACCAAATGACAAAACATTATGAACAAGCTATGCTGCCAGGAACAGTTATCCAGAGCCATGTTTTATTTGAGAGCAGAACTGTCACCCTTCAATAAACAATGGATTTTATTAGCATGTTGTTTGTTAATTCACACAATTTGTGTGCAACCAATGAATTAAACTGATAGAACTACCTTGAAACGCATAATTAGCTATTTAGAGAAGCAGAGAACTCCTAATGATTTACTCAATACAGTACATTTACAAAAGTAGACTTTGAAATTAAAAATTAATAAGCTATTAATAGGATGAGACAGCTTGTGACTCATTGTCTAACAAAGGAAACATGTCAGGGAACAAAAAAAAAGAAAAAATCACTAGACTCCAAGTATGACTTTTTAAAGCTATACACACAAGGAACTTATTTCAGTTATTAAACACAACAAGGTGATGTGTTCTCCAAGGGGACAAAAATCAACACAAAGACGCAAATATGCCAACCTGGAAAACATGACGATGTTTTGTTTACCATGGCCGGCATGGTAAGAACCAGCTGCGTCAGAAGACAAGTCGTGTCCTAAAAACCAAAGGAAAACAGGAGAAGCCCTCTTGCACATTATAACTAAAGAGATCTCTTAATTAAAACCTTTTCTATATGTTTTTTACTACCACTTTTTCTGTTTCCCTGATATTTTTGTCCTCAGAAATCCTTGTGGATTTCACTTGATCTAATCCCACATCTGCAAACCAGAAACAGTAACAGAAGAAATGTGCATGTTTTGATTGCCAAGGTGTAGTTTGACAAAAACCACAAATCTTGCCGCCTGCCCATACTCTCACCATTCTCTTTTGACTCATGGAAAATATTAGTCTGTGCCCTGTAGGATGTAGAAGCATAATAGTTTGAAACTAAGCATTTGATTAGACAGACTGAAGTTTATTTCAGCAATGACTCCCTAAGATAACAACAGTGCCAAAGTTCTTTTTAAATTATATACTTAAACTGGACTGCTTTCATATATTGTAGTGCTTTTGATAAAACCCAATTTATTTATCAGGAGAAACCCATTTTTTTTACAATAGTTTCTTATCAAACAATAATCTTTCTTGTCCAACCCTTAGAAAAGCTTAAACTAAAGGGAGAGGAATTCTAGCTTCTCTTGGTCAAGGACCTGGTTCTAGTCTGACCACATCAGTATTTTGCCCAGACTCTTAATCTCAGACTGTATTTATGAATTTTAGAGTTTACAGCTACAGTCACTAAGCACTCACAGTCTGGCATGCTTTCAGCGTTCCCTTTATTTCCTCCTTCTCCTAAAGATAACGGTCTCAACTCTTTTTATTCATTTTTTAGGAACAGCATTTTTCCATGCCTCTAATTACCAAAATTTATTGCAATCATCAAGTGCATGTTCCTAAGGCTCTTTGATGCACTAAAAAGGGAATGTGTAAGTTTGAGGCTAATCACGCAACTCTTACAGCCCTCAAAGGAGATCATCTGAACACAGATGAAGTAAGTAAAAGGAAGACTTGTTTTAGCATAGGTCAGTCTTTTACATAAATGATCTCCTCCCATATAAAGAAAAGTTTCCCCATCTTATTTCTCCAAAAGAATTCACTCTCAGAAAATTATTTGTGATGCTTCTGATAAACCAGTACAGTGCCAGCAAAGTTGGCCAAAAATAATGGAAGACTAGTCCAAATTGCCTAATTTGGAAAGACTGCCAAACTCCCCACAGTAAGTGGCTGATATTCTCTATTTTTGTGTCAAAATATTTATCAGGTTTTCCCCAACAATAGCTACAGAGACTTCATTAAAGCAGTAGTTAATATCTGTAGTGCACTGTATTGCTTCATTTGCAAAGTGTTTTTCATTCCTGACCGATCCGTATTTCTGGAGTAAGGCAAATAAAAAAGGTTAGCCCAATATATGCCAAAAAACAAACACTGTGGGGAGCATCAGCCATCTCTGCCTCTCCCACCCAGCCTGTCTTTGCTTTCCTTTCCTCCGCTCCATGCTGGCAGATTGTTTTCTGTCACCACCTGGGATGGAGAGCCCTTCTCAGCACTGCTCTCTCAGGGCGCTGGCACAGCTCCCCGGAGGAGGGCTGAGCCCCTGCTGCTTTCCTTTACCCCTGCATCATTTTGGTCCCTGCTGCCTCCCTGCCGCCTCTCTGAGAGAGGGACCCAAGGACCCACAGAGGAGCTCACTGCTGCTGCCTCACAGCTGATCGCTGCTCTCAGGGCTACTCTGCCCTTCCACTCCTGAACTCCAGCAGAGGCTTTCAGTCCAACTAAACATACCAAAAGGCAAATTCAAATAACGTTTTGCTACCAAAGTGAAATGGCTTTAAAGAGCAGAATGGTTTGAAATGAAACTTCACATCCTCATGCTGTAATTTTTTAAGCCTGTACCTTTTCTTCACATTACAGCCTGTCTCTGCCACGTTCATTCATTACCGTCATCCTGAGCTACCTCAGCACATTTCTGTTCTCCCAGTCCAGCCTGCTAACAGAACCCAACTGGGTCTGCAATTAGATTTAATATCAGAATTAAAATCAGAAACCAAAAACAACAAACAAAAAACCTTAACTGCATTTACTGCGCAACTCATCAAACCTGTGTGACAATCCTTCAGAAAGATTCTTAAATCATTTTTATAAGTGAAATTACTGTAACACCTCATTTAATTTTTAAAAACCATAAAATTATGCAGACACATTATTCTCAAGGAGTAAATTAATTGATTTAACCTGAAATAAACTACTACTTTATTTATTTAATTTTTTATAGCTTCTTCAAAGTTTTTATCATTAATTGCCACAGAACATTTCAATGTAATCAAAGTATTGCTATATTGTAGCTAGGATTTAAGAGGACTCCTTTCTACTTTCGGTAAATACATTATGTAATGAACTCAACTGCTATAATCTAAGAGAAGAACTGAACCTAATCAGCAAAAAATCAACAGTAACTGAATTTTATCCTGCGTCAAGGTATCTGTGGGTGGGAGGAGAGAGAAGCAATATGTACAGTAGTCATTTGGCTCTTATCTCATGTGTTAGGGGGTTTTTTGTCTTAGTCCTTTCCTCAGGAATGAATCTCACTTAATGGAAACATTAGTTTCCTAAATGTATTTAAAGAGGGCAGGAGAAAGAAGAAGGCATTAAAGCACTAACAATTCATTAATTCATCACTGATTGGAATTGGAAATCAGAACTTCCAACAAGTGTTTTCAGCAGAGTTGATCTTTTCTTAAGGTCACTTACAGCATCACCCCTTACTGGGTCAGTACACTTGAACAGAACACAAACATAGTATGGCAACACCTTCATTGATCATTTTTTGATAAACATTTTAGAATAAGGATTACAGTACCTTATTTAATGCATACCATGTTGTCTGCGTTTCTGTGTATTACTGCAATGGCAAGCTGTCGGAAAACCTACCTTCAAAGAGATAAACTCAATTACTGTCTTTTTTATATCATTGTACAGTTAAGACCAAAATGTTGCACAGGGCGTCAAATCTAGACTAAAACTCTATTTCCACAGTTGAATAAAAGCTGTTTATGCTCACACTAGCCTGTTAAATCATGCTGGATTGCAATGGATGTATGCTCTCTGTAACTGGAATGAATTCCACATAGGAATGTCTCTCAGGTCATACTAAGACACTGAAATAATACCAAATGCACTAGGAAACTGGTGTTCACAACAGGTCAGTAGAATAAACGATAAAATGAAGAGGTATCATGCATTTTTAAAAAATTTATACAAGCTGCCAGCACAAGGATGTAAGCCACGAGTAGCAAACCAACCAAAGAATAAAATATTGAAGCTGCTTTCACAAAGCTGCAGATTTCAGGAGGTTTCAGATAGGACGTGGCACGGATAGTAAATCCCAGGGGTGTTTAAACTCCATAAAAAGATATATTCATATTTCCTTCCGAGAAGCTTTCCTCACGAGGTGTTTTGCTAATTCCTTTCAGAGCCCACTGCTTCACTGTCTGAGCCCTCACTTCTCCCTCCTGCTGTGCCCTGGGGCTGCCGGAGGCTTTCCCTTCCCCTAAGCTGGGCTGCTGAACTGCGGCACCGGGGCTTTCCGGAGGGAATGCTCAGCTCCGGCACCCCTCCCTCTCTGCTCGCCCTCCTCACACCTCTAGAAGGTATTTCCTGAGCATGGGAAAGGGAATAGCGTGACACTGACGCTGGTTTAAGCACGGCTACGTCGTGCAAGGAGCACAAAGCCGCCCTTCCGCAACGCTTTTGCTGCTGTGGGGAGTAAATCATTCATGAGTTCACCACCAGGGAACTGGCAATGAATTATTAGCTGCAGTGTGCTCTGATACATCACAACAATGTGAGCACAACTTATGAGAAGAATCAGAGGTTCTTCTACTTAAACACTTGACGCTGATTCAATAGTCCTGAAAAACTCAGCCCCTGTAACCAAGGCAATGGGAGGTGCTGTGCAGCTCCATTCTCCTGTGTCTGGATTCGGGATTTTCAGTTTCTGTTGTAAAATGGAAAGGACGTGTGTGTATTCACATACACATCTTTATACAGACACATATACAAAGGGAAATTACTAGGGCTGAAGTTGTAATTTTTTTTTTTAAATATCAAACTCAAAAGCTCAACTAAATAAAAAATTAAGATGTTTTCTATTTGCAGTGGGAGCCCTTGCTCTAACAAAGCTCATCTACCAAGAGTACGTGGATCCATGCTTACTAATGTACTTATGATGTTCAATTATACAATCCTTATGCAGCAATTAGAAAAAACTCATGGCATGGGTTCAAACTGAGCTGGACACAGGTACGGACTCCTAGATATTATATATAAATTAAACTCACTAGTGCCAGGATGAAGGAGGAAGCTTGTAACAGCCAATTTGTTAGAGTTGAGCTTCCAAAAATATTTTATAGTGCTCAGGAGAATTGTTCATATAACTTCATGTCATTTATCCCAAGGTTTAGGTCCCTAAATACAATTGTGGAGAACAAATCGTTTCTTCCTTTTGAAGATGGATTTGCCTTCACACTAAATTACCAGTACACTCATCAAATTTGATATGTCTATTTTTTCTAGGATTAAATGGAAAACCATTTTCAGTGAGTGACATAAATACTTTTGATAGCTGCTACTTAACTCTTCTAATGTTATTTTTCATGAAGTTTTACTGGCGTAGTGGAACTGATATTAAAACTCTTGTTAACACTCTTCATTCCTGTAGAACACATGCACTTCAACTTTTACCACATGCGAATAATTCTTTTGAGGAAGACCTCCCTGAGAAGACATTGCAACATCTATCTGATGTATTTATGAAGCCAGCAACACCGTAATATTCCAGAGATACTTTAAACACGCACCATCAGTGAGTCACTGCAGTATCTGCATTCACTGGTATTTATAACAATGGCAATGCACAAGAACCCCACATGAAAACAGATGGACAGATCATCATTACGGAAGAAAAAAAGAGCCTCAAAATTACAGACATCCCTTGTAGATGTATTGTTGGAGAAAAATATGATACAGTAAAACAATAATCTGTTTCCATGAAAGTAAAAAATTATGCTGGAATGAGAGACATCTAAATGAAATGTTGCAATTCAAGAAGTGAAACTGAAGAACGCTGCTGACAAGAAAGACAAACTGGTAACAACTGTTACAGGCCAATACTACTGCAATATAATAACCATCCTTTACCTTCACAGCATTATTTTATTTAATATGCTACATTTTATAACTCATCCCCTTCGTTTTCCGTAGTATTTTTTCTTTGTGCTTCTTTTACTCGTCCTTTACTATGTCCTCTAAGAACATGAAACACTACTATTACGATTCTGATTGTTTTCCTTCATATATTAAAAATACCAACCTATAAAGAAAAAATATTACACTCACCAACATCACATATATCAACCCAGTAAGATTCATAATTTAAAATTAGATGTGTATCACTTGTGTGATATTCACGGTTACCAATGAATCATCAATGGAGAAAACTGGAATCTTTAACAGTGATAAGTAGATTAAGTACGTATAACATGCAGTAACTTCCCATTCACTTTGAAAATTATTATCGTACATTGATACACATGAATATTATCATATTCATTTGTAAGAACACTTCTTAACTACATTTTAAGGGTATACCTGAGGCTAGCATAAACCAAGATCAGCTTAACTGATTTCTCAAGGAGCTGTGCCACTTGCTACATGATAGCATCTGGCACTTCACCTTTTACCTCTGGGAGAATGACCTTTTTCTAGTGCCTGGATGCACCACAGTTTACTGCATGTCAGAATTCATAACCAGAACTGCTCAGCGTGGAGCCCACAAACAATGGGGGTCACAAAGAAGCTGCCAGGTTTTGTTTGAGAAATGACCTCTGCTCTTCATTCACATTCTTTCCACAGTACACCTGCACTGTCAAACTACTGACATGGAAACCTTGCTTGTGACATCCTAAACTGTTTACACTAAAAGGGACAAAAAATGCAGATAATACACATACAACACAAGTGGGTTATGCTTTTTCAGCACTGGTTAAATGCATCAATCTTTCAGAAGTGCAGAGTGGGTTTGGTTTTTTAATAGCATTTAATAGCATCTCTTTATTTTTCTATGTTTGCAAAGGTAAACCTACATGTTTACATGGAACTGTCATGGTGGACTTTGCTCCTTGCGTGTCTCAAGCTTCACTTGCTGTAGCCACGTTAAGAATGCAGGAAAGAGTCCAACCCTCAAGTTTTAATTTCTATTCTGATAGAAGTCAAAGCTATGCCAAAATCATAGAATCGTACATTATGCTGCATTGGAAGAGACCCATCAGGATCATCGAGTCCAACTCCTGGCCCTGCCCAGCACCATCACCAAGAATCCCACCGTGTACCTGCGAGTATCGTCCAAACGCTTCTTGAGCTCTGCCAGGCTTTGGGCTGTGACCACTTCCCTGGAAGAATTTGCTGTCTTACACACATCCTGCAAGCGGCACAAACATCACAGAAGTGTGGGACTGCACACAAGTCTTCGCTTAGCCTAGAGCCACAAAAAACCATGGAAAAGATTCCTTACTTTGACATCCCTTATGGTAAAAGTGGTACAACAGTAGCCATCTGGGCAGTGGGAGCAACCTCTAAGAAAAAAATATAGTAAGAATTTTTAAAGTTAGAAATACCCAACCATGCTCTCTAGCAGGTAGAAGTGAAAACCTGGATACCCTGGATGTTTTGGATTGGGTAGAAACAGTCAGCACTACAAAAAAAATCTCTTATCAAACAAAATCATTATTGACTGGACATCCTTAAGCATTATTTTTGAGAATCTTCCTACTTGTATTTCTTCATGTAAGGCTACATTTGAGTTTGATTGGCCTATCCAACTTTAATGGACTTGGGAAAAACACACCCTCTTGCCCAGGGAATATTCATGTGTTAAGATACTGAGAAATATCCCCAAGCAGGGATCAAACAAGGTGCTCTATCCAGAGTGAGAAACAATTCCTGTCCTGAAGAATGTAAACAAAAAGAGAATTAAAGACAGAAACAAATATCAAAATGAGAAGCAGCTGGCAGGTCAACACCATAGCAACATCTCAAAATAACATCCAGTTTGGTAGAGCCTGTATTTCCGAAAGCACCAGGCTCTCTACAAGTCAGAGGGAACTGTTATACTGATCCAGGGTAGGATTTGCCATCTTTTCTCTGCAACTCTGCCAGAGCAGAGCCCTATGTGTGCCTGAAGAATGGCTCTAACTATCCTGCTCTCACCTGACAGTGCTCACTTAAAAATGCAGATGAAAGGCCAGCTTAGCACTGTGGAAACTTTACCACTGCACCAGGCCTTTTTAAACCTTGAGCTGTTCAGCAGCTCCCCTAGTGTTCAGAAACCTTACAAAAGGCCAAGAGCATCTTGGAAGCTGAAAAAATATGCTTTTTATAAAAACCCTAGAAGTTACTACTTGCAGAATCCATTCATATCCTCTTTCTCCCTTCTGCCTTCTACCCTTTTATTCTTCCAGACCTAGGACCTACCCTCCTATCCTCTTATTTTCTGGTCTTTTCTCCCTTTAACAAATTATTATTATACATGAGAGCCTGAAGTAGTTTTCCTATTTAATACAAGCCATACAATACTAAATGCCAGTTGTGCAGCCCAGTTTTACATAGAAGTGGATGTGTGAAGTTTCACAAATAAAGCCACCCTGGAGACAGACGTGCTAGGCTAGTCACAGATATTGCCAAACCCAGCCTCTGTTGCCTTTTCTAAATTTTATTTGTGGAAAGCTTATTTTCCTGCATCCTTAATGGAATCACAGAGCAATCCAGGTTAAGAAGGACTGGAAGAAGTAATTCTTGTGGTTAGGCAGGATGAAACTCATTACCAAGAAGGACACAGGCATACATTTAAAAAATTTTAATTCTGTAGCTTCTTCTTTGTTGAAAGATTAACAATAACTCTTGAAAGCTTATCCAGTATTACAGAGGAATACAATCTTACACCAAGAAGCGCACATGCTACTGTAAGCACTACACAAACAGTACTCCACAAAAGAAACACCTCATGCTAGCAAGCAGGGAAACTGGGAGTATTTATGGTGATCCTGCCCCACAAACTACAGTAGGGCTGGGTCTGTGTGGCACAGCAAAGGGTTTACACCAGCAGTGAAAGAATAAAAGTATCCACAAACTTCCAGGAAAACAAAGTGTGGACTTAAAATTTCACTGCTTGGAACAGAGAACAAAACTTTAATGGGAAATTATTCAAGAATCATCCACATATAGAAAGAAAATGAGATTGGTCAGTGGATACCCAAATAATGATGTATATCACCAAACCTAAAATTTGGACTGGAAAGAAAGGAGAAAGTGGCACACAACACCAATCAGAAAATTTGGATTCAGATAAGAGTCTTCTCAGCTCCACAAACAAGTATAAAGACAAGCTGAGAGAGTTGGGGCTCTTCAGTCTGGAGAAGAGAAGGCTTTGTGGAGACCTTCCAGCCCCTAAAAGGGGCCACAGGAGAGCTGGAGAGGGACTTTCCACAGGGGTGTGTAGTGACTGGCCAAGGGCAGTGGCCTGAAGCTGAAGGAGGACAGATTTAGCTTAGACCCAGGGAAGAAATCCCTTACTGTGAGGGTGGTGCAGCACAGGAACAGGTGGCCCGGGGAGGCTGGGAACTCCCCATCCCTGGATGTTTTTACAGCCAGGTGGGAGAAGCTCTGAGCAACCTGGTCTAGTGGAAGGAGTCCCTGCCAGTGGCAACGAGGGGCCTTTAAGGTCCCTTCCAATCCAAGCCATTCTATGATTCTATGATTTTAAATCCTTTCCTCAGGACAAAGGGTATTGTTCTAGGTCAAACTCTAATTCACTTTCTGTTGTACAGGCTCTGAAGTGGCACTTGCAAGGCCATCATTATCCATTAGCCTCAACAAATGCTGAAGTAAAATGCTGAGAAATCAGAGCAATGCCACAGAATTTCAGACATCTACAAAATCAAAACCCAACATCAAATAAAAATTAACATAACATGCAGCGAGGGTTAATATAGACTTTCATTCAATGATGGGAAGCACACAGAAAATCGAGAGATCCTTACAGAAACAATTATCTGGTATCTCAGTGATAAAGAAGCAGAGCTCATCTTTTCTGATGGATTAGAAGCCACATCACTGGCAGCAGCAAAAGCCAAACCCAACACAAGAACATCTTTGATTGATTCACTGTCTGATCTTGTTACTGTGAAGCTCTCACGAGTTTACTACAGACTGCAATCAGGAGCACACACTTAAATGTGATTCCTCACCTACAAACAAAAAAAAAAAAAAAAGAAAAAGAAAAAGAAAACACACACACACCCCCCCAAAAAAAGCAACAACACAGAAATTTTTTTTCTTCCGTTTTTCAGGCCCAAAAAGACCTGTATTTAGTTAAGCCATGTCAATAATCATTAATCACAGATTCAGAAACTCCAGTAGGACACCCATGTAGCAAAACCAGTTTTAGTGGGAGTTTTTTAAGAGATGGGTCACCTTCCCTCACTTCAATACAAGTGTATTTTCTTACACAAAAGTTCAAAGCTCATCATGGTTTTAGTTTATCTTTACAATGATACTGAATATACTAATTAGTCTGTTATCTGCCAACATACTAATTTCAAGAAGAAATTAAGTCAATTGCCAAATGCTGCAGCATGCCCTTTTTATCAGACTAATGAATTATCCAAAACTTCTGTCAAATTTTAGACACTGGTCCTGAATTTCTCCAAACAAGAAAAGAAACCTGACAAACTAGAATAATTCCAAAAGAAAGTAAAGAAGTCTCTGACACACTGATTAAATAGCTCATTACTCCAAAGTTAGACTTTTTCACTTAACCTTCAAAATCACTCAATTCTTAAGCCTAGTTAAATGTTTCTACAGCTTAACCCTGAGTTAAATCTCACATTCACCCGCATTTCATTGTAATGCTTATAGAGTTTGATTCAGAATTCCTTCTAGACCAAAGCTTTAAGTTTATCTAATAACACACACTCATAGTCTTTATTATATATCTCCTATTTGCAATGCGTCTGTGGTATTACCATCAACCTGGAAGCCAATTTGCATTTCACTGAAAACAAAGCAGTAGGAGACAAGGGTGTCTTTCTCTGAGCTGAATTAGCTGTTACAGTACTTTGAAGCATGTCCATTTTCCCTACTGATACGCAAGTAAAAAAATAGAAAATTCACAAGACTTAAAAACACTGAAAACTCAACAAAAAATTTATTTTCAGCTCACAAAGCTTCCTTGAGCTACATGTGCATCTAATTTCCTGGTATCTTTGGGATTTCCTAAAAACATGGAGCCTCTTATTTTGTATAGTATGTACAAACACAATCCCAATATAAAATGCAAAGTTACTGCTATTAACAGTGTTTGCTTCTAGTGCTCTACTCCCCTCTGAGGCAGAGACACCCATCCCACAGCTTGCCTCGGCCCCGGGATGAGGATTGTCCTGGAGCAAGGGAGAAGCCTGGCAGTTCCCTGGCCTGTCTTCCCAACACAGCCACCTTGCACCCCCTAACAGCTCTGCACCAAACCTCTGCATACTGCAGGGCTTGAACTAAAATGAGCTTAGGGCATATTTAACTAATCCACAAGTCACTCCGAATTTCAACTGTGCCCCACTGCCATACTGGTTACACAACAAAAGCACACAGGAAAAAAGAAAATAGAAAGGCTTTTTCTTTCCTTCAGTGTTCCACAACATTTCCTGGTTTTCTTAGGGCGACACAGATGAAGACAAGACACCGAACATGAGTGAAGGCATGAATTTATTTAAACACTCGGCATTGGTGAGGCTCAAATGCTCTTTTCAGTTCTGGGCCCCTCACTAGAGAAGGGCGTTGAGAGGCTGGACCATGTCCAGAGAAGGGCATTGGAGCTGGTGAAGGGTCCGGAGCACAAATCTGATGAGGAGTTGCTGAGGGGGTTTATCCTGGAGAAAAGGAGGCTTGGGGGGACCTTACTGCTCTTTACAACTACCTGAAAGGAGATTGTGGCCAGGTAGGGGTCAGTCTCTTCTCCAAAGTAACAAGCAGTAGGACAAGAGGCAATGCCCTCAGGCAGCCCCAGGAGAGGTTTAGATTGGATATTAGGAAAAATGTCTTCAGCAAAAGAATTGTCAGTCACTGAAACCTTCCGCCCGGGGAAATGGTTGAGTCGCCATCCCTGAAGGTATTTAGAAGATGTGTAGATGTCTCTGTGGCACAGGGACATGGTTTAGCGGTGGGCTTGGCAATGCCGGGTTAATGGTTGGACTTAATAATGGTAAAGGTCTTGTCCAACCTAAATGACTCTGTGATTCCACAGGGTAACAGCATCAAATGGTGTGCCATTAACCCCACAGGACAAGGAAAAACAGGTATCTGAGAGGCTTCTGATTATGTGGACATCCCCACCATATCGCTCTACAGTCAAAATCCAGCTTCTATTTAAAAAAAAGAAATTCAAACTGATGAAATCCTAGTCAGGCATTTTATTTCCAAATGAGGAAACTTGGGCAGACTTTGTTTCCACTCATTCTTTAGCCTTCACTGGCTTGCTTCCAGGTATCAACAGCAGAGTTGCATTTTTCTCAAATAAAAAAAAAAATTACACCAGTGGGAGCAGAGCTAATAATTACTGGAAAAAGCTAAAAGGACACAAAAGGAAAGCTAGTAGAAGGAAAGAAACTGAAAACAGAGGAATGCAGTAAATAAATTTTAAGATGTGGCGAAAAGCCAAATGACACCTGAAAATGGTACAGAGTCCATTCGGAGGTCCTGATCCTGAAAGACGCAGCAACTGCCACAGAATTGGCTTCTGAGGACAGAATTCAACCCAACCATCCTGCCTCTCTACACAACACAGCCTGAAGAGTGCACCCATCAAGCACACAGCCCCTGGGGAGGCGAGATTCAGTATGACCTCACCCAACAGGGCTAAGTGTTGATCTGTACTCAGGAGGAGAATGCAGAACACCCAGCCGTCCTGACCAGGCAGCACACCTGAGATTCTTCCAGTACTAATGGAAGACCAAATCCTGCGTTTCCTCCCTGTGCCTTGGACTGGCATGTGTGCAGCAAAGTGTGTCCATACTTACTTACTGGGTTCCATGCCCTTCCCCAGCACTTCTGGAAAAGGTATTTTGCCAGAGAGCATGTGCACACCTCCTGATTCACTCTGAGGCTGAGCCAAAAAGCAGGGAACAGGCCACAACTGTCCAAACTGCTCACACAGCATATTTTCCGGCACAGCTGCAGAGCACACAGAGAGTGGGCTGCAGGCTGGATGAATGGTTCTGGTAGTAGCAACCTTCAATCACTATTTTTCTAGAGCTATTCTTAGTCCTTCCTCTGCTACCTTACAAATCCTTAAATTTAGAGGATTACAACACTACAGCTCTTTTTGTGCAAGCAGACTCTGTGCATCCATAATGCATGTAATGGAAATTTGCACAAAAGTATCCCCAAAATTAGAGCTTAAATCAACACTGGATACAGATGTATATGGGAAGTCAATACTGTTGGAGGGAAAAAACTATTTAAACCTTTTTTTATACTGGACATTTCTTCTATTTTTCTTAACAAAACACGGGGATTAATATCCTAAGCACTAATTCCAAGAAACAGCATTCCCAGTGTCTCAGCCAAGCTGTAAGTTTGTATTAACACCTTCCTGTTTGATGGTCTTTGCTTCAAAGGCAATCATGGAAAATTGCAATGCAGTGCTTGGCTACGATCCACACTGGCAGCACCACCATCCACGCCAGGCACCATTTCACAGGGAGGACTTCAAGGGCTTGGGAGAGGACCAAAAGGTCTTCTTGTATTTTCTCAATGTTTCTGTCTCTGCACTGGGACATGTTTCATAATTATCATCTTATTTGCTTTGCATCCTATGCTCTTATCATCATACGCCATTTATTTTCCTCTCCAATCTACTTTTTTCCATTTTTGAAGTCTCAGGGAGCCCTGCCCATATCAGCTAAATGAAGAGAAGACTGATGGGTCATTTGATTACCAGAAATAAGCACTTACTCTCTGAGAAGCAGATCTGGTAGCAAGACCTTTTCGAACTTGCTGATAGTAATGCAATAGGATCCAGCAGCTAACAATTAAAGCTGCATCAGTTCAACCTTGAAACAGTCTGCAATTTCCTAGCAGTAACTGCAGCTGAACCTTGGAACTGTTTACTGGGAAAGACAGAGGGCGAATCCTTGTCACATGATGTGTTCATAAAGAGAAGGCTTCAGTTTGTCTCTGGAAGAACTTATATAAAGGTTGTGAAGTGAACAGTATTTCTTTCTGGAGTCTCCATCTCTTGATCTACAAATGTGTTTCCTCACTTGTTCTTGTGAATCACAGGGAGCAGGTGGTACCTTTTAATACCCAAACTGTGTTTGTTAGACAAAAGTTCCCAGATGACCTGCAGAACACTTTAAACAAACACATAAATAAACAGGGATTCACTTGCCTGATGATGTTCAGATCTAGGGTAGGAACAGCTTATTTCATCCAGTTAGACTGTTCAATCTTCGGTCTGCATGTCAGCCTGTGTTTAGGCTAAGAAGCAGGGAGTGGAGTAAAGGATTATTTTGCTTTTCTCTGCTACATGGATTGTCTGAGGATATCACCCCGAAGAAGACCCAGGCCCTGATCATTACTGATCACAGCTCTGCTGCTGGTTTCTGAGCACACAACTGTTCAGTCTAATGTCCCCGTGGTGAGTGTTGTACCTGCCTGACACCAAGCTGGCACTGACTTACTGACTTGCAGGACCTCAGGCTAAAGCTCCAGTAATCCTATTAACACCCAAACACTACCAAAATCACAAAAAAGAACATTCACCTGCATTTCACGTAAGGCATATCACACAAGGCATGAGTCAGTCAAAAACTGCACATCATAAACAAAGGTTAACCTTGAAAAAAATATTAGCATTTTAATACACAGGTATCTACAGCAATCAACAAAAAATAACAGACAAATATTCTGCATAATAAAACAAACTTCTCTGTTCTTGTTTTCAAAAGACATTTCAAAGATGGGAAGCTCTAGTATTAATTTCATCCATACTCATATTTCTCCATTTCAAAAGGAAATTCTCCATCTTTTTTTTTATTTAAAATCCTTTCTCTAGGGGGAAAAATCCTCACAAGAACCTGCTTTTAAAAGATAACCTAGGGATTCTGTTTTGTAAAAATAGAGCTGATTTTCAAAAGAAGAAGAAGCCTGACTTAAATTTCTCAACATCTGCAACTGCAGCTCTCCCCCAGGCATCTGATTAAGCATCTATGGAAATTAAGTAGGCACTTCAGCATTCTGCCAAACTGGACTGAAAAGTATGCTTTGATAATTGGATGATTTGGGATTTCACCTTGAAAACAGCTCAGATCTTAAATACGATCCATTATAAAGCACAGATTTATTGCTTAGTGTTCCATTTTGGCCAAAAATTCTTTGGCAATTTTTTTTCAGGACAAGGACAATACCTTCTTTCCTTCTGACTTGAGTTCGCTGTTACACCCCCAATTTTCAGTCCCACATTTCTACCAAAGAAGAAGCCACTTTTTGAAGGATAATAAACAAACTTTCTAATAAATAATATTATGCAGAATCCCAGTCGTGCACTAAGCCTCTGCCTGCAAGGTCCACATGAAAATGAGGAAAGAAGTCAGAGAGAGTACAAAACTAGGTGTGCAATACCCTCTCAGTGTCTGACATGAAATTTAATTTTTTGCTTTGCTGTTCCTCTCACATGTCTAAAGATCAATTATAACAAAAATATATTTTAAAATGTACATAAATTCCCTTACATAATTTCTTGTTCTGAAAACTATTAACATAAATGTTGTATAAATACATTAAATATACACATCTCTGATAGTACTCCCCGAAAAAAAAGACAACCACAATCATCCTGACTTGGAGCCAACAATATTATTTTAACTTGGGCTCTGCAGCAGATAATCCTGAGAAGTTAAAATAAGAAATGAACTTTTCAAAAATGAGTATGGTTTACACTGTGCACACTACAGAAGCAACACAAAAATGTGCATTACAACTACATTGTAGATGAACTCCAACATGCTTTTCCATCCCCCTACTAAGACTAAATGCCTTGGAAACCCATTAGGTATTAAGGTCCAAATTTGCTTCTTGCAATCAAAGCCAGTGACACGAACTTTGTCTCCCACCAAATTACTAGAAGCATCCTGTGACTGCTTGGTTTGTTCAGAAGAAGAAACAAAGCAAGATATTTTCACAGAAGAAAATTTGCAATACAAAAAAAATTTCACCCACATCTACAGCAAATTTTTGCATATCACAAACGTACTGCAAAGGGAACAGTCTTCAGTAACATGCAAAAGTGCTAAATTATCCCTACTTATCTTTCCTCCCAAGCATAGTAGCTACTTATTTCTTTGCTCTCAGTCAAACCCTCACTTCCTCCCACCCTGAGCTGTATCTCACAACATTTATTTTCCGTATTCTGAAACACTTCATAAAACAATTATAGTAAGTTTTTTAAAGTATTTTAAAGACGTCTCCTAAAGAATCCAGAAGCATTTTAACAAGTTTGGCATTTCGGTCAAAAAAAACCATTTATTGAATCCCAACTGAGTGCATTTAACTGCCTAGAAAACCTTGTGGAAAAAAACTCAAGTGTATGTCTTAGTTGAACTAAAACTGAGCACAATGCAGTCCACCTGGACGTTAACCCTGCTGGAGGTCACGATGAGTCCCTGTTCTCTGGAAGAGCAGCCAGAGCACCACCTGCAACTTGTCCGGAGGCTGAAACGGGACTAAGTTACCCAAAGCATTCCTCTAGCAGGAAAAGGCTTCCCTTACACAGAATCCCTGCATGAATGCATTGCCATCAAACAGTATTTACAAAGCCAAATATCCTTTCACC
This sequence comes from Pomatostomus ruficeps, assembly GCA_013400735.1. NCBI lineage: Eukaryota > Metazoa > Chordata > Aves > Passeriformes > Timaliidae > Pomatostomus > Pomatostomus ruficeps. The sequence continues at coordinate 74,960 of VYZT01062817.1, read as the reverse complement.
TCCACACTGAAAGCAAAGCATAAACAGAATAAAAGGTTTTCACCGCAACAGCAAACAATTTGGGTTTGTTTTTAAAGGTAGCTTTAGAGAACCCATAGCTACACTATTTCCGGTCAAATTCTGCCTCTTCCCCCTGAGTCCTTTCTCTCACTTTTGCAATAAGCACTGGCCTTGGACACAGCCATTAGGAAAAGTTTAATACATTCCTGTAGCCCTAGGGAGAGTAGGGGCTGCTGCATGCTCATAGGAAAAGCATCATGGGTGTCTGTTATATGTGAGCTGTTACTCCTCTTCCCTGGAATTTTTCAAAACATCAGGCAATTTAATTAGCCTCACAAAACTGCACACAGAAGAACAAGGTAACAGTCATGCAACTGGAAATACAATAATTATAAAATATTACATCTATTTCCTGTGCCTTTCAATGTTCTGACTTTAACAGTTTCAAGATACTTATCTCAGAGTCTCCTTTTGAACCACAAAAGTTGACAAACCTTCCATCTACTGACCAAAATAATGGCAGTTTCCACTTCCTAAGTAGTTAAACAGTAAGTCAGCTTACACTCCAGGCTTCTAATGAAAACAAATGAAAAAGTACGGACTTGTTAAGGTTGGCAACAAAATTAATCTTGCTTAAACTTGCTCCCCTTTTCAACAAGCCTGATGCTTTCTTGTGTTATTCTTTAATCTTCATGATCCCATCCATTCTGTTGAACTACATTTTCAAAATTCTCTTCTTCCCATTCCTTCTACTCTTCTATCTCCCAGTGAAAAGCTGTTAACTGGCAACCAAGTCTACCTGTAGAGCAACACAGTGTTAAGCATCAGGCTATACCAAGTCTCTACAATGAAACTGTGATTTTGCAGAAGTGGTTCATCTCCCTTGAAACTGCTTGTTTGCCTCCACAGATTCCCAAAAGAAGGCTATTCTAATTTTACTAACAGATCTCTTGGTATGAATTACATACCTGGTCTGTTATTTTGCAACTCCGTTGCTGCTCTTTAAGCACTGCCCAATGCCAAATTCCCATCGAGTACAAGAGCAAGTCAAGAGCATGGCCTATAATTTTGTGCCTCAAATGAGACAACCGCAGTCCAAGTGCAACGTATGAATTCAGGCAGGCCACAGGAACAGAGAACACTGATACAAGTTAACGACTGGAACTCTTTGTACAGCTGCTTTTTAAATTCTCTGCTGTGAGCAGCTGATTCCAACAAGAATATTGGATAGGAAAGCCAAAAGCATCAAAATGCAGAATTGGAGACACGAACACATTTCAGTGAGATCAGTTACGACAGTGAAGTTAGCCTATGCAGGGTTTCTAAGTGTTGATGCTAATCATAACATTCAAAGCTAACAAGGCAAAAGGCTTCTGGACACCTTAAGTGCCAGAGGAATTATTTTGTCCAGTAATTCAAACAAATTAGTTTGTGTCAAAGAGTGCCAAGGGCAGATGCAATTAAAGTATCACTGTCCTAAAAGAAACAGAGAAGGGTTTTCATTATTCAGGTACCTCAGTTGCTGCATGTTAGTGGTGCTTCTATTTCTGCAACACTTAGTCTGCCTAAGTACATACAAATCACTTACATTTGCTTATTACTCACACTCCCGGCTTCTGATAAAATTACTTATCAAAACCTAATAAAGTATTGCAGACCATTCTAGACTAATGCTTAAAACTACCATATGCAGAAAACATTTTAAAAATTTTACAAATGTGTTCGCAGCTCAGAAACGGCTCTAACAATTTCATGATTTTGCTAAAAAAGTCTTAACTAAAATTAGTATTCTGTGTGTGGGCACACCACTATATTTTTAATTTTTTGAAGAGACTAAAAAAAGTCCTGGTACTAACCTTAATCTTTTATGGCTAAGTTCTATAAAAAACCAGTAAAACTCACTCCAACTGCTAAAAAAAGCCATAAGCAGAGCTGAAGCAAATGAGTTTGCAGATTGATCCTGATCAGTCCTTGCTCCATTTGCTTGTTTTGGAAAGCAGCATCCCACTCTTCCATCGAGGAGGAGAGGTAAAATTCTCAAGTGAATGTTCGTCCTCATTGCCAATGCACAGAAGCTGCTGGAGGTGAAAGCAAAAGCTCCTGTGTGCCACCCTTTCCTCACACAAGGGAGAAAATCTGACATCAAGGACTTTCAGTCTCTCAGATGCAGTATCTTTAAAAAATGCTACTGCACCAGCAGAGTTCAGCAACTGATAAAAAAGGTGACCCACGGCATCTGCTACAGACAGGAGAAAGGGACTTGGAGATTAATTCTAATCACATCCCCAGTTTTCCAAAAGCAACCCTCATTTTAGCTCACATTTTGACAGTCCCATGGCTGGCCAGCATGGCTGGTTTCAGAGGTGACCCCAATAACTACAGTATTTCTTTCTAATGAACACTTTTTCTATGACCCTATGCAAAGGTAATCAAAACTTCCCTTCACTCTCCAGGCTCCCATCCTTACTAAACCAAAAAGAAAAGAAATGTATGAAAAGTAGGACCAATAGCATGAGTATGAATGTGTATGCAGAGAACTGCAGAAATCCAGAACTACTGGAGGCCTGAGAACTGACAAGAATGACAAGATAATTGCAGAGATGCCTGAAGACAAAACAGAGAGATAGACTGGCAGAGGAAGGAAATCAGAAGAGAAAGCACTTTGGGACATATAAGATGATAAGATAGGAAAACTTCAAAGAAAGTAATCAAAAGAATAATTTAACGATAATGGATACATGACATTTCAGAACATATAGTCTTAAAACACTAATTGGTCCTCTTCTGTGGTTAAATTGATTAGAGTTCTGTGATTTTCCAATTAAAATGCCACCTTAAACACACACAAACGATAATTAGGGGGAAAGTAATCTCACAAAGTAATATTACATAAAATCACTTGGACTCTTACAATAAAGAATTTGAATTTAAAATAATCAGTTTCATAATGGTCGAACTATCACTCAAAAACTGGAGGGTAAGCCAGGCATAACTCTTTACAGAACACTCTTCCTAGGAAGGTATGACACTTATGAAGCTTGATTGTGTTTGGGAGATCCATTTCATTCATTTCTATCCTAAGTTTCAACAGCAGGCAGGAAGACGTAGCCTGGGTTTGGGTTTTATGCCACCCCCAATACCAGTACTACAGTACTTGTAAATCAAAAGCAATAGTGAATTCCTTAAAAGACTTAACGGAGGTTGCCACATTTAAGGAACAAAAGCACTGTTTATTTTACTACCTGCTTTTTGAAAGTGAGATAAATTTGGGGGTTGGGACTAGATGATCTGTAAGTTCCACTCCAACCCCTTCACATTCTATGGCTCTGTGATAAGGGCGGGAAGAGGAAGCTTTTTGCACTGAGATATCACTTATCAGGAAAGGGCTTCCTCAAAACCCAAAATGTAGAAGCATTTGCAGGAGTTCAGATTTCACAGATATGACCTGGAAGCCAGTTCCATAGCTGAATCCTTACAACCAAGGGCATTTTATCCCCAGTTCTTCAGGCATTAATCCTGGGCTTTGCTAACTGCGTTGTGCCAGATCCACACACCCATGGGATAGTTCACAGTCCAACTCATTCTTTCCACCATAAAAGCCTATACAAAAAATTTCCCTGCACAGTCCAAGAGGAACAGTGCTATAAACACTTCCAGCTCTTTATTCCTTCAGACTTTTCCATGTGCAAATAATGGATAAAAACTTCAATCAGATGGGAATTTAAAATTCAATTCCTGCTACCTGTACAATAGGTGACACTCTGTTCACCTCAGATTTCTAGCCATGCTACTTATTACAAACTATAGATAAGTGAACTATCACCTGCAGATGAAAATATGGCTATAGCACCTACCTACATCTTGGAACATTCATGCTCCAAGAGATCACACATGGACATTTTTTTTCAGGTGAGTAACAACAAGAAGAACTGAACTTTTAAGTAAAGACCTACAAAAACATTATTACGTCTATTTACATTTTAGTGAGATAAAATGTCTTCACTCAAATCTATCTAAGAATTTACAAAGATCAGAGAGCATGTGCAGTAACACGTATCCCAACAAGTAACTTAGAAAGTAGAATATTCATAGGAGAAAACATGAATGTATCATGCAACATTTCTGCTGGTTTTCTGCAGCAAACTATGCTTCACCAAATTTTTCAACTAGTAGCTTAGTACATTGCACTGAATGAAGGAAAACTGATCAGATACACCAATCAAAGCAGATTACATCCTGTTAATCCACTTAACAATTTAAGCTGTACTTGGCCTGATCTAAGAAGTGTAAATCACAGCAGCCCAATTAAGCATTACACACATCTATGTTACCTGGAATCAGGCATACAAGCATCTCCCTTTTTAGTAAATCTCAGCAAATCTGACAACAATAAAAACAATATTATTATACACAGGGCCACTTTCCCTTATTCAAATCATTAAGAGAACTCAGTTGAGAAGACACGGCTTTTATCCACAGGATGCTAAACTTTCCTTAATTTCTCCTCCCTTAAAAGACACAACTTCTAGCCTTCAACAATCCACACTGGTCTTAGGTTGTCAGTCTGAAAGTAAAAGATTTCATTACTGGTTTCCCAAGAGGTAACAAATGAGATTTACATTCCAAAGGCATTTTGGACAGAGGAGGATCAAAAGGCAGCAGAAAGACACACAAGCAGGCTCTGCTTGATACTCCATGGATCCTAATTGTCCTGGCCCCGCTGCTGGCCAGACTGCAGGGGCAGGGAGAGACTTCACAACTCTCTCTGTACTAACAAGGAACGATTCCATATTGAGTTTTCATGGGGCTACTTACGTGAGTAAATATTAATCCATTTATGTTAGGGTTGCAAATTAAGAGCAAAATAATTATTTTACAAATAAAGTTTGCTTGCAGCTGACTTACAGCCACAAGTCATGAAGCATATTTGGCAGAAAGCTAAATCCTTTATTCTTTCAATCCTGCTTTTTGTTTTCCAAACGACACATAACCAGCTAAGACACTAAGTCAACACACAACATTTCACATGTGGTTAATCAATGCATATTTCAGATAACAAAGTCTTTGTTTAATATACAGATAGCCCAAGCTGTCTTATGCATTAATAAAGGGATGTCTTTAATTTAAAAATCACATTAATCTGTCAGGAAAACTTCCATGTATTAGAGCAAAAAGTACTCCTGAAACGACACTAAAGAAAGATCTAATGAGAAGTATTTCTGTTTTTCCAGACTGAGTAACTGAGAGTTCATCAGTGCTTGTGTTTTGTTCCTCCACCACAGTCTCCCATTCGTTTGGGTGAATTTTTATCAAAGCACCAGAAAGCACTTCTGTGATGACAATAACAACACAAATCTTGGAAAGGAGACACAGTGACGTGCACAAGACCTGAGACTTGCATTTTCTTCCATGAACAGATTCAAAATGGACTGTATAACTTAAAAAAAAAAACCCCAAACCCAGCAGTGTAGGAATGACCAACAGAGTATGGAAAACAAAGCTGCTTTCAAGCCAATCCACAGCAGTTCTCCCATTAAAAGAAAAATTAAATATATGCATTAGTTCTCCTTATATTGACTTCCCATATCCTTTGTACAGCTGGCAATTGATGAAGCTTATGCCAGGAGGTGTTGAACACACTTCTTTTCTTTATAGTACTTCAAACTCTTTAAAAACTGAGATAAGCCTAAGCAAGGTTTAAAAACCTCCCGACTTCACATTTTTAAAGCCTTGGCACTTCATTGTTCCAGTTAGTGATTTACCCAATCAAGATGGGGGAAGCGTGTCTTAAGCTCAACAGAAATCAAAACCAGCCTTATTTGTAGTCTATCTAAGCCAAAGCCTTTTACCTATTGACTTACCTTAAGTAGAAACCCAGGACTTAAGTCTGTGCCTTTGCACAAGTATCAACATCAGTATTAAGAGGAAATGAAACAAATTAACATAAAAGCAAAGATTTCTTCCAAAACAGTTTTTAAAAGACACAGGATCTCACTTGAAATGAGTATTCTCAAAACTACCAGGCAAAATTAAACACAATACCCAATACAGTAAACAAAAAACACCTGACCAAATTCAATTAATGAAAACAAGGATAACATTTTAAACCAGTGATTACTTCACCTTTTAGAGCATGAGGTCTGACAATTTGACCTTATTTAACTATTTAATATAAAGGTGTCCATACATCAACTCTATAAAAAGCAGCCTTCCATAATTTGCAATATACAGTATGTTTCACACAATGCCTAAAGAGACTAAAAAAAACCCCAAAACCTCTCTCTCAAGAATGAAAAAGCCTACATCTTTGGTATCAGGAACAAAAACCACATCTACACTGCTCAGCACAACTGAATACATGACACTGAAACTAAGGCAAGAAGTGGGAAATACCGGGAGTTCTGTGGAACATTAAGGAGTGTGATGACTTACATCTGCTGAGCAGCAGCAGCACGGTGTTTGCAGTGGCTCTCTACACTAACCTATAGTTTCATAATGAAAAATGTCAGCCTGTCAACTTAACAGCCCACCATAAGACATATTACCCATGCTCAGAGCAAGTTCACAGCAGACACTCAAGTTAATAGGACTTGTTTATAAAAGTTGAGCTAGGTCAAAGTTATATTTTGCTGAAAGCTATTTCATTCCAAGAAAGTCAAAACACAGTTTAGGAAATGAAACAGAGAAGTGATATCATATCTACACACTCAGAGATGATTAGGTGAACATTTCACACAAAAACACCATGTGAGGCAAGAACTGTGACATTTACTCTAATTATGATACTTGGCTACACACACTTACAAGACCCTAACAGCATTTTGGGAAGGTCTGGGCATTGCTTGACATGGCATTATTCAAAACACATGAAGATGGCTGTTCTATGAAAAAATGTGTGTGTGCGTGTATTTATTTTTTTATACAGACACACAGCTATGAAACAACAATATGCACTGAACATCCTTAAGTGTTGCTTTCTCCTAAGTGACAGTGGCTTCCACACACATGCAGCTGCATCTCTATGGCTACCTCTGTACCTGTATGCAGAACAGGCCAGGGCACAGATGCTGAAGCCATGCAGTGGAGAGCACATGCTGAATGCTCCTGTCTCACGGAACAGGGCTGTCTTGTCCCTAATCCATTCTGGGATAGTCCCGAGCCCATGGCTTTCCCTTAGCAGTGCTCGTTGGGGCTGCTGACACTGGCCCAAGGCATGCCAGGGAGCCCACAGACACCTGGACAGTGCCACAACCCCGTGACAGCACTCAGGTCCAGCAGGTACAGCCCCAGCCTTGCCTTCCTGACCCCACAGAAAGTTCTGCAAGTCTCAGAGAGCACTACACTTGTGTTTTTCTTATTTTCCTTTGCAATACAAATATTTGGGAAATTATTTCCATGACTGTGATATTTATGTTTGTGAAGACAACGTAGACATTTTTATTAGAGCAATGAAGCAAGAAGCATAAAATATGGGTTTTGTGTAGTTATGGCCACATTTTAGAGGTGATACATTTACAATCTCTATTCCTTATTTCTAGTAGGAGAAATCTCTTTTATCAAACTACCAGCTCAAAACAGACCCAAATCAGTAATCATGCATGAGAATAACAGGAACAACCAAGCAGACCTGCCTTTTTAAAAACACCTCTTAAATAAAGAAAACACACCATTGAACAAGTACACTTTCTGAAGCTGGATTGCTGTAGCCTGGCGCTGTGAAGCTCCCGTGCTCTTGTAAGAGCGAGGTAAAGGAATCACTCAAAGATGGACATAAGCCTTTTGTGACAATCAGGATCCAAAGGCAGTTGCTGGATTTGTAATTTTTTTAACACTCTTCTGCTCAGCATGTAATATCCAATGCTCTTGATAGGAGGCACCTAGTGAATTACCACTTTTGAGCATTTTTTCAGCAGGATCCTTACAGACCACACTGCTTCCCACCAGGCTGTGGCTGATCCGCTCCACTCCTGCGAGGTGCTGCGGCTTCAGCTGTCACATTTATTCCTGGAAAACTCTTTTTTTCCTACTGTAGCTACTCTATCCGATAAGGATCAGTCAATGTTTTCTTTTTTTTAAAGATGCTGCTGGTCATTCCTGGAAGAAAATGAAATTTACTGCTGCATGCTTTGGGCTCATCTAATTACAATACTAGCCTTCAGGGAATTTTTAAACTAATGACATCGGATTTGTCAAGCACAAAAACTTTTAATCTGATTTTTCAAGTGGATCCTAGCCAATGGATCCTGGCCACCACAGCACTTAACAAAACACATTTGATTGTCCTCCATGCAATATTTAGGTGGGCTTCTTATCAAAATGTTAATTTTTGTTACCTAATATCTTTCTCTGGTGGTCAATACAAGGCATATGGGGATATTGACAATGCTATTAAAGTTTTTATGGGTGGAAGTCCACAAGTCAAATTATATGTGAGTATATACAGCTTCACAAATGAATGGAGGCACACTCTTTGAGAAATCTGAACCGAAACACTGTATGAACAACTCTCCCGTTTGAGGTTTGTCTGCTGATCTCATGATGCAGCATCAAGAAACACCAGCTCAACAATAGTTATTTTTAATTTTATTTCAACACCCTAGTCTTTATTTTCAACATTTTTTTAATTTTCAGTGCTAATACAATGAACAAAGCCACAAACAGCTAATTATGTCACAATGACTCCTTAACCCCCCAAAAGCAAACAATTCAGATGACCCATCAATCATCCACTTTGGGGTACTTCCTCAGTTCTAAAGTAAAAATAATGCACCATTTGAGCTGTTAAATCTGGTTTTACTGCACTAGTTGGGTCTTTCGGTCAAATAATGATGGGCTCACACTTCAGTTTCAAATTCATTTCAATTATTACTGCTTTGCACACACAACTGTGCCATGTAGAAACATTTATAGCTACACTTCAAAGAAAAGATCCTCTTTTAAAACTCTCTTTTAAACATAATTATTGACTATTTTTTTTCAAAACTGCCTACTTTAGGGCAAATTTATGAAACAAATTATGAAATACACATATTATTGTTCATTAAGCAACTGGTGTCAGAATGCTAGTCCTCCCCAAACATCCAAAAATACAGTTGTAACACAAAACTGTGCAAATGTAACAAAACTCAAAACAGTGGCACAATCAAATGGCTACATCCAGACTTAGCCTTGGTCACCTGTCGTTTTCTCCCCAGTACTACCAGGTGTCATGAGAAGAAGGAACAGCTCTCCACAGGTGACGCAGAGCAAGATGAAGGCTGTGACCACCTATTTGCTTCAAAAGCTAAATGCATTCATCCGTTCAGCAGAACTTGGACACCTAACACCAGCACCATCAAAACAAGTAACAGGATTGCCAGGTGTTGGAAGGGATGACTGACACACATCCACTTGTAGGGGGTGTGACCATCTCCAACCAACAGTCAGGGCTTGCACTCCCAGTGAGAATTCACAGTCTGACTGCAGTCGTTTAACACAACTGCTCGGAAGAGAGCATGCCACTGCTGTGCTGCTTTCTTCGTGTATGCAACCAATTTTAAGAAAAGACACATTTCAAGCACTGATGTCTATGTTTCTGTAAAAAATATAAAACCAAAAGGCGTTACCTGAACTCTTCTATAAGTACTACAGCATTTTAGCATCACATCCTACTGCCCACAAAACTGTGTCCTCGCGACACACATCCATGCTACACAAAGCTGCATCACCATTTTCTATCTTACTGCCAGAGATATGGGGATTTTCAGCCTTTCCCTCGCTGATATTCCAACTGACCACAAACAGGTTGTTGTGAAGGCACATCACAGACACCCTGCATCACTGGCTATATAAACCGTGCAGTTTATTTCCATTTCAACAGAAATTCCACGGAACTTGTCTCAGATACTGAACTCAAATATCAAAATAACAGATCATGTCACTCTCAATTGCCAAAGGGCCCGAATGTGATTAGAGAAACACCCCATATACCCCCAAGTAACTTCAAAGCACCGAACCACGTGCTCCCAAGGTTGCAAGAGTATGTCTCTTTTCCTGTTAGGTTTGAGAACTTCCACATAAAACATTCAATTCTGTTCCATCTGTTAGACAATGAAATGAATACTCTTCCTGCTGGTGGTGACTTCACTCCAGCCTCTCCCCCTCTGATCAGCAAGGGACAACATGAAGACAAAGGTTATGACCATGCCATGCATAATGACAGCAGGATCAAACAAAATTACGTTCAGCCACTCAGAGCACTCCACGCTATGAAAGGCAGTGTTCTGGATACAGTCTCAAATAAAGGACTTTGAACATGCTACTAAATTTTAAGCACATTATTTACATCTCATTTTCAATGATTCAGTAACTTTACCAGAACAGGTGTTTCATTAGCCAATGGAGTAAATGCAATATCCTGAGCATTTCGCTTCTGTCTGACTGAAGGAGTTGTTGAACAAACAAAATGCTGAGTTAGATTAAAAAGAAAAAAAAGGAAGAGGAATTACACGCAATTATTCAAGAATTTAATCTGTAGATTGAGTCTCATACACAGAAGTCCCTCTTATTTTGCACCATATTGAAGCTTTAGCTGCAGTTTAAAGAATGTTGGCACATAACGGAAAAAGTTAATTTCTTTTCCATTAGGCATTACTACTTAATCTTATAAAGGGGGAAAACACGAAATTCATTCAATTTCTTCTCAGGAAATCTGACAAAACAGTATATTGTTTCTGGCTGGCAGCCACTGTACTATCATAGCGTTTCTTAAAGGTGTAACACTGTGCATTCTACCAGGCTTGAAAAAACACTGGAAGCGTAAAACAAATAGAAATGCCCTTTAGCTAAATTCACTCTAAAAAACAAAGAGCAAGAAAGCAATAGGTCTAAGGAAGGCAGAGGGTCCTTGCAGAGGCTGGCAAATGCCCCAATCCAAACCAAATCCATGGTGCTAACAAACCACAACTTTGCTCTGGCATCACCAGAAGGCTGCTTTTATAAGGACAGAGGAACAGAAGGGAGGCTTTTCAACTACAATTTTGTCAAGTTAAACTACTACCAAGTTTAAAAGTGGTTTACAGTCAACCATATGAGCTCCAGGGAATCTCAGAGCCCATTTTAAGGTGATACAAGTAAGGACAGAAAGACAGATACACACACGTGGACTAACATCTAACATCCGCTGGGGTAGCTCCAGCTGACACAAAAGCAACCATCACATTTTTGGAAATTTAGAGCCTGAACAGCAGTGTTGATTGAAAGGCACCATTAAGCTTGTTCCTTTCATATGCTAATAATGACATCACGCCTTATGGCCTGATGCTGCAACCATACGTTATCATCTTATAAAGACATTTTTTCCAAAGAGGTCCAAGACATGAGCAAACAGCTCACCTGCATATAGGAGGAAGGTTTTTTAGTTCGTCCATGACACAGATTTCCTTCCGTACCTTAGCACGGTGAATAACTACTACTGAATATTAATAAAGGTTTGACTTACTTTTTTTAAAAAGTAAGAAAATAATGTAATTGTTGGGGGCAGAAGAAAAAAATCTACATAAGAAATTTTTGACCATACAGGAAGCAGCCCTGGACATCAACAAAATGAAGCAAGGTAAGGCCCCTGATGGTATTTTGGGTACAGGAGCGATTCAGAGCCGAATCTCTTACAAATATTCCAGTGCAATGTAGTGTAGTGCAAAGACTCCGTCACACAGCACCCCAGAGAAGGGAGGAGGGGAAAAAATGTTATAAATACGCTCTCCATGTTCCTGACATATATCCAGGAACAAAATAAGCGATAATAAATTATGTAACTATTACTGGCTACATGTACCACGCTCTCTTTTATTTTGGCATCATCCAGGCCAAAAGACAATTTTATTGTTTTTAAATACCCTGGTTTGTAGTGATGTGCACTGAAAAGGTTAAGAGAAAAAAACAAAAACATACGAAGAAAAAGAAACAAGATCTCCACATCAACAAACAATCCACAGAACAGTGAGGACATGAATCTAAACCTATTTTTCCCACACAGATACTGTCATTGTGCTGTATTTCGTGCATACAGGAATAGAAACGTACATTAAGTCCCACTGTTTTGAAAACAACACGCTTGAAAACTGCGGTGATCCTTCTTCCCCATCACGGACAGTGCTATATACAATCTGGAGAACAGCCCTTTGCATAAATAAATAAATACACTAAACGGCGAGGGGGGACAGCCCGGAGGAAATAAATGCGGCACACAAAGTGCTGAACGCCGTCTCCGGGCAGGAAACCAGTTACAATTTAATGGCCCAAAACCGATTTAAATTAAGCCGAGCGGAACCCTGCGGGGCTCCGCGGCAGCGCGGCGCCCGAGCCTCCCGCATGCCGGGGCCGCCGCGGCGGGCGCTGGGCGAGGAGCGGAGCCCGGGGTACCGCACCTGCCGCGGCGAGCCCCGCGGAGAGCCCCGC
>VYZT01062817.1:0-62303 GCA_013400735.1 Pomatostomus ruficeps | reverse complement strand
CGGCCCGCCGGCGGAGGGGCTGCGCGGATGCCGCCCAGGCCGCGGCTCTGCAGCTCCGCAGCCGCCGGCCCCGGGTGCAGCGCCCGGCGCGGAGCAGGGACCCCGGCCCGCACTCCCAGGAAGGAGCGAATCGGGCGGGCGGGCGAGCAGCGATCCCCGTGCAGAGCCGGCGAAATGCTCCTGCGGCTGCTACATTGCTACCGCTATTGACGAGCAAGCGCCGCTGAGGTGGTGCTTTGAAACGCCGGGTTGTTTTTTTTTTAAGTCACACACAGTTATCTGCACTGACGGCTATCGGTGTCATCAGCGTGAGCGTGAGCCAGCCTTCACGGTCCCCTCAGTGCCAATTCCCCGTCTATTGCAAAGCAGTTAGGTGCCAACAGCTCTACATTTCTTACTTCTTCGGCGATTTTACTTGTGCTTTATCGATCACAATGAATTCAGGATTGTTTTCATAGGAAAATGTGGTTACAAAAAAACCCACAAATGAAATGAAAACTTAAAATACATGAATATTTACAAAACACAGCAATCTAGAAGAAGAGAGATGTGAAACACTGCAGAATCACAGCCCAACAAACACGGTAATGCCAGTGACAGGAAAAAATGGACGTATTCTTACATGATCAAGGTTCTGGTTATTATTATGAGACAACACCTCATGCTTTGTTTTCTAAGTCACATTAAGAAAAAAATCTTCCCGCAACCAAGGAGTACATCAGCCATTGCTACTTTGTATTCCACATCTGTTTCTATTACATATATATATATACATGGGAAACTACATGGGTTTCTAGAGACACTGTTTCTTCAGAATAACCAGATGGCAACTATATTAAATTAATGTATGTCAAAATACAATGTAGATAGACTTCATTCTCAAAACCCTGGGCTTCAAATCCTTTCTGTATTGAAGCCCATGGCACTTTGGGCTTGGGCTTCAAAAGAAGGAGGGAATTTGCTCTTCTGCCCTTCTGTACTGGAGGAACTGCTCCAGATACGAGTGTATGCGGCTGTATTCCAAAGTAGGTCAAGCTATAAAAGTCATTGACACCCTTCCACCTACCTGAAGCTTAAAAACTTTAGTTTGTTTCCTTTCTGTGACTTGCACACCTTTTGGCACATTGGTCCAGTGCAGTCTAAACATGCTTAATGTGCAATTGATCAGTGTGCAACTGAGGAGTCTTATACAAATTTTCCCTGATTCCTCATACTGAGGAGTGCACTACTGTGATGTGCAACTGCAATAAATGCTTGGATTTACATTAAAGGATCAGATTTGGATGATCATATATAGGTTAATGGCTATTTGGACATTGTAGACACATCTCTCTCTTCAGCAGTACCTTGGCTTGGTGCCAGTAATGTAACACCAATTTTACTTTCTGAAACAAGGTGAAAAGAGAAAAAAAAGATGTCTAGTGCCAAGAGTTTCATAACATTTATGATTATTTGTGCTTTGGTTTTGGTTAGCATGACATTATTTGATGATAAGATGAGAAACCCAGAAGATGAAAACCTTTAGCTAATGAATTATTCTCAATGGATTTGCAAGCTATTAAAGCCCTTTGATGGTGTGACACGAGTGCAGACTTTCCTTAAGACCTTTCATCTGTCAAATTAAAAAGCACATAAATCCAATGCATTGGATTTTTGTATTTCTCTCCCTCAAAATAGATATTGAGAGTGTTTTTGTCCACTAAGCAAAAACGTTAATTCATATGAATCCTCTTGACTTCCCCCAATCATAAATGGTGGCGATCACAATAGTAAAATTGAATGTATTTGTAGAAATTCATCCCTGCTGCTTTCCAGTGGTTACAAACCTGTTGATTTCTATGCATGCTTTCCTGATATATTCACATTATATGTGATGCTACATGCACAGTTCTCTGTTAACAGTTCCCATGTCTTTGGAGTGAGTTAGGACTCTTTCCTATTTTCCTCAGGTGTAACTCTGGCTGCACCTGAATAGAGTTGGGTGCACACTAGAAAATAAACATATTCCATAGAAGAATTGCTACTTCAGTCCTCATGGGTGCCCACACACAAGCAGAGACTACGCTAGCAAGAGGATGACTTTTCAGAGCCATGCACTGAGGCAAGGCGTGGTTTACCTTCTACAGACTCAAAACCAGAGAAAACCAGCCTGCTTTTTTGGAGCACACAGATGTCTTTTCTCCTCTTTCCAACTCTATCACTCTCCCCCCGTCCAACCTGATCCATCTTATCTCTCCTTTGCCAAAAATTCATGTGAAAAAACCAGAGACTCCTACTGCCTTCTCTAACATTCTGTAACAGAGATGTGCAGTGCACAACACATGGCAATACCTTTCCAGACTGACAGATATCTTTTCAAAGTTAAGTTAAAATGTGTTTGAGGCAAAGCTCCTATTGGGTGAAAGTTGGAAAAACTGTAATTGCTCTCACCTGGAGATTAGGATATAAAAATAGCTGAAGTAGTACTAGAATGCAAAAGCTTACAAAGAATGTTTTTGTTATGTTCTTGATAAATGTTTCACTGGAGAAAAAACAATTTTCAGTCATCCTCAAAAATGATTTAGTAATGAAAATGCAAAATGCTATCAACTGTATAAATCTTCTACTATAATGATAAATTAGACAACCAAGATTTCTAATTAATGTCCTTAAAATCCTGTATATGACAAGAACCTATGACACGGTGACATCAGGATGCACCCCTTGTAACATCTTCAGCTGCTCTAACCTTAGATATTGGTAACTTAACAGAAGAGGACATATAATTTATATCATTCACAAGACATTAATATTAAAAAGAAACATGCATTCTGCTTGGCACTCTTAGATATTTTCCACACGAATACTTAAGAGACAAGTACAGAAAAAATAAAATATAACTTTTTGGCAAACCGTGTATAAAGAAAATAAAAGAATATTCCAGCATTTCCCATCTCCTTTCTTTTTCATTTCGTTATCATTTAGAGCAAACAAAAAGGGCTTGATGAATCATTACTGAAGGTCACCATTTAGCACCATGGGATCAGCAGCAGGGTATGGAGAACATGCCCTTTGAGGGGGTAACTTCTCTATACCACAGCAAGAAGTGTTACAAGACAAGGAACACTATTCTTTATCACACAAAGATTTCATATTTTCCCAGCTAATCAGCTCTTTGCAAGGCAACGGGCCAAGCTGAATGCCCAGAATAAGAGCTTCTTTGCCATGGCTGTTAAAAAGCCAAACATGAAAAGGCTCAAAGGATCAACTAGAAGCACATTCATGTGAGATGAAAATGTAATCTTTCATAAGATTTCTGGACAGATTACTGTTCAGCAGGTGAAAGTATTAATTAAAAGAATTACCCTAGGTGCCCAAATCTGCAGGACATATTCCCTGACCCGTCCCACCTCTTTTGTGCTGCACAAAAGACTTAACGAGAGTGAAAACCATCTGCAGCTCCCCAGCAGGCTTTTTGGAATATGAAAGAGTCCCTGGGTGACTGTGGAGTCGTCCAGCCCGTGAGAGGCCACACACCCCTCCAATCTGAGCAGAGAGGAGGAGAACACAGTGAGGGAAAGTATTCCTGGGGTTTGCTGCTCCTGCCACCTGCAGCTGGTCCGTGGGCCCTCGGGAGCTGTTGCCATCTGGTGCAATCGGTGCCAGGGCAGGCATTTATCCAGCCAGAGACTCAAGGGGCTCCACAGGAGCTCTGCACTCTCCTGGAATACAGGGAAGAAACCCACTGCACCAGGCCATCTGGGCTAATCTGATTACAGCTCAAATCTGCAGACCCCAGTCTGGCAAAACTCCCATGGGTACCTTTGAGCACTTACCTAAGTTGGTCTTCTGGTCTTGGACTTAGAGGAATATTAATACAGAGAGCAAAGAAACACATGGCTGAGTTCTGATTCAAAGATATTTAAACCATTAATGAGAAGTATATTGATTGCCAATAATAAAGCAATCTCCCACCAAAAGCAAATTATGAAATTATTGGAATAGTTTTTGAGCACAGAAATGAAATCTAATGCAGTTCCTAATGCTTCCAGATAGTTACTGAAATGTGCATAAAGATCACTGAATTGAAGTCCTGGTGATAAAACCATTTGTTAGTTTCTGTTGGTACTTGCAGTGATTTAATTTTAGAACTGTACCCTTAAGCAAGTAATATAGGATTAGACCCATAGACATTGCATCAAAAAATAATACTGAAATTCCACTTGTAAAACACAATGCCATGGTCTTGCTATTTGACTTATAAATGTGTCGCTCAAACCTGCAGAGAAAGCCTGCACTAGGCTCTAATGAGATAGTATCAATGGGTCATGCTTTTGTAAAATCAGGAAGCTTCCATAACTGAAGAAAACATCTGCATTGCTTTTTTAAGATATTCTTGCTGAAGCAAGTAAGTGGAATCTGTGGGGAAACAATCCAACATCATGACACAAACGATACAAAAATTGTGAAGGCAACAAGACATTCGTGAGGCTGAAAAGAGGATCACAAACCTGTACCAGAACCCCAGAGAATTTAAAGAGCTGTACTGACAGCAGTGGAGCAATTCTTGGTTTTACCCAGTGATGGGAGAGCAGAAAAGGCTCAAGCAGGTGGTGCAGAACTGCCACGTCACAAATATGACTAGGACTCAAATCTGAGAATATTTGTCTGGTGACCCCTTCATGTTCATTTGCACCTCCAGACAATGCCAATGGTTATTTCAATTACACATTTGGTCAATAATTTGACTAAAATCTTCAAATGATCCCTTTAGGAACCTTAATGCTTAGCACAACAGCAACATTTACCGTGCAGATGCACTCAGTAAGCAAATACAGCAGATAGTAAATGAGCAAGCTACACTACCAATGAATTTTCTTTAACTGATTTGAGGAAAGCAGTAACACCTTTGGCAGCTAGGCAGCAGGTTACCCTAGTGACATTAATTCCTTCTGCATAGGATTGAATGTGGAATTAGCAGAGCTTGAAAATGCCCCTGCAGCTCAGGCAGAAATAATTTACTTCTCACTGTAAATGGAGGCTTCTCTTCTGGAGACGCTTGAGCTTCATTGCTCTTTATCAGACAGGGTAACAAGAATACACATTTCACTAACAGCCCTGATCAGCAATGGAAACTCATCATGAACTGGGAAAGAACTTTCAAACACTTGAGTCACATTTATCCTGCCACAGAACAAACACACATTAATGCCAGAAAAATAAAGCCACTCTGAAAGCCTGAAGAATCAACAAAGAAGCTTTTTGCCTGTGCCTAATCCAGCTAAACCTTCTTATAGTCCCATTCAAAATAGACGCTTGACATGATTTCCATCCACAGCAGCTTTCATACACATTCTATCTTTCTCCATTTATAAAAGGACTATAAGTTTATTTTTAAGAATCCAGAGTCATCCAAAGTACAGATGCTGAGACTATTATTTTGCCCAAGAGTTCAATTCAGAATGGTGACAATTAACAGGGCTTTACCTTCCCAAACACATTTGCCAAATCAAGAGAGAGAGGATACTAATTCAGTGAGTGCAAAATATACAAATGATGGTGGCTTTAAAGCCAGTGTTCAGCCAGATTTCTGTGTGGAAGTGTCACCACACCATATTCAGCACAATTACAAAGATAACTACAAAATCCTAACAGCCACGAATATAACCTCTCTCCCTATTCAGGCTCAAAGCAAAAGAAAGATCTTGTATTTTTAGATTTTTACCTTGTTCTTACTGCAAGATGTTGTACAACTTCAGTGTTCTACCTGGCATTTTTTTCCTTGGTATCACATGGAAAAACAGCATGGTAAACTATTAGTTCATAATAATGGCAGCATTCATTCCACAAGAATATACATCTATTTATTTAATGAAGTGTAAGCTACTGACCACCTTGAAATGTTGAACAACACCTAAATATAAGGGCTCCAAACTAAAGCCACGATGACACACACTAACATGTCACAAAATCTGAGCATCCTTGTCCAGTGGAAGGTGTGCCTGTCCGTGGCAGGGGGCTGGAACTGGACGATCTTTAAAGTCCTTTCCAACCCAGGCCATTCTAAGATCCTGTGAAAATGCTTTATATTAACCATGCACCTAAATTCAAATACAAACTTAACTGCTTAACTGAAAAGGGACAAATTTGAATGTGCACCTCTAGTTAAGTCAAACATCAACAAGCAAAACCATTGCATGAAATCACATTCAAATTTACAAATTGCTCAGGAGTATGATGACAGAGAAGAACTGACAGTAGCAAAGAACATTAGAAGAATTAACAATATTTGAAATCTTCACCCTGACAAAGAACAACAAACAAATATTTGGGTTCACAGAGTAAATAAAAACAGAGTATAAGAAATAAAGCTCAAATAAGACCCCCAGAGTGATGAACAGTACAGCCAACTGCTGAGCTTTGTACCCAAATCTCTGTCTGGCTGTGTTAGCTGTAGAAAAGAGAAGAGGTGGCGTACACTGCTGAATGGGAACCCTTTTTCATGTCATCTCCATACTGGAAACTAAACAAGTCCTGCAGGTGCTTTTTAAGAGCAGAGCCAAGAACAGAATCCTTGAGAGAAACATTACAACCTGAAAATAGGAATAAATAGGTAGAACAAGACCTGTCCGGAGTATGGCTGCAGAAAATCTCTAAAAACTGAAGCATGGAGAAAACAAACCTCTACAAGCATTTACAGTTTTAGATGTTTTGATAAGCACTGCAAGGATATCTGGAGTGTGGTTTGAACAGATCAAAGTCACTCTTATCCTGGCATAGTTGAACCGGGAATATCTGTCGGTTTTCAGCTAAGTTCACATCACTGTATTAAGCAAACATTTAAATTCCATGCATGGTTTTGGGCTGGTATGGGATTTCAGAGCAGGAATCACATGGCAATTATTCCAGGACTACCAAAACCACATACAAGTGTTCCTCTCACTGAGGAATGTGGGTTTGTTTTTATAGCAACATTACTAAGTTGAGGTAGGCAGCACAAATGTTCTACATTTGTGTCTTTGCTTTATACAAAAACTGAAATGTTTTCTGTCTTCCTTATTCTATGGTATAATTCACAGGACAAAGAATTCTGCCACGTCAACACCCTGCTGCTGGTTTGGTTGATAGATGCAAGCCTTAGCTTTTTTGTGTTACTACAGCAATTCTTTTCCAAGACAACTTTTGAGATGTCACTTACACTCTGTTTTCCAAACTTTCTTTATAATAAAGATCCGCTTTCTAATCCCTGAAGCAAAGTACCAAAGTGTGTATTACGAAACTTGGTTTTACATGTTGAAAGGCTGAAAGTATGGACATAACACCCCATCTCTGTGCTACACAGACAGGTGTCCAGATTTCCAGAGTGAGGGTTTGCCTGCAGATGGACCGACAGCACCACGCACTTGCAGCCTGAAGGAGCTGTTCTCCGCTGCCTACAGTCTTGTATGAAACACCACCTCCCCGACTTAATGAAGTCTGAGTGTGTGGTACAGACCATAAACACAGATTTTTAAAGCTTGACTCCAGAGAGCGCTTTCATTATTCTATACAGAATAATCCTGCAGAGACAGAGTGCAGTCTACACATGCAAAAATGTATCTCACTCTAAGGGCTCCAGTTTAGGGGACAAAGATGCCATTACTTAACAGCAGAGACTGGAGACTTTGGATCATGCGAGTTAGGCTACTACATGACCAGATTACTGCAAGGTGAGGATTCTGCTAGATGGATATTTGCACCTGCATTTTACCAGTGACTAGGAAAAATTCTGCAAGGTCTGTTCTAATTAGATTTGAATAGCACACTTAATTCTAAATTAATGCATCTCGATGAGCACGAGTGGAATTAACTTCCTAGCAAAAAGCTGAATGTAGAAGGGAAAGAAAAAGAGTCAATAAAGGTTACTTAGCTTAGCCTTGCTGGCTAATTAGAGTACTTTACTATACTATTATCAAAGGTGCCTGAATAACTTCACTGGCGTTCTAAAATATCTTACTGCAGAAAACATAATCTCCACATAATATTCCTATGAATAATGAATGCTATTTAGACATCAAACTACTGCTTTCACATGAAGTTGTAACATTACTTCCCCAAAAGTAGGTATGACATAATGAGAAAACAAAATATTCCAGGTAATATAACTATTTAAAAACCGTTAGGATTACAGCTTGGTGTGTTTTGGAGAACACCATTACTGTGCATTTGTTAAACCTCTTAATTTGCCTCAGAGTACAGATGATTTGGAGAAGCTTGCTGAAAATTTGATTTATTTAATGTATTAGGACTATTTTTTTCTGAGAAGTGCCAGGTTTACACATGAACAGAGAGGGGCAGAAAAAGAAATGGTGTTTCTCCCACACCAAGCACGCTAATGTAAAGCTTAAAAATTAAGCAGCAGCAGCACATTTTTCCTCAGACCTTTGAGCTGGACCATATGGTCGATGCTCAATTAAGCAAAGATTTATCAGTCCCCAATTGGAACGTGTCCAACTCACTATTTTCTCAAATCTTTGAACTAGAAAACTAGAACTGAACAATTTTATTGACTCACACACAATACCCCACACTTTTAAACCTTTGAATGAAATGAGGAAAGTTTAATGTATATTGTTTTGGCTATGCATTTTTAGATTTTAGAATTAAAATATGCCAGTGCTATAAAGATACAAAATGGCAGTTTGACGTTACAGCTTTAACCAAGTCAACATCTCACCACCATCAAAAAGGTGAGGTCCAAACCCCTAGCAATTCTCCTCAAGCAGTCCCATCTCTCACTTTACATCTGCTTTAGCAGCCACCAGACTGCACAGCAAAGAACATTATATTCACTGAAATGACAGAATACCCACACAGTAAAAGTGTGCATGTTTTCTTGCCAAGTTAGCAAACGGAATGAGTTCTCCGTGCAATCCAAGTGGCACAAGATCCAAAGTGACAGACAGGTGATCCCATGTTTGGGAAGAGACAGCAAGGAGAAAGGAATGAGACAATGTCTGTTTGAGAGCACAGTGCTGTTATTTTGACTTCAAATCTAAATATTAACTCTTTTCCACTCCTTGGACATTTCCTTCTGCTTTCAGCTGTCTGCTTTGTAAGCACATTTTCATCACACCCAAGTGCAGCACTAAATTCCTGAATAATAGACAAGTCCATGACTTCAAGTCTAAAAGTATTAAATGTGGTTTGAGAAATGAGAACTTTCAAATTAATCCAGTCAGAATTTTATCTAAGTGAGTATAGGAAAGAATATTAAAATCTGGAACAAAAAATGTTGCAGCTACATAGAAAAAGATATAACTTTTTCATTCAAGACTGTATATTTTGTTTATTTGATAATGGGCTGAAACACAGATACAATATTAGACAGAATTAGGTCATTATTTTTTTTCCCATCACATTATTTGAGGCAATAAAAATGTCACAAGAAAGTTGTTTACAGTGAAAATCCTAACCTAAAATTTGGCAATAATGAAGTCAGTCAAACATAAAGCTTTTATGTTGAATTGTAAAAGCTTCATTTTAAATTCCATGTAAGACTCTATGGTTAAATTCTGGTTTTATAGACAGATGGTAGGGTTTTCTCTTTGCTTGTTTATTATAAATGTACTTGAGTGCATCTATTCAGTTCACTGAAAAAAAAAACCCCTGCAAAACATAATTTGCAATATTCTAATCCATCAGGCTTAATTCCTTTGCAATTGCCATTTCAATGTAGCAGCCAATTCCACTGTCACTATTGCTACAAAGGGATTTACCTTTCTCTGTTGATTTTTTATGCTAGGGAAAAAATTGTAATTGAAGGGTTCAATCAGTTTTGAAGGTTTTTGTTTATTTGCTTTTCCTTTTTGTAAGTGTGACTTCATCATTGCAATTTTTCATAACAGGTGGAATATTCTTTTACTGTAATAATACTATAAGACATTTCCGTAGTCCTGCTTTTCACAGAATGGTTTAGGTTGGAAGGGACACTGCTGATCTTCTCATTCTGATCCCCTGCCATGGGTAGGGACACCTTTCACTAGACCAGGTTGCTCAGAGCTTCATTCAACCTGGCCCTGAACATTTCCAGGGGTGGGACATCCACAGCTTCCCTGGGCAATGTGTTCCAGTGCCTCACCACCCTCATAGGAAAGATCCTTCCCCTAATACCTAATCTAAACCCCCACTCTGTCAGTTTGAAGCTATTCCCCCTTGTCCTGTCACTATATGCTCTTGTAAAGTCTTTCTCCATGTTTCTTGTAGGCTCCCTTCAGGTATAGGAAGGCTGCAATTAGGTCACCCCTGAAACCTCATGCAATAGTAAATAACTTCTAATATAGCAAGAGTAACGGTGGAATGAAGAATAGTACTTAAGACTAACTTCACCTGTAAATTTACTAGCAGCACTATAGAAAAAAAGTATATTTACAGGTGTGCACAAAGATTACAGAACAATACTGATGCATTGCAAATCATGACTGTTCTACTTTCATGACTTTTCCTATGTGCTCCACCAAACTCTTTGATCAGGGAACATGCTCTTCTTGATTTGACAGATTAATGCAAATTTTATTACCTTAACAGAGGGACTCAATAAAACTTGCCTGCTTACTCTAGCATTGAGTGTTTTTATCATAACTATTTTACACATAGAGTGTAGTTCAATAAAGAAGCTTCAATTCCTTGGGCAAAACACCGCCTTGCCACACTGGTAAGACACTGTAGGAGGTGGACAGGATTCCTAGCTATGTGTGTGTCCAGGGACAAATGAAGATCCTAAGCAACTTATCTGGAGTTACTCACAAAGCAGCACTTTAGCTGGAACCCAGAAATTCAGCTCTCAGAGTTTCAGCTAGAACACTGTGTTCTTTCTACAGTCTGTTTGTACGGTGGATTTTCAGATCTTCCCCCTTTTTTTGTTGTTGTTTGGAAAGTATTGGAAGGAACAGAGAGAGTTCACCAAGTACATTTTTTCCAAACCCTTTTTAATATCCAAGGACCAGACAGTGCTTCTGGAAGAAAAATCAGTGGAAAATGCTGTACTCTTTTCTTGGTGGGAAGGCATGTGATAAATATTTAGCACTTAAGCAATCGAAGTTTGCAAATTTAAATGTTACCATATGTATCATCTTCACTTAAAGTATTCATTAAAAATTACAATAATAATATGGCCTAATTCCTGAATTAGCCTGTCAAAAGTCAATGACATAGAGCTGCTAACTCACATAAAAATGTATTCGTATAGTGTTTATTTTGCTTTTTGTAACTGCAATTCTTTACCCATGACGGGGCCACCATCTCTTATTTAGGATATCACCAGGGACTGTGGACTATGGATTTACTCATATAGGTCTAGTCCACCCTTCTGCCCTAAGGCAGAGTGAATTGTGACTGAACCTCTTCTGAGATATTTTACACGGGATATCAGAGGAAATGGTCAGAACTCTGCCTTTGGCCACAAATTCTGTAAAGAATAGTGATTACCTCGAAAATGCAGTAAGATTACAGCATATTATGCACTTTTGGTGTACATAGGTATGAATTCTGATTACCAAATAAAATGGGCAAAAAAATCTGTCCTTGCAAACTCAGCTAGTGCTATAGACTTCAGTAAGAGCCAGTGTTTCATTCAGCCTAATTTTCCTCTGATACTGTAATTTTGACCATACAGGTGAGAATCTGTCCTCATTGTTACTAAAAGACATCCCAACACTATGATAGTTTTCTGAATGGGCTGGCACCGCCCTGTTGAATGCAGTTGTGCAGTCTGTCCATAATCACACAAACCTTTGTAAGTGTCAGGAAAAGCCCCTTACAAAGTCTCTGGTGCTACTGTACATATCTGCCTTTGGAAAAAAAGTCAGGAGAAAAACATCAAATTCCACGTGGTGTAAGCAGGCTGACAAAGGTAAATGTTAGCAGAAGGGTTTTAATGTTCTCTCTAAGTACTATTTATTCATCAATACTCTCTTTTACGAGCTGGAATCACGATATTGTCTGCAGTTTGACATAAAGAGTTAAGAACATAAAATCTGTCAGCACATGAGGAAACAAGGTCAGGAGAGAGAAATAGTGTTTTATAAAGCAGTATTTAGGGCAATTGCATTTTAATATAATTAAGTAATTCACCATTGGAAGTAAAGCACACCCTGCATTGTTTGTAAATGCTGTTAAGCCTTTTAATCAGAATGTCACCTTTTCAACAACAAAACCTTGTTCAGCAACAAAAATGACAGCCAGTAGATTAAAAAAATAAAGAATTCATGATAGAGTATTGCTTAGAAAGATTGACTTTAGGATGTTCAAAATAATAAGATTATTTGTATTATACATATTTTGCTGAATGTATTGCATTTTGAATATAAATTAAACTGTGCTATTCAGTTTAACTCAACATGTTAGCTGCATTAATACCTGCTACTGCTGGAAGTTGTTTTAAGAGATACCAGACTGGATTCTCTGGTGTGGAACTGGTATTTTGCAATGCATTCCAGCGTGCTCCATTAGGCTCCAGCATAAAATGGATGCAAACAGTGGAGGTCATGCTCCTCCTGGTTTGCCCTGCTGCTGGCATAAATCCAGGCTCAAATCCCCAGTCCTGTGGCTCAGTCCCCACAGGTCTACCACAAATCTGAAGTAGACAAACAACATTTTCCCTCCCACTGAGGAATTAATTCTGTACCAAGTGGAGCCAAGAATCTGAGGTGAAAAAAAGCAAGCTGTATTCTCCTTTTGCGCACACATCTGGTTTTACAGCATGTGTCAGTCTGCAACTCCCAGGACAGGGGCCACGCTTACCAAATCCATGCAGCAGTCTCTGGTTATTCACACAAAAATAGCACAGCACTTCAAAGAGTGCAGAATGTCGGTTTAGTACATAACGAGGCAAAATCCCTCCCAAAAATACATGCTGGCTTTTGATTATATGCAAAAAGAAAATGTTCCTCTTAAGGGCTGCATAAACAAAGCCTGAACTCAAATATAAAATGTTAATTAAAATTTAATGTATCCTGCGTGATGCCTTTGTTTGCTCTGCATCTCTGGTTTAAATCTGAGGCTGGTTATCTTACTGACTAATGGGGCTCTCCTGCCTTGCCCGTCACTTGTTCTGCAGGAGAAGTCATTCTTCCAGTAAACACAGCAGTCATTTACCTCTGCTCTCACATCAGTGCCTTACCCTTAGAGACTTCCCTTCAAAAATAGGCCAGCAGATACATTAAGCTTATGTGTCACTGGCATTAAGGCAAGAGGCAAACCCTTGCTCAAAATCTAATTCTGTTTATAAAAAGCACTTCAATAAGATTTACGGCTCTCCATTTTTTAAATTTAAAAATAGGAGAAATTATTACTGGGAGTACTGCTATTGGTTTAACAAGTAGAACTTGTGATATTACTATTCTGACTGGAGATTTTCAGCCAGGTAGCCAGAACATGTAGGAAGTCGTAAATACGGAAAACAGTAAAAGCTATCATATTTTTCAGCATTCTTGCTGTGTTTTATCTTAAATTAAAAAGCAACTTAACCACTGACAGCCCCTAAAGCACAAGAAAGGACAGAAGTCTACAAAGAACAGATTTTTCCTTTCATTCTCACAAAATGTATTCAATTGTTTCATACTGTTGAATTACACAGATGTAAAGAAGGAATGTTACTGTTTGTAGGAGTACTACTGACAATCTGTTTAAAATGGATTCTTACACCCAGCAGAATTCACTATGCTTTTCTTACACGAAATATTGTTTCTCAGCAGGAGTGCAGGTCACTGTTCTATAACCTGAGTGCACCAAATGTTCTGGTATAATTTCATTTGATTTCGGTGAAAGAGCTGGAAATATCGACAACTGAAATAATGACAAACATTTCTGTCACTGCAGGACTGTCATGTTTGACTACTTTAGGTTTCATGTAGACTTGTAATCTATCTTCCAATCTGTTGAAATTTATGCATTAACTTGTCACATACAATGACACTTTGATTACACTTTAATTCTGCATTCTTTTAGTTCGGTGCCTGAAAAGAGGGTATTTGTCTCTGACAGGTAAAAAGGAAAGAATGTCTAGTGCCACATTAGGTTTTTAATCCTAAAGCCCTGAAGATATGGAGCTAGTCTGATAAGATCATATGAACTAATTAAGGTAGAAGCCAGACCCGCTCCCATATCTTGGAGTGAAAATTGTGGTTATTATTTCTTGTGCTTCTCATTTCCAAGTCCTGTACACAAGTTAAAAATGGTAAATATTGCACTTGCTGAAGTAAACCTGAGTGCCATAGAAACATTTTTATTGAAAGCAACAGGACTTTTAGATATTCCTAAAGGAGTAAGTGCCATCTCATATTCTGCAGACTTCTCAGAGAAGAGTTGGACAGCAAATTGATACATTTTCCAGATGTTGGTTGTCCCTTGGTCTAGTGCTTTATAGCCTGTTTCCTATTTCCAAAAGTGAGAGTTCTAATTCAAAGTCAATATGCCATTGATATTGCCATCTTATCTGATTCTTCTTCAGGTGAAAGTAGAATACAGATAAAATGCCAGTTTGTGTATTTGTGTTCCATATTTCTCATATTTGCATTTACACACTAGAAGCATTATCTGTTGGAATATTCATTACAATGAAGTTTGAGACAGTTATTTATTCTGCTCACAAAATCATGCAGAAAAGACTGACATTCTCTATTTTTTAGAGAATATGAATGTTCAGAGCTAGAACATTGTACCTGATGTATACAACACATTAACTGTTTAATTACTGAAGTTGTAAGACATTGAAAGGAAAACAAAAGCAGAAGAGACATGTTTTTCCAACATTTTAACCAGAGACTGCTTATGTGCCTACAAAGTAAAGACAGAATACAGCTGCAGAACCTGTGTTTATATTTCAAATGTGTCTGGCAGTGTTCTGAGCTGCAGTTACTGGGGTTTACTGTGAAGATAAACTACATGTGAGAATCAATCAGATCAGTATTTATACACAGCCAAAGTTCAAGACTTCTTTTATTTAAAGCTTTCAGTCTTGGCTCAGCAACACACAAAAAACCCCAAGTCTTCTAGGAGAAAGCAACAGGACAGAAAAGTACTGCGCAATTCAGTAAGTGTTGTTAGTTAAATAACAACTTAGATACGAATTTATAACAATATTTTCTGCATGTATGTGTATACACACATATATACAGAAAGAATCATCCCCTTGCATGTTTCTTATTAAAGACATAAGTCTTCATACAAAATCAGGGTTTTGTTTATTTGGTCCTAGTGTCTATGTCCTTAAACTCATAATTCTCAGTGTGACATCTGCCATTCTAAAGGTGTTAACATTATTATAAAAAGATCTCAGACAGGGAAACAAACAGAAGGAATTAATCATACCTGTCAGAATTCAGTTTCCATAAAACTGATCTTAATAACAAAAAAATTATTCAAGAGGAATAAAACACTGATAATCCCCTAACATGTTCATTTTCCACATATTATGATACATGCAAATTTTCTCTTGGACATCCTGAATGGAATCTGGTTGCTTACAGAGAGGTGTCTAGTACCATTTTAGACAACCTCAAGTATCCCAGCTGGCTTCCCTTGGCTTGGGACCCCTTTACATTTTGCCTGACATCTGTTAGCCCTGTGAGAAAATCATCAGTGGCCTGCAATATCTAAACAGGCACTGAAATAAATCAGAGTATTTGCATTGCGTGTGAATTTTACACTGCTGTAAAAATGACAAGTAGAAAAGTGAGAAACTAAAACAGTCTCCTACTGAGTAATATTTTAATATAATAGCATCTTCAATAAAACATCATGTTCACTGGTTTGCATAAACATTCTTATACCACACTTGAAAAAGACCAACAAGAATAATTTCTGTCAGCAGTACACCTGAGCCAGATATCTAAGGATTCTGCTATTGTCCACCTGCATTGTTGACTCTTATCCCTCCTTGTCTGAGACAAAGCTCTCAAACTGGACAAATATTACGTTAGCTCACTACAAAAAAAAATAGGGGACGAGGTAAAAAGGATGGCAGACCTGAGACAGGTAAGCATAGAGAGATAAAACCAAACCATTTCTCTTTCTACAGTATACTAAATAAGGATTATATATTATTCTCAGAATAAGGAGGAAAAATATGTTCTATAGAACACTTACAGTGTTATATTATTATGAAAATATCTAAGAATATACTTACTGTAAAAATCCGGAGCAGCTAATAACCCTAATCCAGGGATGATCTCTTCATGACACCCTACTCAAAAGCTGGTCTTAGCTTTCCAAAAGACCTGACATCTTGCTACAATGAACAGGCAGATGCCAGCAAACTGGGCAGGCAAAGTGCAGACTTACTGCCAATAAACCATCACAGTGGTACAAATACACTGATAACCTGAACTCTTACCAAGTTTTGCCAACGTGACAATGTAGAAGAGTTTTAGGGACAGATCAAAGAACAGTTCATTTGGCATGTTTAGGTTGCTACCTTTCTCAGTGTGCAAGTGATGAGAATAAATTAAAATTCCACATATGTGCTTTCACTAGAATTAAAGTATGTTGGAGTCCAGCAACATGGCCCAAGCAAACTCAGAAGTCAGTATCTCATTCATGATAAGACAAAGCAGACAGGATAAATAAAAATCACAAATGGTTCTGAAGAGAAAACTTTCGGCTCACAATTTCCAAAATTTGCACCTGATGCAATAAAAAAGGCGTTTTGGAAGAACAGGATAAACTAATTGAAGCAACACTCAGGAAAAGCACAGTCACAGCACTGACAGAATAGTTGAGGCTCCTACTCCTACCAAGTACCTCCCTTTGCAGGACGCTGACCTGGATGGACAAACTGACCCAATTCAGCAGATTTAATTTATCCCACCTCTCAATTCAGACTTGCAAGTTCCACCAAGTGCTGCAGCATTCTTTCATGCCACCCAAGGAATCCAAAATAGAGATATTTGTGAGAGAGTTTGCTCTCTGATTTACCTTCATACCAAAGTGTTCTGTATAAGCAAGTAGCTGAGTGAGATGAAAAGGATCCTAAAGACAAGCACTGCCGAAGTGCTGGCAGCTCAGACTCCACCTGGAACAAAGACTTCACTTCTACCTCAAAACAGTACAAGGACTTCAAAGAAGATCAATGCAACTGGGAAGAAGGAACGTATTTTACCTGTGCTGGAATAAAACTTTGTTAACTAATGACAGCTGTAGCACTTAATTATCTACGAACACATGACAAATCTAAGCAGAAATTAAAAGACATTGTCAGAATAGTAAAAAAAGCCATAACTAAAAGAAACATCATTACAAGGAAGGAAAATGCAAAAGCACCTTTAAGCAGTGAGCTCTAGTGGAATAGGGAAAAACTTCCCAAGGAAAGCCCCCTTCCATGAAAAATTTGATATCAGACTAAAAAGATAATTGGAGACAATACCAAAAAACCCCCAAACTTGGAGCCATAACACTGCAGAAATAATAAAAACATTATATCAATTGTCTGATTTTTACATATAATTTACATGAAAGCTTTACTGAGATGTGTGGGCTGCTGTACACATCACACGAAGCACAGGTGTAAGAAACTGAAGTACACCTGTGTTCTTAACTACAAATGAAAAAATTCTTCCATCCCATTTTAGCTAGCAACTTTGTACATGATTCCTCCAGGCATATGTGTAGGTGGCAAAGTAGAGAGGAAATTATACTGATTTGAAGAAAAAGTAGGTGGGATGTCATCATAATGCACCTGCCCACCCCATCTCCTACTGCCATATAAACAACACTAAAAATCAAAGAAAATACCATTTTTAGGTTATTTTGACTACTCCTGTGAAACTGTTGGACAGGATATTTGGAGCAGAATAGAACATCTAATTGTTTAACTTCAACTTTCCACACTCATTCCTTTGATCACAGTCATCTTAAAAGCTTCCCATGGAAAACATGCTACAGACATTTTGATGTACACGTTTTACTCCTACTTTTTTATATGAAGTAACTCTTATTCAACCATACACCAACTTCTGAAAGTAAAATAAAGAATGGGAACAAAAAGGTCAAATCAAGGAGATCTCCTAATGCACACTAAATTAAGAATAGCCTTTGATCTGTTTGTTTCAAAATTTATCAGGTGCTGTCAGAATTAGCCATATTTCTGTCAGATAGAGCTACCCTACCTCAGCTCATGAAAGGATCTCTGAAATGCAGTTTCCATTTGACCCACATATCAGTTGCTCTTTTATGTTCTCACCTCCTATACATCCTATTCTACTGCAGAAACCAGGCATCCCCACATTGCCATTGGATCAAACCCCTCCCATTAATGACCAGCCTAATACAGCACCAACAGTTATTGAGAAACTATTCAATAAAAACAATATTATTTATGCATCCCTTCCTTATGTGAGAAACTTAAAAGTTACTTAATTTATCATTTTAATCTCCTTTTTCCCAAGTGATTTTTATATTCCCTCACATCCTACGTTTCTTCACAAGCCTCCTTAGCAACATCCCCCAGCAAAGCCTTTCTGGAGCAAATTCTCAAGTGGAGCAATGACATCCTTACGTCAGCTGAGGATCTTTTTATTACATACACAGCACTGATCAAATGCAGTGTTGCCCTGTCTGCAGAGTCACCCTCTGCTCAGAAAAGCTCCAACTCTTCCTCCAAAATAAACAGTCATGCCAAAAGATCCTTAAATCAAAATAATTATATTCGTCAGTGAAGTGCAAAATTTTCAGCATTAATGGAGAGCCACCAGCTGCAGTTGCACAAATTATAAAATGCACAGTCACCATATTTAAAGGTCCTAAGAAATATTGTTCCTCTTTTCTGCCATCTACAGACAAACTTCAATTTTTTTAAAAAAATCCACTTTTCCATTCCAGATATACATTTAATAACAGCCTCTCAACATGCCCTACAAAACAGTTCACCCCAAACATGTATTATATCAACAGTATTACCTCAACATATTAGAAGCTTCAGGAAAAGCTGAGCCCAAGTGATGGGTCCCTGAATGGTTCTCTGATGATACCACACTGCATGCTGATCCTGAGCAAAAGCCTCTGCTGGGAATTAGTGGTTGATGATCCCTGTCCAATGCATGGGAGGAGTTGAGTCACACGTAGATGTCCCTCAGAAACCATATGAGCTGCCAAAAGTGAAAAGGAGATTCTAAATCTCTAGGACAGACACCTTAAACACCTTTGTTTGAGCCTGCAGACCGTCTAATGCTCAATGGTTGCAGCATTACTACTTGCTGCCTACTTCAGACAGACCTCCAAGTTTCACAGCTGTATATTCTAACCAGGGGGCTGCAAAATCTGTTTCCCTCTCTGCATAAAAAAGAAATTCAGTAGCAAAAGGGGTACAGTTTTAAAAGCCCCACACCTCAGATGCATAGTGGAGACAGAGTAACACAGTACGATTGCTGATCTGTGTATCTGTATTAAATGACTGCAAAACATATGACTACAAATACGAAACACTGTGCTTGGTTAGGACCTGAACTGAACATAGAATGGGATGGTCTGGAGGGGACATTAAACATCATCTCGTTCCAGCCCCCTGCCGTGGGCAGGGACACCTCCCACTAGACCAGGTGTTCAAAGCCTCATCCAGCCTGGCCCTGAACACTTCCAGGGATGGGGCATCCACAGCTTCTCTGGGCAACCTGTGCCAGGGCCTCATCTCTCACCACTCTCCCAGGGAAGTTTTCTTCCTAGTCTTCAATCTAAACTTACTATGTTCCAGCTTCCAGCTATTCCCCCTTGCATATCATTTGATATGGAACAAACTCATCATCGCTTAGCCTGAAGGTCGGAATGGCCCTGTGGCGCCGCTCCCTGGGGTGGTGCGAGCCTCCCTCCACACGCCGCAAGCCGGGGTTAAACCTCTCAGCCTTCTGCTGGGAAACGCCGAACTGCGAGCGCCACCCGAGCACCGCACGGAGGCGACAGCGCTGTTACCCAGCCCTGCTGAGCGGCTCCTTCACCCAGCCCTGCTGAGCGGCTCCCTGACCCAGCCCTGCTGAGCTGCTCCTTTACACAGCCCTGCCGAGCGGCTCCCTCACCCAGCCCTGCTGAGCGGCTCCTTCACCGAGCCCTGCTGAGTGGCTCCCTTATCCAGCCCTGCTGAGCGGCTCCCTTATCCAGCCCTGCTGAGCGGCTCCTTCACCCAGCCCTGCTGAGCGGCTCTCTGAGCCAGCCCTGCAGAGAGGCTTCGGGGGCCAGCCCTGCTGAGGGTCTCCTTTACCCAGCCCTGCTGAGCGGCTCAGGGAGCCAGCTCAGCGCTCCCTCAGCAGCACCGGCCCGTCCCTGTCCTGCCTGAGGCGCCGCGGGCAGGGCGAGCCCGGCCCCGGGCGGGGATGAATCCGAGCATCGCCAGCTGGTCCAGGGAAGGGATTGTCCCGCTCTGCTCTGCGCCAGTGCAGCCTCACCTTGATTCCTGTGCCCGGTGTTGGGCGCCACAATACGAAAAAAGGCATTAAACTGTTAGAGAGCATCCAAAGGAGAGGCACGGGGATGGTGAACAGCCTTGTGGGGAAGCCGTGTGAGGAGCGTCTGAGGTGGATTGGTCTGTTCAGCCTGGAGAAGAGGAGGCTGAGGGGAAACCTCACTGCAGTTACAAGAAGAGGAAGGGCAGACAATGATCTCTCCTCTGTGGTCACCAGTGACAGGACCCAAGGGGATGGTCTGAAGCTGAATAAGTGGAGGTTTAGGTTGGATATCAGGAAAAGGTTCTTCACCCAGAGTGTGGCTGGGCACTGGAACAGTCTCTCCAGAGAAGCTGTCACAGCACCAAGCCTGACAGAGCTCAAGAACTCTCTGCTCTGGGGCACGGGGTGTGATTCTTGGGGCGTCCTGTGCAGGGCTAAGAGTTGGACTTGATGATCCCTGTGGGTCCCCTCCAGCTCAGAGTATGCCATGATTATGCGAGGGGAAGGCAGCAGAAGCAATGCTCTGTGGTGGCCACCGTGGGCTGTGCCTCAGCCGTGGCTGCTGCAGGGCCCTGCGGGGCGGAAGCGCACACAGAGTAGGTCCGTCTTTCCTCCTTTTCGGCCTCAATCATTCCAGAGAGTCACAGCTGGAAGGAACCTCTGGAGATCATCTAGTACAACCCCCCCGCCCCTTCCCTGGCCAAGGCAGGGTCACCTGGAGGAACTTACACAAGATTTCCACTCAGAGATCCCAGGAACACCTGCCACCCACCCAGCCATTAGCCCTGTACAGGCCAGGGTAGGGGATGTGGGAGAAAATACACTGTGGAAAAACTGTGAAACACTGGTGGAACCGAATGTGTCAATTAGAGAGTGTTGTCTGGCTGTGGACAGAAAAAGAAGTGAATCCAAAGCATGCAGGTAGTGAAAAATGGGGGTTTATTACTTTGCTCTTCATTCACACTTGGCACTTCATTCCTGTTTTTAACTTGTTCCCATTCCATTATTTCTCACTCTCAGTCACCTAGGTCAGGATACTTGACTGGTTCCAGAAGAGTAAAAGCTTAGTAATACTGTGCTGCCAATGTTTTTACCATGTTGTTTTTACAGTGCTGGATGTGATGACCAGTTTCATACCCTGGAGATCCTAACAGACAATTAGCTGCTGATAAGGTCCTAAAATCACACTGCTAAAACAAATTAGTTGAAACATTTTTTGAATGTGTGTCATTTGATAATCAAAGTTTCATTCCTACAGTAGCTAGTCTGTAACATATTGATATATTTTTTTCTGTTTGACACAGAACTCCTTTGTCATAATCCTTTGGACAAAGAATATTAATCAATAGAGCATTCAGAACATTAAAAAGTTCCGCTTTTCTTTGTTACTGTCTTTCTAAGTTATTTTAATTCTGTCCATGCCTTCTTATTCTTCTACTTATTTTTTGCTTCTCTGTTCCCTGCTGTCCAAGGTTTCTTTCATCTCTCCATTTCTGTTGGCTGTGCTTCTAGGACAGTGGCCTTCTTGTGGCCATCTGGACAATTGTACTAATTTGAGCAGCTGCTCCTAAAATTAAACTGGTCTTGGAGAAATTTATGCTGTTTGGATATTCAGTTTTTTTAAAATCTGTTCTAGTGCTTCACATAATTGAAAATTTGCACCTGAAGCAATTTATGTACTGAGTACCTTTTTTTGTTGCTTTTTTCTTTGTTTTCCTACAAGTGGTGACTTGTGGTCCTTTTTCCCCAGTGTGCCCAGCAGCAGGTGCAACTGGTGCTGGCAGAGCTGTCTGACAGCAACAAAGGAAAACTTCGGGTACCTCCCAGCATCTTATTTTGCACATCAAAAGGAAAACTTGGGTTTTATTTATCCAAGATAAGGTTGTTTATCCTGAGCTCTTCGGTACATCATTTGGAGGGAAGTGCTTATTTATTTTCTCCACTTCTTTGTGTAGTGTCAAACACGTAGTAAGAGAGTTCTGTATCAAAATCGTCTTCAGTGCTGGTCGTAGTACCTTTGGGAGCCAAGATGCCGTGGGTACAGCATCTCTAGGATTTGGGATAATTAAGTCGCTTAACGAGTGAAAAGAGCAGAACGGCTAAGAGCCACCAGGGGGCATTAAAACAAAATAGATGGGTAAAAATTGGTTGAAAGATTGGAAACACAACAGAACATTATAAAAAAAATTACTAATTAATAAGGAGGGAGGCACACTGTGGTGGTAATGAAAACTAAGCAGAAAGTAAAGCTTTTTACTTCATGGTGACCTATGTCATAGAATTTGGGACAGTGATGGAAAGATTTTCACCTTTCTTCAAACTGCACAGAATGTGTAGTGACTATAAGAGAGCAAGAAAGCTGCATTTATGCAATAGTCCTGATGCAGTGACAGTAGGAAGTGACCAAGATATCGTACTTAGATTAAAATTAATGAATTGTTATCTTGGAATTATTTCTGTGGATGGATAAATTAGAAATAATTCCTGCTTCTCCCGCTATGAGACTCTGAGAAACAGTTGCTCTGGGTAAAGAGACATTGTCACTTTCCTTCTGTGATCCACTTAATGCTTTTCTGTTTCTGTACTAAAAGAAAGCTGAGCTGTTTTGTCCCATCTCTTTTCATTAAGACTGAAATGCAAAAGCTGCATAACAAGATATTAATTGAGCATATGCACCAAGTAACCCTTTCAATCTCAGCCATAATCCTCTGGTGAAGAGTGAGGTGCACACATGGTCTTTTCAACTAAGGGGTATTTATCATACTTTAAAAGAAAAAAAGTTTTCATATTTTTCTATAAATCACTTCAATTTAGGGGAGTTTGTAAAAAGAGCTTTTGTCCTCCAGAGCCTATTGTTTTTATCAGGCTCAAGATATCTGTCTTATCCAACCAAACAGAAGTGTTGTGGCCAAGTAAATTGCTCCCTATGCTGCTCTTGTGTCACTGTATGTGACATCATGCAAAACCACCCACCACACCGCCCTGCCCCGAGAATCATTTGCCCTTGCATCACCTTGTTCTTGCACTGTTGTACCACAATATCCAAATTCTTAGAGCTTGCATGGATTACTGTAGTAATATAGTGTGAAAATCTAAGGGCTTAGATGTTTATAAAGTATTAAACAGCATAAAATAAAATTTAAAAAAGTAATAAAGGTGCCCCAGCCTCAGATCTTACACACTGCTTCATCAGTCCAAGCGTTGTTCTATGATTAGAAAGAGATCCTAACAGCAAACGAGTATTTCTACAGCATTTGTCAGGCAAAGTTAGTCAGCCCTCATTTTCTAAGGAGTTTGTGGCACTCAGCATCTGTTTTCCCCCTTTCCTGTGCCTCTGTATTTTATGCTGTGTTGGACACCCATGTTGACTTCACCACCCCTCCAAGAGGGGGGCAACTCCTTTTCACAGCAAAGCAAGAGGGCATCACAGAGCTCCTACCCCTGTGTACAAGAGAAAGAAGTGAAGGGTGTGCTGTTCCTGCCCCTCTTGCACAGAGCTCAATGTGGCACACAGCACACGCTCACTGCTCTCTCTGCAGTTCTAATTACACCATCTTGCCTCGATCATAACTGGCCTAGAAGCAGCAACTCACCAGCGGCTCACATCTAAGTTTGACAGCCTGCAGCTACAAGTTCTGAAAAACCAGGAGCCAAGGAGAGAGTAGCTCCAAAGAGCAGGTAAAAAAGCAAGCACATTGATTTTGAAGAGGAAAGCAAAGAAAAAAGACCCGAGTGATACTTTGCAGCCCATTATCAGTCAGACTTTCTTTTGTAGTTCCATACAGAAAGGGGTGGAGAGCAGACCCCCTCTTCAGGTTTAGTTTGTTTCCTCCACTTTTGCCAAAAGACATATTGAAGCAGCAAAGAGTATTACAGGTACAGAGAGCTTCAAGGGACTGTTCTGTACTTAGAAAAGGTGTTTTGTACACACTTCATGCTTGGTTGATGTTCATTAGCAAACTCTCATCTGAAGGCTAACAGCTAATCTACCTTCCTCTGCATTCAGCTCCATTTCAGTGGTTTGCCTTCCCTTGTCCATGCCCTCTACAGACAGCCTTCCAAAAGCCGTGCTTACCTTCTTTGGGTAGGTTCTTCAGCCTCCTCCATAATTAGTTCTTGTACAGCCATGTAATTAGCTTTTTAGAGATGTCAGTATTAAACTGCTAAAACTTCGTCTCTTCTTCAGTAATGACAAAGATTCCCCAAAGAGTCATCAGCTTCATGAAACAGCGCATCTTTTCCCAGGAGAAAAAGCGAGGAGCCTCCCCCCCACCCCCGGACACACAGGGCAAAGACCAGGCCTCCAGCTCACCCCTGGTGTGGCCCACGTGAGCTGTGCAGGAAATGAGCTCATCTGACTGGGGGACTCCCAGCCCTGGGAGAGCATCACCTGCTGCCAGGAGACTCCCTGTTAGCACCCAGGTGGGGAAGACTCTGGCACTTTACTCCACCTGAGAGTTAGATAGGTGTGAACCGCTGAGGCCACCTGCAGATAAACGGTGCTCACAGGGCACCCATCTATGGGAAACCTCAGAATTCTTTTTAAACCCCAATATCTGATTTGAATTAACTCAGACCTCTCACCTTGTCTTTTTGACTCAGGTTCTTGGCATTATGAAGCTGCTATTAAAACTACTGTTTATAACAAAACAATTATTCTTTAATCACTGTAAACCCTATGCTGTTGATATGCTACATGTTTGCTTTCATCCCTCCTCTTTCACCAGCTTTAGACAAAGGCCTGGCAGGTGCTATCAAAACAAAGTCTGGTTTGCAGAGGGTTCAGGTGAATTACTAAAGACAGAGTCATGTGCCTGTGGCTGGATGCTGACGTGATTGGGGCAGGGAGGAACTGGCAGGACTGGCTGCTTATAATGGGAGATGATATCTGGGTCATGAGAGAACATAAGCCTTGGGCTATTTCAGGAGCACAGAAGGAATTCATTAGGTGTGTGATGTTACACCACACACCACCTTACCTTCGTAAGAATTAGTGGAATTTCTTCAACCAATCCTACTGTGGAACAACAGACTGGGGAAAGAGTAGTTAGACCAGGAGACTTACATCATAACATGCTGAAGATGATGACAGCATGGACAGTTTTCAAGACTAAAGATCAGCTCATCTTCATCATGGCCTACTCTTCCATGCGGTGTCAGTACAAGCTGGCTTCAGGACAGGTGGTGTTGCACTCTGACCTCTTCAGCAGAGCTGCTCACCACCTCCTCTGTATCCATGGCACTACTGTTTCTGTGGGACCTATACACATTATTTGTGATACTTGCTTAGTATAGGAGGGAGAAAAGTCTTATATACCCCTGGGGCCTGGGGTAGCCCAAGGACACTCTGGAATCGTCTCATTCTGCTCCTCCAGAAATTTGGCCCTAAACTGTAGTTTCTATGGTAGGACTCCAGACTAATTCAGGAGCCTCTCTCCCTTGGGGCAAATGGCTGTTCTGAGGACAAAGGAACGGCCGAGCATACCAGCAACGCTAAACACACCTGAGCTTCATTAAATTGTGCTGCTTAAAATTAGGTGTATGCCATATGGCTTCAGGTTTGGCCTATTCAGTAGGATATATGTTAGCTGAGAACAAGTAAACATCATTAACCTCAAAAATTTTATTAACAAGCTCAGAAAAAGAACAAAAGTCACATTGATTTCAGTAAAATAAAAATCAATCCCCTTCAAATACAAAAACTGCTAGGAATATGAACTCCTAGAAAATTCTGAATATTTTAAAGATCTTGAAATACTGAATTCTTCACCCTCTAGGATGGTTCTATATTACTGTAACTTAATGCTGCACATGAAAAAACCCTCAAGACTCATGAATACGGCTTCTTCAGCAACCTCACTAGTAATTAGTTGTAATACTGCACATTGTACATTCTCCCCCCCAAAAAAGCCCTCAGCAAATCACACTGGGCCTCAGTTTCCACAGAGTGATTCTATATACAAGACTGAGTATCAGTGTAGAGAGCAGTGCACCAGAGGAGAAGAGCTAAACCCAGCCACCCGTGAGCACGTCAGGGTGTGCTCAGCACGGCCCGTGCCCATCCACATGGGACACCGTGCAAATGGCAGAGGAAGTCCACAAAGCCACAATCCAGCACGAGCCACGTCTCTGACTGTCTGCAGGAAAAGCTGCACTGAAAACCAGCTTCCCCAGCACTGCATAATGCAAAGCTCAATCCCAAGGGTAACACTTCCACCTGCACAAACCTCATCACACAACTGCGTAGGTATACAACATCTTCTGAGCCATTCTGGTATTCCCACTGCTCTGGTAAATGAGCGACAGGTTAAAGGCAGTATCTCTTCTCAAGTCTGTCTGATCCGTTTCTATTCCCTGTAAAATAATGATTAGACAAAGTTATCAAATATGCAGAAATAGTATAAAACTTGAATCGTAAGTAGCCATTACAGTGGAATCAAATTACATATTTATGGCTAATAAAGGCTTTCAGCTGTATGGAAAGAGAACAAATATTCCTTGTGCTCTACCTCTTTAAGGAGTTTCCACATCATGTTATTAATCCCAAAGATATAAAATGATACACTCAAAACATTAGCTGCAAGTTAAATAGCCACCTTATAAACCAGGAAAGTACTGCCTTAATTTGTCTTTGTATACAAAGCATTTGTTTCTCCAACCAGAATGTGAATACTGCCTGCATCTTTTACAGGGTCACAAGACTGCTGCTCTGAACTCCCGGGGCTCACTAACACCCACAGTTCTTACTTTACCAACACTGCCCGTTTTCTAAACATACTTGCAATGTTTCTACCTACCCATGACGCAGCTAGGCAAAAGCTTTCTCTCAGACCAGACTTGTAAATGTATCACATATCAATTAGGATCCAATACAGATCAATTAGAGCTAAACCATGGCTCAGATGCAATTAGGCATTCCTAATACTGGTTCATCTTGCCCCAGCATTCTGTTTTATAGCATGGGTGAGTATACAGAACTTCCAGTTGTAATTTATGGCGTGTAATATATAGGAAGGTCAGCTATTTAAGCAGGTAAAGTTGTTTAGCAATCCTTTTTGCTGCTGCTTCACCCTTTGAACTGAACATATGCTTAAATAAATTATCAGGTGACAATCAGATTTGGGCTTTCAGTGACAAGGAATTAAAATAGAAATCGAAGGAGACAAAACGACACAGACTTTAGGTACCTATTTTAACTACAACTAAGAAATTCTTCTCATTTACCTGACTTTATTCTCTGTCCATAACTTACAAAGTTACAGTACCTCTAAGGTGAGAGGAGGAAGTTCAAGTACTCTTTGGTAATAGTGGATTGCCAGGTGCAGCAATCCCAGCTGGTGAAGGCCACGGCCGAGGTTGTAGAAGGACTCCTGACATGGCCCACGCAGGTCCAAGTAGCGGTGAAGGAAGGAGAATCCCTGTAAGGGAAATCAAGCACACACCTTTTTCCTCCCCTCCTGTGCATTTTGTTTTGTTACCACTTTGGAGTGTGATGATTCTGTTGTAAACAGAGGACCTTCTTTCTAGGCACCATGTTGGTAAGCAGAGAAGATACCTCCTTCAATATGAGGAATTAGTTCAGACACAAACAGCTATCGATCATAATTTAGGTCACTAGTAGGTCACTATGGTTGAATTACTAATTAACTACCAGAGCAGCAAGAAATGATGTAAAATCACTGAGTATAGTAAGCAGGAAATGAGAAAAGAGAGAGCAGGGAACTGTATTGCCAGGGGGTAACATAAATAGGACATTGTTCAAGTATGTCATAAAAGGAGAACAGGGCAGCCTCTGTAAGAAAGGCAGGCTGGTTACAGAAAAAAAAAGTGGATAAAAATATTAAAATTAGGCCACAGTTTGTAAGTTTGAAATGTCTTGAAGTTGGACACTGTCATAACTGGTTTTGTATTAGAGTAGCTGGGGACCTATAGTTTTTGTCAAGACCAGTGCAAGCTACAGTGTTTCAGCAATTTCAGAAGTCACAAGAGCTTCGGATCCTCACCATATTGTGCTGACTGTGCTCAGCAGCTACAGGAATTAAAAGGCATTTCAAGTTAATGAAAATACTTGGTGGAAAGTAGAGGAAATTACTTTCAAGATTTTGTTTGCGAGTACTCAGTCCGTGCTTTGTAATGATCTTGCAGATGAATAGAAAAATGTGAATAAGGAAGCGGAGTATTTGAGGGTAGTTGAAACTGGAGCTCACAAGATCTTTACAAAGAGAGCTGCAAGAGGCACCTAGAAGGGGAAAAGGAAGACAGGGGAAAAAACCCCACTTTTTAAGCCTGTAAAATTTGCTTCAACAATGCAGTTTATGAGACACGTATGTCTACAAAGGGCACGTGGCATAGATTGCACTCTACAGCAAAGCAGGCCAAGAAAAATTTGAAAGAAAATAATCCAGATTACAGCCACCAAGAAATTAGTAACATTTTCAGAAACAGCTGGCAGCTGTTAACATCAGTGTGAGTAACAAGTCACCTTTACCCATAAGGAGAGGAGACTCAGATAGGTGTAACTATAGCTCAAAAGCACATTCATCTGTGCTCATGTTTTGCCACTTCCCTCTTTTGAAATGCCATCTTAATTACGAAAAATTATTTGAACAGAGTGTGTTGTAGCCACAACCATCTGCAAGATACGAAGCCAGGAAACACTGTGGGTAACAATGAGCACACTGCCTCACCTGTACTAGCAGAGCATGCCTTTTCAGCACATATTTCTGAGAGGCCATGTGGATGAAAGTCAGGCCAATACAAAGACTGTACAAGGGTTCCTCTGGGTTTGCACGGAAGGCTTGCACATACTGACCTAAAAGCAAATAAATGAATCAAGATGTCAGTCATGAAAATCATTTCTTAAGAATTCAGGGGAAGAAAGAAAATCTTTGAACTAGAAGTGTGAACTGAGAAAAGAAACAATTTAATATACCTACATCAAAATACTCAGGATAAAATGGGGAAGAAAACTTGTGTATTTTCAGCACCCCTTGGATTCTGAAGGAAGAATGCAGATTATGATGTAAAAACAAAAGCAGAAAACAATCAGACACAGAAGGCTAACGTGATCCTTGCTGGGATGTGATGTTTGGAGGACTTGACTGAAAGCAGTAGGTTTACTTCAAAGGCCTGCTTAAAACATGCAACCAGCTGTATTTGCTGTTTAAATTGGGCTGGTTCTGTCCTTATTATCATCATTAGCCTCCAATTATCTTTGCAACTTAGTTATATTTGCAAAGTGTGCTAAACTTGAAACGTGCCAGCTAAATTTTTATTAGCAAAACCCTTCAGCAATGCTGTGATTTGTGTACAGAATAATTAAAGCACCAGACTAGCATTGTGAGCCTGTAATTTCTGATGATTAAAAAAAACATCTTTCTCTTTTTATAAACTTTCACTTGTTTTATTTGTCGATATTAGAACATGAAAGACATTACCAAGAGCATGCTTGAAGCTGCCAGACACGAAGGCATTGTGCCCGTTGAGGACACACAGCACGTGATTGTCAGGATTTTTCAGCATCAGGCGGAGACAAAAGCGATGGTGCCGGACATCCTGAGACTGCATAGTGACTTGATTGAAGATGTTCCACAGCTGGGGCTTATTGACATTTTCCATTACCATGATCCTACAGAATGAGAAGTATGCAAGAAATTAGTAAATGCTATGTAGTAAATACTGAATCTTCAAGAAAATCTCAGCAGTTCAGGGAAGATACCAAAGAACTCAAAGAGAAGGTCAGTGACTGAGGCAGAGATGAGAGAGAAAAACAGAACCAATGGTTCTGGCCAAATCAACCAACCTATTGCACTGTGCCTTTTTGGAATGTGAGGCTATTGGAAAGCTCCTTCAGTTCCAGTAGCCTTCTCCCCTTTAGCCAAGGCTGGAAAGCATCAGCCTGCCTCCTTCAGCAGTACCATCAGCAGTGTGAGTACAGCCTAGGTGGAGGCGATTACAGCACAGAGTGCTCTCCCTTCTCAGCAGCCCACCTGATATAGTTGTAAGCTTTTCTGAAGTTCTTGTCCAGAATTGCGGCAGAGAGCCCAAAGTACTCGAGCTCCTTGCGCTTTTGCCTGTCCTCGTAGAATGAGTAATATTCCAGGGAGGAATCCACCAGCAGCTCTGCCTCCTTGTAGCGGGAGAGGTCACACAAGGCATATATAGCCTTCAGGAGGAGGTTCCACCAGTCATCTTTCGTCAGAACACTTGTGAGAACAGCAAAAATTGCTAAAAATATTGGAGCCAGAAAGTTGAGAAAAATTAGAACGAGAAATATAAATTTTTAAAAAACAGATGCATACATCAAACTGGTATTTTCAAAGACGTTGTAGCACTAATAGCTAATATGAAGTATCTACTTTTTCTCAATGTAAGGGCAGTTTATAAAACATCAGCAAAAAACACTCAAAATGTGAGAACAAAGGGCAAGCATTACATGCAGTTCAAGCTGTACACATACTACATGATTGCAATGAAGTTATTCTTCCTAATTTATCAAGCCATGCTTAAGAACATGTAGTCTGGCTCAACCAGCCTGAGCCAGCTAAAAAAAAAATCACACCACTTTTAAAATGTATTTGTATTATGTTCTAGATTTGTGTGTATGATATTTGCCCTGAGGAGAATGTTGGCCCATAAGATCTCTAGAGGCCCTTCTCCATCTGAATTATTCTGTAATCTGACTATTTTTCTCTGAATGGGGACTGTTCCCTTAAGATATATTATCTTCAGTTTTGCTGCCTTCTTTGCCCTAGAAACAAAGCAATGTTAACATGAACTGCATGGATTTAGCATGCAAAATAGGAACATTTCTATCATTTTTCAAAACTATGGTGTTCACCTTGTTGCTTTGTTTTTAATAAGCAATCTGTGATTTGTTACCTTTCGCATCGCAATTTGCTGTCTCTTGGTCATCATTGTCAGAAATTTTATCCCTCGACACCTTAATAAGATAGAGGTGCCTCTCTCCAGATTTGGAACTAGATATCAAACACACCTGAGCTCTGCTCATTGCTACCTAGAAACAAATTTAAGGGCAGCATTTCAGATTACAATATAACATCCTATGACAAAGGCAGCTTTATGGCCAATCCATCCTGCTCACGTTGCATCCCAATACAGTCTGTGACACCACCATACAGCAAGGTCATGAGAGAGAACATTCCCAACAGGAATATCGTCTCTGCATTGTCTCGTGCTCCAGTGCAAACTGGGCTAAGCAAAAGCAACACACAAACTCTTTAAACTACTGAAAAAGACTTCTTCTGGGATTGGAACATCCCTGGGTATACTGAAATCAAGACTATTTGCATAGAGACGTAAGAAGAACAATGCCTTTCTCTATCAGTTTCAGAAGTATGTGGATAGTCAGCTATTCAACCAGTATAATACTATAGTTATAGTGCTGAGCAAATTATAAAATGGAGGTCTAAATATTCCCTAAACTCGCTCTCTATTTAAAAATAAACAAAAACCAATTAACACAAAACTGTCACCACTGTATCTGCTGGCT
The DNA here is from genome assembly GCA_013400735.1 of Pomatostomus ruficeps. Taxonomy (NCBI): domain Eukaryota; kingdom Metazoa; phylum Chordata; class Aves; order Passeriformes; family Timaliidae; genus Pomatostomus; species Pomatostomus ruficeps. The sequence continues at coordinate 30,404 of VYZT01062817.1, read as the reverse complement.
AAACAAATTCTTATTTTGTCATTTTATCACAAGAAAATAATAAAAGAAATTAAAAAGAAAATTGTTGAAATAGAAGCCAGTAAACACACCTCAAAAAAGCTCTGTGCTGAGTTCTAGAAAGGCAAGAAGCAGCTTTAGAATTCAGCGGGTTGTAAGTACACTAAGAACAGGGAGTTGAAGTCACTGTATCAATAATTATACACACAAACAGCCCTCTGTTCTGACCACTGCAGGCAGAAACATCACTTTTGCAGGCTACCTGGAAGATTACTATCTAACAAAATCATGAAACCATTTACATATAAAAGCCCACTAGCTTTCCTCCTGAGTTCAAGTGCTGTGTGTCTCAACCCAAGTCACAGCTGTCCCATTTCTCCCAGTGCAGCTGGAAAGCTTGGCTTACCTTCAGCAGCATTGCCAGCATTGTGAGTAACGTGTCAATGTAACCATACATTTTGCCTTGGGAATACAACAGTGTCGAGCGATGCAGGAGCAGCTTTAATTCCTGGACAACAGTGAACATTATTATTCAACCTCTTGCACAGAAAGTGAGTTTATAAAACAAACAAATTTGACTTGGTACAGTACTAATAGGTTTGTAAAAGCTTCCAAAAAGCTGTAAGAATCTGCAGCAGCAGGCAAGCTCTCCCTAAACTGCTCTCAGGAGTTCCTGTTCCAAATTCTCCAATTTCAGAGAAATTTGGCATGACTCTTACCTATGGTGAATGTAAGAGGGCTTCTAGAGAAGGGATTCAGGACCTCTGCTTACAATCAGTAGAGGCCAAACCTCTACTGTAGCAACTGCTGATCACCTTGATGTAGAGTGAGTGGTGACATGGCTGGCTCTGGTGGCCAAAAGCTTGTGCATTGCACAGAAGTCATCAGCTGGGACAGGGGAAGTGCCGAGAGAGTGGGCAGGGAGAAAGTCAGGAGGACGTGTCCCTGACGCTGTAATGGATCAGTCACTGCGCTCTGCAGGCTCACCATGGTGAGCTGAGTCTGAGTCCCTGGTCCTATGCAGACACCTTGGACTACTCGCACAGTTTGGCAGAATAAAACATCCTAAATGGAAGCACAGAACACTTTACCCACCTGCTGTGCAGCATTAGCATCCTGAGCCAGTGTGTCTGGGTCATACATTGGTTCCAGAGCCTCCAGAGCTTTCTCAGGCCGGCCCAGCTGCTGCTGAAGTGTTGAAAGTGAGATTCTTGCATCGAGATGCAATGGAGCAAGATCAACAACCTTGGCATAGCTCTCTGCAGCACGCTCCATGTGTCCCAACGCCTTCAAGCACTCTAGAAATACCATAAGCAACACAACACACTTGAGTGGCAGAAAAAGATTTCAAAGTTTGCAATTAAGTTAACATACCTTTTTAGTAAAACCACTCAAAACAGGCATTTTGAAGTGAAAATATTCAGATACATGCACTGATGTATCCACAGTTTTGTTTCAAACATCATCAATTGACACAGGATGAAATGCAGAATAGATGCTGCTTCACTTATATGAACATAAAGTGACATAAATTTCAGTGTATATGAAGAACAAGTAAATGCTTGATGGAGTTGTCATGATAAACTTCAATTATAGTTCTGCAAATACCAATTATCATTCAACTGATCAACCTAAAATGCCTGTAATCTTGGATAAAGGTCTCTGGAAATGCTCAGCATTGTGTTATCATCTCTCAGTCCCACATGCCCAGCAGCCCTGCCCTTCTCACCCGCGTGCCGGAGCCAGACAACAGCCAGGTTGTACCGTTCTGAACAGACAAGGGAACTCAGGAGGGGCAGTGCTGAGTTGTATTCTCCAACATCCAGAAATGCCTCTGCGACATCCAAATACAAGTCACCCATTTCTTCTGGGTTTTGTTCCACCAGAGTAGTCAAAAGAGGCTTTAAAAAAACCATACAAACATTTAAAGCACAAATAATCAATGAGAACATTTTTTTAAGGCATGGTTATTGGAAGCTTATTTTTATCCTACGATTTTTATTCTATCTGCATTCTGAACTATACTTCCTTTATTTAAATGTTAGTTTAGAAGTGAAAAATAAAAGATCTGAAATTCAGAATTCCTGAAAAAGCCACATTTTTCTATTCTAGATGTTTCACACATCCAGGGGGTTAAAGTGTCCATCAGTGAGGAATGTCCTTTATGAAAGAACCGTCTTCAGACTTAGTATGGCTTTAAAACGAAGTGAAAACGTGTTCCTTGGTGTTCAACAACTTTGCAGCGTGGTCTCGGGCCTGTCACAGCACACAGGCTGTGACTTACTGTGCTTTAGTAATACTTCCACTGGAGGCATAATTTCTAAGGACAAAGATTATTTCTGCTATCACAGGCCTGCGAGGTTTCTCTCTTGGAGTGGGAGAGAAGCAAAAAAATCTCTGCAGCTCTCTCAAAAACCTCAGTTTATGAAAATAGGAACAATTACTTGCTTTTGTAATTTCTTAGAACATTCCCCCCCTTCTGAGTTGGTTTCCACTTACACTGAGTGGCTCCAGGATGTTCAAGTGAATCAAGCACACCATCAGCTTGACCGTGATGTCTATGGGAACACCCTCAGGGATGCAGCAGCTGACCTTCTCCACAGCTGTGACAAGATAAAGAATTTCCTTCTGAAGCCAGAGGCTTTAAACAAGCACTTCACAAGCACCACATCCCCTCCAGACCATGTTCAGTTCCACTGAAGAAAATATTCTTATCAACTCTAGCGTTTGTCTGCCCTTCTTTTCCTCCTCCTCCTTTATCTTTTCCAAGAGAGAGACTGTCTCTGAGACTAATCATTTCATGTGAGGTGGCCAAAAGCTTGATCAAATGCTGTTGGTCTGCATCAATTTCAACATCAGGATTCCACAGGATGTGTTTAGACCCTTTGCCTCCTTAAGAGGTACTTGCTTAATAAAGTTTTCTTTTAACAATTTACGCACCTGTACTCTCTTCTCCCTTTTTTTTTTGGAAGGAAATATCCTGTATTAAGGTTCTTGCTCTTGCTAAGTCCTGGGTACCAGGCACTGCCTGAACACATTGTTAAACACACTTAACTACAGAACTTCACAACAGGTAGGCTGAATGCAATCTGATCAGAATGCAAACCGGAGGCAAAGTAGTTACCCATGACAATACCAAAAAATGAAAGGTCATATAATAAAATTCAATTATGATAGGTCCTTCACATACAGTCATGATATCTCCTTAACTCCTGTTTAAGATCTCTTTCATTTCAATGCTTACACCATACACTCAAACAGTGATTGCTACAACCTGAGAAACCTGGGATTTCCAACGTAAAGTTTCCCTATTTCCTCCTACATGTGGATAGGCAGTTTGGAAGTCGGGCAGAACGTACTGCAGAGTTAATAAGTGATGGGGACATCCTGACTTTGGTGGGCCACAAGCCCTGGGAACATCAAACAAGTATTTGAAGGAGTAAAGAATGTGACGTATTACATGGTCCTTGTTAAAAGGAAATCATACAAGACGATAATTAATCAAGGTTGCTAGGAAACATGAATAGTGTGGTTTTTACTAGAGTAAAGGAAAGTTTTGTTTAAAGACTGTAAGAGTATATAAGCCATGCTGTGGAAACAATAAATTGACTTTGGCTTTTGCCTGTACCAAGCGGAGTCCCGTCTCTCAATCGCCGTCACCTACAGCCACCTCCCATCACTGCAAATCACAACATGCAGACTAATTCATCATTCTCTGAACACTGTAAGACCCAGCACAAGAGAAAATATTCACCTACTGATACATTTTTACAAAATGAAAAGTGTCTTGCTGGGTTAGAAGGAAGTTCTAAGTAAGGGAAAAAAGAAAAATACAAAAGAAACCTTTCCTGGATGAAGCCCTGTTTCTATTAGAAATCTCCCAGCTGTTACATGATTGCAAGCTGGTTCCAAAGCATATAATCAGTTCACAGACTTGTACAAAATTCTAAAAATAAACCACTTACCTGGAGCACTGGATTCAGGAGCTGGATGGCTCTGGTCATCAGTCACTGCCTCCTGGCTTTCCTGAGTTTCTACCACTGCACCTGCATCTTTTTAAAAAGATTATCAGATTAACCAGCAGCACCAGCTAAGCCAACAGTTACTTGATTTTGAATCCATAATTGATTGGCAGCTTACTCGGAAAAGTGGACTCAGTCTTCTTGTTTTGGTTTGGGGGTTTTTGGTGGTGTTTTGGTTTTTTGTTTTTAAGGACAGCAGAGCCGGATGCAGTTATAAAAATTACAAAAGTTACAAAGCAACAGAGGGTGGAGAGCCAAGCTCTATTTTAGAATCTTTCTCTCAACCAATTGCACACAGGAAGTAACTTGGAAACACTGTGTTCTAATTCCTACACTCATTACAGTTTTGTTTCTTAGAAATTATCTGCTGAAAGTCTCCATCAGGACAGCTGTTCATAAATGAACTGTATTTTTACCTGGTCAAAGCAAAAAGCCAACAGAAATATCTTATACCTGCACTGGGCTTAGGTCAGATTGCTGACACAACCACTTCAATCACAAAACAGACTGTCTGCTTACGGACTTGATGCGCTGTGTCCATTCTAGAGCCTAAATACACATTTTCAGATGCAATGACTTTGACAAAGCAGTTTTCTCAAAGACAACCTACTTCATTAAATTACAAGCTAGTATGCCTAGATTTAAGTTAGATGTTTAATAACAGATGCAGGATGTATAAAGAACATTAGTCTCAGGTCAAAGTTTGATAGTGTCGAGTATATTTGCCATAAGCTTATAATCTTTTTTTTTAGAAGCTATTTAGCTGGTAGAAATAGCTGGTCTGATGTAAGCACTCAAGAGGAATGTTTAGAGCTTTTGCCTGGAGAGCAGTCCTTGTCCTCAGTGAGTCAGCAGGGCTGTGTGGACACCAGAGTTACTTCTCACAGCAAGCTGAGGTCATGCCATGTAACTCACTAAGAGCACCCACAAGTTTCAATAGAGAAAGGCCTGTCAACAACGCAGCAAAATATACCCAGGAGTTGAAAAGGTAAAGGAAAGATGTCATACCACAGGAACAGCAGGGTCACAGTAACCACTTGACAGCTACTTACCCTTCTTCTCCTCAGCTGAGCCTTTTTCTGGTACTTTTTTTTCAAGTACAATTCCCGTAAAATCTGTAATCACCTAAAACAGAGAAGTACCTTGGATCATTTCAAAGATTTAAAGCATAAATGGAGCTACCAGCCTATGTGACAGTTTTAAACATCACAAAAGTTATCAGTAGAAAAGCTGCATTCATCTACCTAAATAGAACCTTCAAAAAGAAACAGGGAACTAGTTCTGTGACTACAGTTCTAATGTATTAATAAACCCAGTTGCTAAATACTGTATACAAAAAATTGACTGATTGATGTTTAAGAAGGGAAGAAATATAATAAAGGGTCAGAGGAATTGTTTGCAGGCTCCTGATGCTGTGCTCTGACTGAATAAAATCTAAAGGGAAAAAAAAAAAACCCTAAGAAATTTAATATCAGCAAATAAGAATGTTTACACGAAGTCCCAACTTAGAGGGTCTTTTCAATCTATCTTGGGAAATATGACAATGGCCAAATATCAACATCTTCCCTCTCAAAGCCAGACCAAACCAAGTTGGAAAAATGCCTCAAAAGTGAGGGTTAACAAATCTGAACCAGATAAGCAATCTTCTCCAGCTCCTGATGCCTTGGATCAAGAAGTATTGTCTTTCTGGAATGCACGCTTAGTGCTTAATGCATAAATTATTAGTGGTAACACAAGTCTGCCAGATAAAGCACAACAATCTGCATCTGAACCATCAGAGCATTCAGTGTCATGATTTTCATGTTCCACTTGAAGAATGACCTTTGCTGGTATTATTCACAAAACCAGCCTGAGGGTCTTCTCTGGCTATTAAGATTATGGTCACTACAGAGAAGGAGAGGAAGGATCCCAAAATTTCAAACCTCGAACAACATCCAAGTCTATCAGCCCTCCATTTATTAAATCCAACCATTAATTTAAATGCCAATTACTACACAATTAACAGCAAGCAGTCTGTATCTGATGAGCTCTATCTTTATAGAAGCAGGACCCTATTTAAGCACTGCAGGAACATAAACCATCGGTTCTGGCTGGCAAAGAGGTGCTGAAAATGGCACCCAAATGCGCCGAGGTGTCCGTACCGCCAAAGCTTTGTCGTACTGCTTGGAGGAGATGTACAGTTCAGCTGCAATGTTGACATCCTCCATGGACACAAGGCTCTGGTGCTTGCTAAAGGCCTCTTCCACTATCTCAATAGCAGAGGTCACATCGTTGGCTTCGTAGTAACTCCTATAAAACACAGATATGAGATACCAGGTATTTGGCATAACTGGCAATATGTACTTTGAACAGAAGCAAAAGGATTTCCGTATTTCTCTTATTTTTGCCTATTAGCAAAGATTTTCATTAGCAAAAGGAAGCTATAAAAGACAGTGAGAAAGGGGGTCTTTTCCTTTCCTTACACCTGTTGACAACTGCTACGTATTTCAAATAATTAACAATTCTTTTCCTCCCCCTCCCCTATTTGTTAGGACATTACTGGAGTTTTCATCACAGTCTCCCCCACTGGAGCCAGGCATCATTTATGTTCCACAATAACCTGGTTTCAGAAGCCTTCACTAATATACTGTTATAATACACATGCTTGCATTTTTTGGTTCATTTCACAAACACGAAGATCAAAAGACCTTAAACAGTAACAGCTTTCCATAAGAAATGATACAAAGTAGTTCACAAGGTAGTAAAAGCTACTGTGGGGGAGCCACACACTTCAACCACTAGGCTCCTGGGGCCAAGCAATCCCAGTGTGTGCAAGCCCAGCTCACTTGGCCATGTCCCTGGCCAGCTGCATGAAGCGCTCGCCGTCCGAGGGAGCCAGGAGGTTCAGGATGCGCCGGTAGCCGTCCATGGCCATCTTGTGCTCCCCCAGCTGCTCGTACAGGCTCGACCTCTCCCACAGGTAGCGCACGTTGGTCGGGTCGTATTTCAGAGCTACAGGAAGAAGCAGCAGCAGTTTAGGAAAAGGCAGCAATGGATTTCACATTCATTTCCTTGATTCATGTTAATGGACATGTACAAGGTTTTTGCAAGGACATCTTATATTACAGATTCATTAATCTTTTATCCAGACAGAGGTATCAGAATCTTAGCACCCTGAAGCAAACTAAACTAGAAAGGACAAGAAAACAAAATGATTAATTTTAAATTATTAAAATGTGCGATACCCTACCTTTTGTATAGCAGAAAACAGCCTGTTTAATATTGTCCTGCTCCAGTGACATTTCTGCCAGCCTAACCCACTCCTCGGTATCGCTAGGATTTAAGTGAGCTGCAATCAGTTCAAACTGCAGTGACTTCTCCATATCACCCTGGTCTTCATAGATCATGGCAAGAGTGGAAAATGGCTCGTGAGCAAGAGGAGCTGTGAAAAGACAAAGAGAATGACTAAGATTTATTGTTTAAAATCCACACTGGAAACAAATAACTTGCTTTTCTCAAAGAACAGGTATCAGAATTACATGAAACACCCACATGCGCTGTTTAAATTCAGGAAAAACTTGCAGACACGTTTCTGATTCCTTTCTATAAATTATTAAACAGCCTGACTGAATCTAACAACAACCATTTAAAGTATTATTCTACACTGTAAACCATGCTGATGCTTATACCTGGCATCTACAAAGACAATAAAAGCAAACTGTGTAAAGCTAAGCCAGGGCCCAGGCCTCTGCAGAACTGGGGTGCTAGCTTCTTTTTATAAGCAAAAAAATAAAGGAAATGCACCACATATTCTTAATTCTACTACTTATACCCTGACTTTGCCTGTACTGTTTATTTTCATCTTCAGTGATGCCACACTGACTCCTCCTCCTGCACATGGCAATTTCACCCCAGCCTTAAAGCCCACTCCCCTTTACCTTGTCGAATGATTTCCATGCACATCAGAATGGCCTCCTCACGCTCCCCTCGAGCAAACCTGATGTTGGCCTCTCCCATCAGACCCCTCAGGGCACGAGGAAGTTTGCTGCGAGGTCTCTTCTCCTACAAGGAAAAGGGATGTTATTTTTGCCCAAATTCAGGAGACATCCTGCTGTGCTTAAACACAACCTAACACCAAGTTATTTTACTACCAGCAGTGTTAAATGACTGACCAAAAGACTTGCCAATGTTCATCATTTTCTGATACTGGGAAAACTGGTTTCATGATTTCTGAAAGCTTTCAAACAGTGAAGTACAGTGATTTTATAAAAACCAAAGACAGCCCAACACACACTAGCATAAGCAGGATTATCCTACATGGAACTATTTTCAGGCAAATTCCTCAGCAAGCAGCTACAAGTCACATGAAGTGGCATTTATGCACTATGGTCAGCAGACACAGGGAAGTTCCATGAAAGTTTAAATACTTGCTTTCATCATTTTCTTGGTCTCTCGATTAAGAACCATCTCCAGAACGAAAACATCTCCAGCTGTAGGCTGCTCAGTAGTTTCTTCTTCCTCTTCTTCTTCTTCCTCCTCCTCTTCATCCTCCTCCTCTTCATTTTCCCCAAGCATGGATGCAAAGACCCGATGAACAGATTTGCTGACCCCATCTGCTGTTTCTCCTGGTTGAGACAGAAGTAAAATAGGTTTGTGATGTAATGAAGAAGGACATGCTGTTCATCTGGACAAATGCAGAGGAAACAGGAGCCCACTTGAAGCAGCTGTTCTGTAAGAATGCTGCCTGCAGAAACACAGAAGAACTATTAACAGCCTCTTTGGTTCTAGAGCTCTGCATTATTCAGCACCAATGCCTGGTGTAAGCCAGCCTGTGAACACTTTTTGGGTATCTGAAATGAAAGCATGGAGGAACACACAGAATGAAGCAACAGTTTAATCAACATTTTTCTCAATGCAGAAGAATATTAAGCAATTCTCAAGCACTGAGCTGGCTGGCTGCAATGAGCTTTTCAGCCGAAGAGGCAGTAAGTGAGCAGAGAATTCTACTACACAACAATCCAGCAGCCAATTTTTAGAAGTAATTTAAAACAAGATCTTGTAACCGTTCCATTCATGACAACAAGTACCTTTACCATGTGTAAATGCAAAATCCAGATTATTTGCATTTCTCCAGAAAAAGAACACAATTCGTTAAAATAAATAAGAAAATGATGCTAACTACTCTGACTAAATATGTTTAATGCATGTATTTTTTTTTAAATTTCACATTTTTTATTAACCATTTCTCATTATGAAGTTACTCAGGGTTATAACTGACCACAGATTTACATGCAAAATTCCAAATATGTAGGGTTCAAAGATTTGTGGCACTGTTGAACCGCTAGCCGAGTGAAGAAATCGAGACGGTCGTGTGGCATAAATCTGAATTTATTATTTAATTATAAAACTTATACAGACTTTCCAAAGGTCGTCCGGATTGGGTCAATCCAAAACCTCCCCCTAAGCCAACTGGCCAGGTTAGAACCACCCATCTTTCCCAGAGACTGTTCCAATAACATCTAAACTTTATCTTTATTTATAAAACACAGGAAGAAGAAGAGAAAAATTCCCATGGGAAAGAATCTGTGTTACCACAGATTTGGGCTGAAGATTTGATAAAAAAATAACCACGGTATTTAGTTGGGATTGAAAAACAAATCTCTCATGAATTGCCTATACAGGAGCGGGACTTGGTGACCACACCTGGGTTCAGGGTTATCTTTTTCAGCTTGGATATATTCGGTTATTTTTATTCTGACTTGAATATTAAGCATCTAAACACAAGATTTTTCTTCCCCCGCCCCCCCATCTGAAAAAACCCTAATTATTAATTTAATTTCCCTTTTATTTCAGTCCCTTCAGAGATCAGAAAGGGAAAAATGGAGCCAGGTTTTTATGGAGTCAGTTATCGAAGAGGAAATGCTTTCAGTGCCTTTTCAAATACGAATGATTATGTTAAAAACATCTACCGTCAGTTTCATCCTGACTTTGGGATTTCCCAGTTGCTTTTCTGGATGAAGACGGAGCCTCTACATCTTCCTCGTTTTCCTCAGCAGACGCATTTTCGCCATCCTACGCACACCAAGGATATCAGTTATCAGCTTTATAGAATGACTCCTTTTTATTTCCCCACATATTTGCAGTTGCCACTTGGACCGTGGCTCCCCAGCCTCTGCACTGCCAGTGGAACAGGTGGGATAAGCACTGCATTTTTATGGGAGTAAAACCCAGCGTTGCTTGTTTTCAAGACATTTATACTCGTATCAGTGTGGGGTGACTCAGATGGTGACTGTTCACATTACTTCTGACTGAGCAGACCAGTCCATTGCTTATTTGGCATTACAGTGAGGTAAGATAACATGGCTGACTGTATTAGGGGGAAAAAAAAAAGATACATATGACAAATCCTTCCCGAAACCTGTTTTTTTAAACACAGTAGGAAACATCAAAATAGCACTCTTCAATCCAGTAAGAATGCTGCCCTAGGATAATACCTGTCCTTCCATGACAGCTAAGTTCTGCTGAATTTGCTCTCTGAAGAGCAAGAAATGTGGGAATTCAGCAGCGTTTTGACACAAAGATGGTAAAGTTAAAATAGACTGCAACACTCTGACAAATCACACAGATTTTCTCTTAATAACACCGCCTGCATACTGTCGGACACAAAGCTGCGCCTCCCTGTATTTACTGCTGCCAAGAGGTCAAAGGAGAAGCACTGGCTCTCTCCCCGAGATCGCACACAGATGCCGGTGGGGAAGCTGTAGCGGTATCACCTGGATGAGTTTATACCCAGAGCTGCCCNCCGCACACACAATTCGCCACCACGCAGCCACAGCCCCGGCTGAGCGGGAGCCCCTCACAGCTCAGAGCAGCGCTCCGTGCCCTGCCAGGTGCTGTCCTGAGGGTGCCGGCCCGGGCCGTGCGGCGGCCAAGCTGGGCAGACTCACCTTTTCGCGGCTCTTGCGCTCCTCGCGGCGCTGCTCGAACTCCTCGAAGGAGATCTTCCCCTCCAGGTACTCGATCAGCTCGGGGCTGAAGCCCGACATGGCCCCGGCACGGCCCGTCCCGGCCAGGGGGAGCGCTGTGAGCGAGGCACCGGGTCCGTCCCGCTACGGCGCCCGCCGCAGCCCGCGCCCGCACGCGCCCGTTCCGGCCTCTGAGGGGCCGCGCCGAGCCCGAGGGCAGGACAGGGACACGGCGGCTTCTGTCGCCTCGGAACCTTCACCGGAGAGAGGGGTTTTAACTCCATACACCGAGTGATGGCGCGAGTCTGCCTAGGGCAGGGACACGGCGGCTTTTGTCGCCTCGGAAACTTCACCGGAGAGCGGCTTTTAACTCCAAACACCGAGTGATGGTGCGAGTCTGCCTAGGGCCGCGCCAGAAATGCGCTGGAGTGGGGCACAAGCAGCCAGAGGCCCACCAAGAAAGGTCTTGAATCAAAAGAGCATCTGAAAAATTGTCGCAGAACACCGTGGGACATCTCGTTCTCATAAACTGAAAGGGAACATTTATTTACCAGCTTTGAACAAAGACACTCGGCAGGAGTTAAATGCACGCTGTTAACTACACTCCTCATTTATTCACACTTAAGCACAATTCTGCTCACGAACCGCAGCAGCCACAGAGCACACATTTGTAAATAGACAGAACATGTGCTCATTACAGCAGGACACCAGATTCCATTGCTAGGAACGGTGACAGTGAAGACATTTTTGAATTGTCGGGTAAGAGTTAAAAAGTCAAAGCAGTAAAATTTTGCTGTGAAGGTTCCCACTTGGCGTGGAGTTCTGAAGTTAATGCCTGAAAAAGACAAAAAAAATTTTACAAAAATGTGAGACACATACAGAAATACCCAAATGCAACCAAAGTATGATCCAAACCAAGATGCGAAAACGCTGGCTGAAACACCCCAACTGAGCACAGCAGACCTCTGTTGCCACAAAACAGCTCTGAACGCTGAAAAGAACTACCATGACCATCCTGAATTATGCAGAACAAAACTTCCACCAGTCATTTTCTCACTGCTGCTGTGACTTGTAGTAGAGCATCCCTTCTGAATTCCCTTTTTATTTATTTTTCACGCACAAAATACACATTCTGTGGTGCTTTTTCTTTTCCCTGATATAAAAACTCAGCAAAAGAAGAAGAATTTAGTATTAAAATTTGAGTGCAGTCTTTATTATGGTTCATGATAATAAGAAAAATCCAGCTTTGATTTTTGATTATAAAGAGAGAAGGGGTTGAGCAGGCTGAGAACAGGACAGAGCAAAAAATCCTAAACTGAATATTGATTACAAATTAAGCACTTTAAGATACTGAGTAAATCACTAAAATGCTTAGATTTAAATCTTATTGAAATTCTCAACTATTTGTAAACCAGAAGAAAACAATATTTACCTTGAATGTAAAAGGTAATATATGCTTTGTTAGTGCAATAACTTATGTCTAAATTAATTTTTTAATATATATACCAGAAGAAACCATTACTCTCAATTTATAATCTTATTCAATTCCTTACATAAAACCTGCATCCCCCATTATCAGTACATTTTTAGAATTCTATTCCATATGAAGGAAGGGAGAAAAAAAGAGAAAACAAAAAATCATGGTCAATATAGGCCTGCACAAGCACCATGTGTTATTTTATCTAAGTAGCAATTACCTCATAAATCTCTACCTCGAGAATTTTAAAACCCACTTCAGGCAAGGGTTAAGGTACTACATTTTTAACTCCTTCTGAGAAAGAAGTTGCTTTTATACTGGAGTCAGAACCTTTCTCTTGGTTACATGTAACAACATTACAGGACAACAACATTACCTTGGTCAGCAGAATCTTTCATCCTTTGAGATAATTCTGAAAAGACTTTTTCCTTTCTTCATAATCTGCAAATGCAGAAGCAACAGGATCTGAGTAGAACATGACAGGCCTTGGTCCTTCATTGTTCGCAGTGAAAGTGGCTGGGAACTTTCTGAGATCAAGGCCCCTGCCCGAAAAGTAAGCCTGGAGCGTTCTGAAAAACTGAACATATTGTGGATGTGAAAATAAATAGAGCGTGACCAATGGAGATTATTTATTCCTACTGACACAAATTAGATGTAGTATTTGTTCCTTTGTGGGATGAAATCCTCAATTCTGATCATAAATTGATACAGTGTAGGCAACATAACTCAGACATATCCACTCCATCCATGACTTGTACCTCTTACATGAATTCAAAAGACCACAGGTTGCTGCTCCTTTATGCTCCCCACCGAACCACAGGGGCTGTGCTATAACTGCACCCCCTATAAAACAGGCACAGCCAAACCTTGCTGAGAGCAAACAGGACAGTTCTGTGAAACATTCCTCTAAGAGTCAGCAACAGTGGGCAATTGGTTTGGATTGTCCCCTTACAATCACTTCAAAGAAGAAACTGATGCTTCTTAAAACAGTGAGAAAAAATTATGGGAAACTGGTTCTTTTCCTTCAGAAATTCTTTTTAAGATCATGCAAATGTTCTCCGAGTGATATTTTCTTAGCTGTCAGATGCAAACTTATTTGTACTTCCATAAGACGGAACATCATGCAATCAGAGTACACATTTGAAAGAAACACAGTAATCATTCCTCTTCTGTTCCATGAAACAAGTAGCTGTATCATTTTTCATATTTTTAAAAACGAAAGCTGCTGGATTGAGATACAAGGAAGTTCTATGCATTACTGTGCTCTGAGAATGTCTCCTCAGTTAAGGGGGACATCTTGACTGAGAAATGGTTATTGACTATACAAAGTGCACAGTTGCTGACATCACATCTAATGGGCCCCTCTTGCCTTTAAATTTAGAAGATAAGGCGTCTCTTGATGGAAAACAAAAAACCCACATAAAACTTCAGCTCTCTTTCTTGAAACATTTCCTTACCAGGTCTCTGTTTCTGGGGTTATCAAGAGGCTTCCATTTCTCTTCTGGTTGGAAAGGAGCAGCCTTTGCCGATCCTCTCACAGCCAGTGCTACACCCAGACCCAGCAGCACCACTTTCCACATGCTGGAGATGAACAGACTGTCTGCAAGGACAAACAGACTCCTTAAACCCTACAGAGCTGTCACTGGGAACACATAAATCATGTGAATCCAAGGAAAATCTGCCAAATGCAGCTTACATCCATGTGCTATCAACTCTTTTTTTGTTTTCACAGTACTAAGGTACTTGGCAGAACAAATTATTCTAAACAAGCGTTTCCCATACCAAAGTTATTCTACACACTGGACTGTCTTCTGAGGGACTAGTAGAACACTCAACACAAAATACTACATTTGTAAGTTTACATTTATTACACAGAACCATTTTCAGTGGCTAATACAGAATCAGAACTCTGTGTGCTCCAAGGAGAATGCAAAAATATGGCTCAAGATCCAGACAGTTCAATTTTTTAAATTGCATTAAATTAAATTTTACTACATATAATAGTAAGTGCAATGGCATTTAATACAGCCTGGTCTAATATACTAGAGACCCATTTCACAACTTGAGTCAGGGGGAGAAAGAAATTCTCCCTCTCGCATTCTTTAAAATAGAGCTTACCAGGGAATTTGGCTTTGGCTTGCCCCTTCTTGGTTGGTCTCCTCGTAATCTGTGAACAAGCTGATCCCTGCACTTGTATTTCTAGTAGACTGTAGGTGGGTGTCAATGACGTTAGCAGGAGCTCAAAAATACAGTAATGATTCCATTTCCATCCATGACATAAAGACCCTTGAGAATTTCATCCTTGATACTCTTCAGACCTGTTGCTATCGAACAGTGCAGTACGAATCCCTCCTCAGAAAATTGGCGGTAGGCATATAGTAAGCTTAAAGCAATGCCCAGGAGAAATAGCACAGCTGTATCAAAAGAATAATTTTAATTAAAAGTAATTAGCCATATCTCTAGAATGGTGACTAATGGTTTTCAAGCAAATGAGATACGGATCACGTTTTTGATGCTGGAAAAAGAGAGAGAAAAGTAAGGTCTGTTTCAATATCCAAAATCATAACATTTTAATGGAGGCACTGCTTTGCCACCCTGATTTTATCAGCAGTTAATATCCTCCTGTCACACTAGAAACTAAGACAAAAGCTGCAAGGAGGACTATGCTAATTTACCTTGGCCTTGGTGCATAGCATTCTTCGTATCAAAGCTTCTCATATTTTTCGTTTATAATTTCATGGCACTCTTCTCTCCACTATATAGATGATACATGATTTAGTATCACATAAAGTATATCCCTAAATAGACATGTTAAAATGAAAAATATTTGACCATCACCTTACTCCAGAGTATAAATTTTATTTCTGACTAGAAGCTTTACATTTTTCTTTGGTTTAGATTTTGAAAGCAAAATAAAACCTGAACATACCAGGAAGGTAAGGTTTTGGACATCCAAACACCATTAGCAACACAGTAAACAAAATCCTAGCAGTGTTACTTTCATGACTACAGTAGTATATAAAAAATTCAAGACAAATTATCCAGCTTATTTATTATTCTGTAGATCTGGATTTTTAAAAAATCATACACATAAAAAACAAAATCCATCAAGCCCCATCAATTATGTTTCATAACACTCAACTTCTAGAGAGTAGATTCATCAAGAACAGAGCAGCAGCAACAGAGTAACTTGTAAAAAGGGAGGCCCCAGCATAAAGGAACTTCGTTGATCTTCCAGGCAGATACTTATTTCAGCCAGAAGTAGAAATATGCTCTCATAGAGAAAATGACAGAAAGGGGAAAAGGCATGATTTACAGTTTGGGATTCAATTTTAGTTCCTTATTTAGCTTTGGAGAGAGAAGGAGAGGAAAAACAAAAAGCCAGAAGAGCTGGCAGTTTTCTTCTGCCTCCTTTTTCCCCCCTCAATTATTTATTCCTTTGATTTCTTTACAAAGGACTGGGCGATATGCAATATATTCAGCTAGTAAAACATACCAAATCATCTGCAAATACGAAGCAAGCTTTATTAGTGGAGGAACTCAGACAATTTGGGTGACTGATGAAGTATGCAGATATGCAAGAGACTCAATTACCATATATTTCCTGTGAGCTGTCTAAAAAAAAAAATCCTTACACACTTGTATTGTTGCTTCCTGAGCTAAAAGCTTTGAGAAAATGTTTGAGCTAAAAGTCTGTTTAGACCTACTGCTCATTTTAATGTGGGGGTTGGTCTTTTTTACATAATTTCAATTCTTTCCTTCAGAGAAAGTCAAATATAAGCAGAACACATTCATATTAAAATACTATTAGTACACTTAACACTGATTGAATAAAATTGCATCCTCCTTTGGGAACAGTAGCTCAGTTTAACAAATGCTGTCAAAGCCAGATGTCAGTGTGCTGCCTTTTTAATGCACCCAAATTGAAGCATCAGGTTTCTTGATAAACATCCTCAGTAAATCGAATCTTTTCAAAGTGTCTATACTAATTACATAACCTTTCGGGCACAGTAAGGTTTGAATGTTTGAATTGCCCCAAAGATGAAAATGCTCATGGCATTGCTTGCTCAGTTCCATGCAATTCACCTCTAAAAGGTAAAAACTTAAAATATAACTAGTTTAGCTGAGAACAAGTTTTATGTATATGATGCTCTACATAAACGGCATGATTCACCAAACACTTTGAATTTTATTACATTTCCCACTCACGAAGCCTAAGGCTCTGGAGGTAAGATACTGCATCAAGCTTCATCCTGCATGATCTTTATGGCATTCTCCTGGAGATGTGAAAGAAGCATCTGTTAAAGTACTGCTCCAACCACAAGGCTTTTGTTTACTACTTTTATTTTCTGCTTAGAATCCCAAGTGTTACAAGTTAGAAGGACAAGCACCAAACTGCTCCACGTGAGTACCTGAGCCAAGGCTAAAGGCAAACGTTCATCACGACACTCAGCAACAAATTGTGTTCGTACAACAGCAGGACAGGTAACACAATGCTCCACAGAGCAGGGCTGGGAAGTGGCACTTTTTGTGAATTACAACCATTTGCACCAAAGCAAGCACGTTGGAACACCGTACAAAAAAATACAGAAGTGTTTATTTAGCAGCGATTTGTTATACAATGTACTCTAAGTCATGCACACTTCGGTACAAAAAAAAAAAAAAAAGACAAATTAAAAAAACTGAAGTACACACTGCAGACAGGGAAACCACCAAATAAAATATGAACATCCCAGAGTAGCTCCCAATCAAATTGCCCTCAACTACAACAAAAAATTACCAGTATCTAAATGCAGTCTTTAAAGAGTATGAGATTTCATCTTTCAGCAATTTCAACGTTATCTGAAAGACTTCTTCTCCAAGGTTTTCTCAGCATCTCACAAGACAAGGACTTTGCCAAAGCTTATGATACATGGCATGATCTGTAAGAACTCAGTTATAAACATTTTAATAAGCACAATAATTTGCTATAGCGTTATTCAAACATGTATAGATAAGACCCTGTCAACATCTCTAAAAACCTGCAAATATTAAGAGTTAGTTCCATGGACAACATCAGATTTATGGTAGCTACGTAAGAACTGAGAACAGAGGAAGAGTTAAAAACATGTAAGACAGATTGCTTGAGAAGTAAGAGATTTTTCCAAAAATTACATATGTTTTCTTCAAAGTTTTAAGTCCTTTTACAACCAACCAAACAACCAATCCTTCCCTCCCCCCTAATCACCCAAACCAGGTATTTTTGGTCAACATTATTTTGTTGTTTGTCTTTGTGCTTGGAAAAGAACAATTAAAAAGTCAGTGGGGAATCAAGTTACAGTTTTTCTTGAGTTATCATCTTAAAGGCCTTAAAGGTAGTTTTACCTCCTCAGTGGTTTCAATACTAGAATATTCCAGTGGTTAGAAAATCACCAATGGCTAGGATTGCTGAAACAGCATTACAAAATAAAAAGTCAGGTGACTGGAATGAGTTTTAAAAGTCCTAAGCCAGCACACTGAAGGAAGCAGCAGGGAAGACACAAAGATTGCACGTTCCGTGTTGTGCCACAGCAGCAGCAGCAGCAGCACCGTGGCACCCAGACTGAAGTCAGTGCTCAATAAAAGGAAGTTCATAACTTTGGGGTGTATTGCTTCCAACGAGCCCTCTGCATGTCTAATACCCACAGCACAAGGATACGCTCTGAGATGGCATCACTTTGCAAGGTTCATTGCTACATGGTGACTAATATGGAGGGGTGGGGAAGTCACAGTTTGGGGGGTTTGTCCAAAACACACAAAGAATCCTCTAGAGACAAATAAGGAAAGCCAGTGGTGGCTTTTTCCGAGTTATTTGTATTAAAAAAATATACATAAGAAATCCTTCTACTACATTGAAACAAGATTTTAAGTATTTCTGGTTTTCTTTAATGAATTAAGAAGAACAATGTATATTTTTTCCCCTCTAAAAACGGAATTTACATATGAGTTTTCAGGGATTTATATATGAATATTTTTCCTAAAAAATGAAATGTAGTATTTAAAACTTCTGGAGCATTAACACAAACAAACAACACCCCAACCCCCCCATCTAGTTTTCTTCTCACACTGGTGAAAGATTTTGCTATTCAACGGCTTAAATAGAGTATTTTACTTAAACTAAAATTAAGAGCAATTTTTTTTTTTAAATTTTGAGGACTAAAGATCAAGATGTTCAAAAATAATTTGACACACAGACTTCAAAGTTGAGACAGATATCTGCAACTAGTTTTCCTTCCTTATTTTTCTTTTGATCACAACAGAAAGGCTTGAAAAAGTCAGGTCAGCCAAAGCTTTCTGACTTTGGTTGGTGTGATTCCAAACAAAAAATATGCTGTACTTGTCATAAATCTCCATTTCTCTAAGTGTAAAATGGGGTCAAAATAATTTTTAAAGCCTTTTCCCCAAATCAAGTTTCAGTATGATCCACACAAATATTTTTGGTCAACTTCAAAAACCAATTATAAGGCTATGGAAGTCCACAGGGTACAGTTGGAGTGTATTCAATTCCTGGTTTAAGGCACAGTATATTTTCTTTTTCTCTAGAAAGCTACGAGTTTAAAGTCACAGTGTGGAATTTCACATTTCGGTTTTGGTCTGGCACGCTAATTGTAAGTGTCCTGTCTGCTACCTGTAGACTCCTGTGAAGTGCTCCAGCTGTCACGCGCTGCAGTCTCAAATCCAAGCTCAGAGTGAAGGAGGGGGAAAATACTGAAGCCTGAACTGATCCTGAAATAGCACACTTAGCCTTTTGTAAAACTGAACCCCCGCACACTTGCACGTTTGACACTTAAGAGATACACCCTGGAATTATTCAGGTTGGAGGGGGAAAACAGTTTGGGCTGGTATTTCAACAAACAGGCAATGCTTCGACAGAGCGAGTCTGCAGGACACAGCTGCTGCATTCCTGCCAGTGCCGGTGCCCGCTGTTCTGGGCACGTTCTGCTTGGCACAGCGGGGCAGGGACACTGCAAACCAAAGAGCTGCACGTGCAAGGAGGAGCCAGAAGGATGTGCCACAAGTAAGGGGGACCACGATGTCAACCACTCCTGGTTTTCGGAGGCAAACTCAGCTCTGACACCACAGAGATTCCTACAGAACCCATAGCAAAACCTGCCAGTAACGGCAGAGAGGCCGTGCTTGCAAGGCTTGTTTATGACAGCATGACAGCAAAATCTGTCTACATTTGGCAATGCAGAAAGAAACCTTCAATCTTGAGCAAAATTGAAGTCAAAATATCACAGCTCAGGGTTTTATCCTACAAGGCAATAAGCACATATTTGAGCCAGTTAAATGCTTAGATACCTGAAAAATTGAGGGTTGGGCAGATTTGCTTAAGCAAGAGCTATGGAACTTTCTCTTTAAATGCTTAAAATTAATTTTAAAAAGCAGCAGTGTCTATTAATAAGACAAAGCGTATACTTTTTACTTAAGTTTCAGGATAGATGAGCTGATTAAAAGCTATGAACACATTCTTCCATAAATAAGAATATACATCAGAAAGTATAATCTCTGCAAAAGGTTTTCAAATTTTTCAAGAATTTATGGATTCTAATTTACTAGTTTAAAGTTCTGTCTCTAAGAAAAAGGTAGAAATTGTACTTTGAAATAAAAAATGAATTAGTTTTGAATTGTCCTTCATTGTCACACATTTCCTAGAGGCTATACAACAGCAGCATGTAGCTTTGGTGACAAAAGTATGTCTCTCCTAAAGGAACAGTGATGAAAATCTTCTATTTTACAGTACAGTACGAAATGCTTATAAAAGCTAGATTATCACCCAGGAAAAAAGAGATACAAAAAGTCAAAGCTGTAAATTAAGTGAGAAACATTCATCATTAAAGGAAAATAAGAATTAAGTTTAGTTTAGAACTAATAATTTTCTAGTAGCTTAGTGACTTAGCAGCACAATTCTGTACAGACTCTACAACCACTCCCAGAAACATCTGTGCAGCTCAGAGTATTAAAGGTCAGTAAATGGCTGGTTTTATCTCAGTATATAATACAACAAAAGTCTAAACATGCTCGACCCTGCACTGAAATAAACTTGATTCAAATGAAAGCTTCTCAAATGCTTACATTTATTAATGGCCGCATAACAGACCTCAGTCTGTGCTGTCAAAGCCCAGAAGCAGAAGCATCAGATTGCAGAAAAACGTCAAGTGAGTTCATCACTTGTTCCTGGCAAACACAAGGAAAATGAGACGTCGGATCAAACACTGACATATGCAATGCATTTGGGGTTAAGTGTCAATACATTTTATTTTATTGATTGCTGAGTTTCAAGTTAGCCCAATTAAGTTATAGATGGAAAATTCACTTAGACATACCAGCAGTCTCTATGCCTTCTACAATGGGTTACTACTGCACTGCTTAGGGTTTTGTCCTTATTCATCTCTTTGTTTTAAAACATAGCAAGTAATATTAAGGAATGAATTGCTGCATGAATTAGCTCACTCAAAACCAAAATCAGGGCAGAACTCTAAATGTTAGAAATAATATTAACTAAAATTCCAGTTACTGCAAGTTTCTTGGAAATAAAACATACAAAGAAACCTCCCACCAAAACCAATCCTCTTTCAACAGGATGCTGAAAAGCGACCCACTGCAACCAACTTTTATATCAAAACTAAAAAGATCACCTTTGGACAACATTAATTCTCTCAGTTCCAAGGAACATTTGGCAATTCCAGTGAAGAGGTGACTTTTTCCTTATTAGACACACAGAGACTTTTTATGAAGTGTTAGCTACAAGTGCAGGTACAGTGTCACTGCAGCACGATAAGACTGTGAGGAACACGTTGGATGGCATCAACCAGAAAAGATTATAGACTTCAAGGGTAATTTCAGGGTGTGAAGATATCACTAAAAGCTTCTCATTAGATCTCTCCCTGCCAAAGAAAGATTCTGCTGTACTAAAACTTAGTGGCATTTGGTATTTTAAGTTCTTACCCTGTTTCCTCATTCTGTTTCTGATAGCTTAGAAAAAAAATTGTATTATAGCCACATAAATAATTCTTATTTTGAATGCATCCCGAGGTCTAAACCCTTTGTGCCTTGATCTCCTCCCACATAGTCTAGATAATCTAAAATTTGAAGAATAAACTGGAATATTAATTTAATTAAAGGCAATAAGAGGTATTATAATGTATTTGCCAAAAGCTGTTTTATAAATGCACCCCGCTCATAATAAAGGATAATTCAGTAATATTTACATCTCCTTATATATGCAATTAACAGTATATATATTGGGCTATCCTATGTTTCTGCTGAAATGATAACTGTGAACAGTGACAGAACTACACACTCACCTAACAGAAGCTTCTTGTCCAAAAGTAACAACAAACAATTTCAGAGTGTTATAAAATCTAGTCCTTTTCAGAATGACAAGTAGGCTAATTCATCCTCTCTTTGAATGGGATGAATTCTAAGACTAGTTCTAATCCTATTACCATCCATTGATAATATGGCAAATCTAATAGGGATTAGACTCCTAATCTGCCAAACAGCTGAAGGTGTCCAGTCCACGATCACTGTACAATCCAGATGCACATCCCTGATAACAGTTTAAATCTATTAAATGGCACACAATGCATATAAATTCAAAGTAGGTGTAAGACTTCCCCTCCTTTCCCCAGCAAAGATAAACCATCTCTGGGAAAAGGGAGTGTTCAGAGAGATGTGAAAAACTCTTGTCATCTGGGATCTCAGACTCAAGATTGTATCTATTCCTACATCCAACTTGAAAATCAAGCAGGAATATAAACAAGATTCTGGAACCCACTTTATGAAGAGTGTTAACACTTACCAATAGAACTCCAGCTTAAAGCAAAAAAATCATTAAATGGAAAAAAACCCTGGTGTTATCCTATGCTGCTGTAATTCAGTGGGTTTCACTTTATGGCATATTTTGAAAGCTATCAAAGATATTAAATATTGAGCCTGTTTTCTTTCCTTATTCTGCTTATTATTTTCCACCAACAGTTCCAACAAATGGAACTCATGCATACAGAGCCTGTTAAGATGGCAAAACAAAATCAGAAGTAAAATAAGAGTAGTAAACTAAAAGGACCATGAAGGTCAAGGAAAACTATCTTCCACAGAAATCAGACTCTGCACATTTCACAGCCCTTTGCCAGCCCTAACGCACTTCTGCCACCATCTTTCATTCACAGCCATTTGCAAGGACAATTCTATTCTTCTGTGTCTGAACACCAATTTTGAGTTAAACCAACTGGTGCATTTAGCCACAAGTATATTTAATCACACAAATTATCTTATACACATATACCGTAGCATACATTTGATTAGAAAATATCAAGATATAACCTATTCAAATAACTTTTCAGATTTACAACACTATGTATAATCTAACCCTTTTTTAAGGTTAAGACTAGAATACCAGCACACAGATTACTGATAACAGTGACAGTGGTTTGGCTAACTACAACACCCTTACTCAGTTACAGCAATTTTAATGACTTACTAATAACTTGAACTGCTGACTTGGACATAAGCAAACAAAACACACGTGGCTTTCTTCACATTTGTCCTTCATTTTGGAAAGTCACTGTGTGAATTGAGCCTTTCTAGCCAGCTCAAAGGAATTGACCCTAACAACACGTTAGAAATAACTGAGGCACTTTAGGCAAGATAATTATTAAGATATGATGAAATTAATGGGTCAGGCTGGCTGTACTACTGTATCAAGAGTATACTTGATTAACTGTGAGCAGCAGATTTCCTCTTGGTATTCCTACAGGAGGATTGAGCTGGTCTAGTATTTCCATACGAAGGTAACAAGGATCTCAGACACAGCAGAGACAGCTAACACAAAAGCAAGTAGTAGGCTCATCTCTACACAGAATCAATACATCATTTAAACCTAAGGACTGCTGAGATTTCTTCTGTTGGCAAAACACATGCCCAGGGGACAGGATTCCTCACACACAGCTATTTTAGGCTTTATTATAAATGGCAGTCACTGTAGCATCTAGGCACTAAGATAACAGTTTATACAGAGCTAGTCATTATGGTCAGTATTTCCCACTATTACTGAGTTTGCCCACATGCAGAAGTCAGTTCTGTACGGCAGGACAGGAGTCTGCAGGGTTGGAACTATTCCATATTCATTTCAGGTATTGGCATTTATTAGGAGATGGTTGATTCTCTGTTTAGAACAGGAAAAAAGCCTGCCTTGTCAACTTAGGAGCAGTGCAGTACAGCAACTGCACTGTTAACTCACACCACATCTCAGTGCTTCCTAACTTCTACATATGGACAAAGTCCAAGGATTAATTTCAAAATTCCAGAGAAAACTGACAATGTTTTAAAACAACATTACAGCAAATTATTTATGAATCTGCTGATATCCTTCCTGAATAGAAAGCTACATAGAATACTGTTGTTTTCTCACTCTCACAAAAAGTAAAATGTGTAAGACTTGCAATAATCTCACAAATGTTCAACTCACACCAATTGAACAAATGATTTGATAGAAATAACAGTTCTAGATAAGCAGTACATTCTAGTTTGTCTAGACACAAATGTGGCAGCTTTTGGATGTAACATAAAATAATTAGAAGTATACTTGGCTGTGTGGTTTTTGTGATAGTCACAGTGTGCTTGAAATGTATTCAGTTATAACCAGCATACTTTAGACTGCAAGAGATGCAAGTCCAGAACACAGACACTGCATGGCACAGTGAGTAAAAAAGATCTGTTTGAACAAAGCAGTACAGAGAAATACCAAAGTGTCTACAAGGCAGAGTACTGAGATGTTGCACTGATATGAGTTATGTGCTTATACACAGTTAAATCACTCCATTTTCAGAGACATGAAATAAACACCAGGAAAAGTCTTCTAGGCAACATGAATAAAACCATGATTTTTTCCTAAAGTATTCACAGTTCTGTCCTCTTTCCCACATGATGTAAACTACTGATCATATTAATTTAGGCATTTCTGTGTTGCAATTTTTCCCATCTCCAGTGTTAAGTTTCTAGGGTGCATTGTCCTATGTATGTCCTATATAGAATGAGCATTACACAATACAGCACAGCACGTGGAGAAGAAGAGAAAAGGTTACAAAGTGTGGGACTCTGTATAAATGCATTCGTCCAAAGGCCAGCATTGCAACAGACAAAGGGAGTGGAACTTTGGCTGCAATCTTCAAGAGTTTACTGCAAGAATACAAAGAAAAAGAATTATCATTCCGGAGCCAGATATGCAGAAAATATGCAAATACCACATCTGACTTTCCTTTGCAGAAGCATTTATATTTCAAGGCCTTGTTAATTTTTAAAACTGAACACCTAGGTCTAATGGGCCATAAAAAATGATGTGTAAGCAAAACAAATTACTCAGAAAGGGTAATGTCATTAAAAATACTCTTACATTAATTTAGAAATTTGTTCTCTGTAACAAAGGAAGATTTAATAGTTTAGATCACTTAGATAACAGGTACTGGTCAAGAGGATAAGTAACATCCATTATTATTGATTGTCATTCATGAGGCATTGACCAATTTCATATCTCAACAAGAAATACTCTGCAAAACCAAGTTCTCAGAACTTCTAAATCCAGTAGAAAACACGTTCTATTTCTACTCCCCTAAGAGGAGCTACAAGAACATAACTACAATCCTTCAGAATTCACTTTTCGTTGTAACTGTCTGACAATAACTGCTAAATTTATTTGGATTCTGTGACATTTGAAAGGATTCAATGAATTGTGAGTTAAAAAGCCACAGTTCAAGAAGTTGCTTAGATAGCACATATTGCATTTATTTCCATGTGGCAAATACAGGGGATTTTCTCCTCTTAGCTGAACTAGAGGTAATTTGCACACATTTTAGCTCATCTTTTAACCACAGGAGTTCATGAATCGCTACAGAGGCTGAACAATTACAGGCCTGTACACATAAATTAACTTTTACCACACAAATGGTAAGTCACAAAGAAGCAGGAAAAGAAA
Source organism: Pomatostomus ruficeps (assembly GCA_013400735.1). NCBI lineage: Eukaryota > Metazoa > Chordata > Aves > Passeriformes > Timaliidae > Pomatostomus > Pomatostomus ruficeps. Next base: position 4,973 of record VYZT01062817.1, on the reverse strand, counting down.
CCTAGGGATTAGGCTACAGTACCTTGATTTCACTTCAGAAGTACTTGAATTCATTAGAATTTCTAAAATGCATACGAGGATAATAGCCATGGATCTACATGGATCAGGATCAAGTCTAACATTGTACCTGCAAAGAAATGGTTTGAAAAGCACGTCACTTCCAAAAGAGGCTGCCAAGTAATACCCATGTGCTGATGACAACAAATATACGTGAAATCTATATGGCATCATAGCCTGGTTTAAAATCCTTTCTGAAACATTACTTTCTTCAACATATCACTGATTCACTTAACACCTGCTTCCACCATAACACAAACCAGACCGCAGAGAGAAAACAATAATCATTAACAGAAGGCTTTAAAACTGTAAGATAACTAATAATGTAAAGAATCAAACATTCACAGTTTTTATTATCTTCGAAGGTTCCTATAACTTTCTGCCACATTAGTGGCAATTTATGAATTTACCTGAGATTTTTTAACCAGTAAATTAAAGATGGCAAGTTGAGCAGCACAATCCACGTGAATAAATTGAGGATTGTAATGTGCATCTTAAGACTGTTAATAGCTTCAGCAAGTGTTGTACTGCTGGAAGGAGACTGTGTTGCTCCTGGAACACTGTCCATTGAACTCTGGGCTTTGACTGTGTGCATACTGGAGTTCTGTGAAGTTTCTTTTGAGTGGCCTGAATCCTGAAAATGTAAGACAGAAGTCACAAAAATGTGCACAGGCTTGTAAGAACCCATGATGGGGAAAGAGGAGGGGAAAAATGTCCTAACAGTATCAGACCAGCTGTGATTTAGGAGGAAGATTTGCAACTTATGCCTCAAAAAGCCACCAGAAGCGAAGTTCAATAGTTTAGTTTTGAAGTATCTAAATTTAAGCAGAAATTTCTCATACACTAATAGTTTATATGTCTATGAAAGAAAATGCAGAGTGTAGATCCCCTGACACCAATAAAATGAGAAGAAATGGAGTTCCTGGAAGGGGGAAGAACAAAATAGAAGGAGTAATAAAGCCTGGGGGTGAAAAATCACAGATGATCATTCACAGAAAAGTTATAGGAGCTAATGCAACTGGGAGTAAAATATTACCTGTAGGAATAAATAGCGAAGATAAACAAATGAGCTGGCAGATACTAACTTCCAATGACAGAAAAAACCCCCACAAATGAAACCAAATATTATATAGAGATGAAAGGAGAGGCTTTTAAACTAAACACACAAAAATCCACTCAAAGAAACCCAAAGAAAACTTTCAATAACTTTTTCTGTCAGACTGCTTTGTTCTACGTTTGCAAAAACGAGCAGGTAATTATCATATGCTTGCATCCACACCTGCTTACATCTTTGACCCTACACCTTAAAGTAACCTCGAAAATAAAGTTCACACTGCATGAAACCCAACCTTTCTTCATTGTGTTTTAAACAGCCCCCTATTTACTGCAGTCTCAGTCCGTATACATAATTAAATACCAAAATTCAGACAAAACCCTGTTGTTCTGTGTGTGTTCAGAGACAGAGTTTTCTTCTTAAATAACAAGTTCACACTGCAGAGACTGAACAGCAGTTGTGTGTGATGGATCAGGCTGCTCCCTCACATCACACATGCAGCAAGTGAGCTACAGCTGCCCCGTCACTGCAGCACAGCCTAACGGTACCCAGGCATAAGCTCGCCAGACAATTTTTGGTCACAGTTTGGAACGGAAGCAGGACACAGACTTACCCTGTTGGCCGTGCTTTGCTCTGCTCTTACAGTCACGTGCAGTTTTATGACCTGTAAGACAAACAGTTGCTTGTTCAGTAATGTTTCTTCACACAAAGGCTGCAGTATAGGAAAAGAAACTGAGTACTCATTATTTTTTCTCCTGTTTTTATAGCGAGATGATTCTAGGGCCCCAGAGGAGCTGTAATTTTCCCCACAAGCCAAGGACAGCAGCTGATTTACCAGCCATAACCATGGGGTGAATCAGGAGCTAGACACTGATGTAAGGAAGGCCACGGAAACTGAATGGCAGGGACTGAATATGGACCTTTGTGGCACTACCCAAGGGATGGGATTGGACATGCAAGAAGACTACCCTAATTCTTCAATATATCCCCCCTCCTTCCTCTGACTCCATAAGGATTCATGAAAAGTCTTTGGAGATATACAATATTCTACAGAAAATTTCAAGTTCTCTCTGTGCTAAAGTTTCTCTTCAAGGGAGTTATTAGTCTTTGGTTTTATATTATTGCCTAGCTGTAAGTTAAAAATTTCAATTCTCTGCATTGTTGTAGTGGGCATTTGGGACCACGTATTTCTTTGGAAGAAGCGTTAACAAAAGAAGAAGAAAAATTCTAAAATCCACAAGATCATGACACTGATAAATTAAAAAATACCTATTTGAAGTATGAGAAAAATAACATTTCTTTTATGTACGAAAAAGGGCAGTTTGGATTTTTACTTTTAACCTGGGGTTAATTCAAAGCATCCATTATTTTCAATTTCATTACAAATACAAAATGTTTAGCCTTTCAGTACCTTGAACAAGTATTGAAGATAAATAATGAGTACAGCAAAAGCACCACAAGTGGTCCAGCTAACCAAAGCAAGAGATATCATCCCACAGAGTCTTCTGGGTGTAATCAACTTATCTTTTTGAAGTGCAGTAGGTCTAAAAAAAAAAAAAAAAAGAGACAAAGCTCCTGTTGTACTTCTTTCCAGACATCAATTTCTGCTTGCTTTCAAACACAGATGTCTAAAATCATGTATAAATTCAATCTGCCCAGAATTCAATCTTGCCCAAGCATTCACACAGAAGCAAACAAACAACAGAAAAAATTGTCAGGGTCAAAGTCATCTAGAAGAGCATAATTATATAGCATCACATTGTTTTACCTTATCAGAGTTAACCATAATGAAGAGAAGAGTCTCAGAGATGTAGAGAAAAATACTCCACTCCAGTAGGCAATGCCTGTCCCAAAAAGAAATAGAATCAGGGACACAAGGGGGAACCATGCATCCTGACTACTCAGTACAGCAGCATCCACCTCTGGTAGTGACAGTGACTCCCATATCTCTCTAAACCAGTTAAACCTGCCAAAAACATGAAAGCAGTATTATTTATCACTTCCAATTGCTCTCACAGTTAGATATCTATCAACTATTCCTTCTAGTACAGTCTTTCAAGCAAAGTAACAGTCAGGTGTTCACAGTGACTACAGATAAAGTAATATTCCTCCCCAGCAACAGTTTTACTGAAACTTCTGGTTGGAAACTGCTTTGAACAAATAAGTGATGCAAACTCACCCCTGCAAAAACACAACAATGCTTATAAGAGGTTCTACTTTGTAGGGCTTTGCTGTCCTAACTAGTTCGAGGGAGAAGTCTGAACACTGGCCTGGAATCAAAAACAGAGAGCACCCATAGTTACTATCGTGTCATGAACTTCAACAAAGATCATCCACAACAAAAAATAAATTCAGACAATGGTAAGCTGACTTGAAAACAAGATAACCACGTCTTGTAAGAGCACTGCAAGGCTGCATACTTCACCATCAAGGCCCTTCTCCACTGGGTCACTCACATTAAGGTAATATGTCACAAGAGATTCTAGAGACATCATGGAGTTTGTTACAAACACATGAATTTTAATAAAAATGCATTTTGTGTGAAGACATGGCTCAAAGCTGTTATGCAAATCTCACCTTCGTGCAAGAAATAGAGTTTTTGCACATTAACAATGTATTTTAAACTTTCATCTGTATTTTTAAGTAGACTTGTTAATTCTAAACTACTGTGCAACAGCAATATGTCACTGAGAAGGGACTGCAATTTAAAATAATAAGGGAATATTTTGCTACAACACAAACTTGAAGAACAACCAGCCAAGAAAAAACAAAAATGAAGATCTCAGATCCAAGTATTTCCATAAGTTGAATGATATTTAGCTTAAAAAAATTCACATCTAGCTAGTCTTTCATCAGTAACTTCGATAAGCACTTTCTCTAAAAACACTTGTAACAGAGAAAAACTGAGTTTTAGAAAGCTACCTGTGGATCTCAGTGTGCTCAGTTGTCCTCCATAAGTAAGAAGAATATTAGAAACAATATAGACTGGAAAAGCACCAGCATGGAACCTTACTATCTGAAAGACAAGGATAAAGGGATAACTTTATTTCTATCTACAAAAATGTATTAAAAAACCACACACCCAAATATTATCATGAAGCCAGAATGATAGAGATTAGAAAAATCTTTCTTAAAAGATCCAGTTTCTCATTTTAATGCCTAAGTATTTGATGGCCTCCAATAGCAATTAATGCTATCGATGGAAAGTACTAGAATCTCTCATAAACAGCTAATGAAACAGGTTTGGATAAATGATCAAATTAGAAACAAATGGGGTTTTTTTTCCAGTCAAGACAAGCATGAAAAAAATAAAGTATCACATTTCAGTAAAATAAGTTAAGAACAATTTAAAGGCCACTTTCTGAGCGAAATCTGCATATAATTATACATGCTGTTAGGCAAGGATTTTTTGGAAGCAATTATATGCATGAATTAATTGGCTTCCACTCTCCCAAGTCATGATTAATATACCAATAGCCTACAAACTCTTGTAAAATAACAACAAAATGAAAAATCTTTGCTCTAAATGCATACATTCAAGTAGAGATCCTTGCCAGTAATATTCCAGCACTACAGTTAGGTGCTTGCAAATTAATTACTTTTTAGATCCAGAGAACTGCAGATGGCCAGTCTATTTTTACTGATCCCCACGTTGAAATGTATTCTTCATTGATAATCAAAGTGGATTTGTTGAAAAGGAGCATATGGACCTACTTAGACTTTTTCCCCCACCTTAATTGATGCCAAATGTATTTTAAAGTTTTAACACTACTGACTCATCAGGCAAGAAAGTTAAAGTGACCTCCAGTGTGGGCCCTTTACAGATATTGAGCTCACCACAAAGCCAAATGCTCCCCATTTA
>VYZT01062816.1:13642-106497 GCA_013400735.1 Pomatostomus ruficeps | reverse complement strand
CTCGGCGCGGGGGGGCCGGCACGGCCCCGCGGGCAGGGAGAGTTGGTGATAACTTGCACCCCGGTGGGGGGTTTGGCCCGTCGAAGTTGGGTTTGGGGTGGGTTCTCCCCTTCTCCCTTCCTCCTCCTCTTCCCTTTCCTCCTCCTCCCGGCCAGGTACCCTGCGGTGGGCCCCAGCACCCCGGCTCACCAGCACCTCAAGCGTGGTAAGCACCACGATGTTTGGCAGAGAAACACTGGGGAGAAATTGTGACATTTATTGTAGGACGGGGCTGTGGCCCTGGTTCTCTGTGCTGGAGCCCACAGCCCAGGGGCTTTGTCCGCAGTCCCGGGGTTGGGGTGGGTTAAGGCCGTTTTGCACCAATTCCTCCTTAGATGTGTAAAAATCTGCACTTGTGCAAGTCTCCGTCTTCATATAGGTCCACCCAGACATGCACAGCCAATTAAAGGTCCCTGGATTGCACTAAGCCTTTAAAAATGAGTGATCTCTGGTTAAAAATAAAAGTACCAATCATCAGCACTTGCCGCCCAAAGTGAGTAAGATGCCTTGCACTGTCCATCCAGCCTATGTGAGGCACCGGCTGTGATATCTGGCTGGCCAGGGGAGGCAGGCGCTCCTGATTTGTAGTTGCTGAATCACATTAAGAGAGGTTAACACACATTAAATACTTTCCAGAATATTGGGCTTTTCAGCTAAGCAGTGAGTAGCTGCCAGAGAAGTGCCATGTCATCGCAGACAGGGAGAATAAATGTGAAAAATCTGTGATGAAAAGAGGGGGCTATTCATGCAACAGCGCCAAAGCGAATATCTGCAGAGCAATCCCACACTGGGAGATCCCTGCTCTTGGAGACCAAGCCAACCCAGCTGGCAGCTGGCTAGGGCACCCTGACGTGCATGACACCCTGGCAGCCCAGAGCAGTGCTTAGGCTCAAGTATTTATGCAGGCTTCTTGTCTGGTTTTGTGACTGTGTGTTATTTGTTCCTGAGTAGCTTGATTTAATTAGGGTTGGTAACCCTGCACAGGCTGCAGCGCAGCTTTGGCTGCAGCGTAGGCACACTCCAAGGGAAAGGAAAACCCATTACAGTTTGCACATCACTTTCGGCAAGTCATCTGAAAGTCCCAAGCCACTTCACAGCTGCTTCTGTTCCCTTGCACAGCCAAGGTGGTGCTGCCTCCTGCTGCCAGAAGTCCCGCGACCCTCTGGATATGGAGTGACACACGGAAGCCGACTCCTGTAAGGTCTGTCTCCTCATCTTCTCCAGGGGGATGGAGAAGGATGTGTCCTGATTGGGAAGGCTTGTGGTACCCCCTGCCTAAGCAGAGCAAATGAAGATGAAAATGAAAAAAACTCAGGCCAGCTCAGATGCCAGGCTTGGTACAGTATTAATGGACACAAAAACCCACCTGAAAACAGGTTTTCTGTCAGCTGGGGTAAAGCTTACCACAACAGAAGGTTGAGCCTGGAAAGCAGGTAATATTCTCAACAAATACTTTACTTATGTGTAAAGGAGTGAAGGGCAGCATATTTATACTGACCTTTTCAAGCCACAGCCTGTACTGCCTCACTCTTCTTATTTTAAGGGAGGTTGTGCAACACCCATTGCAGCATGGCCCCGATTCTTTCCCTAAGACCCAGCTTAAGCAGTGATTTGCAGAAGTGCTTAAATCACCACTGAGATGGTACATACAGCAGGGCAGGCTTAGGCTGCCTTTATGGACTAAATCACTAGAAGTGGGACCCCCTTTACATCAGCACTAGAGCTGACCCCAGGTCATTCTGTAAAGAGTAAGGTGGCCTGCAATGCTCACAAGTGGTAGCTCACAAACGTGAGGAAACTTGGAAGCAAAATTCTGTAGGCTAAATTCATCATCCAAACTGAGATCAATAGAAAATATAAACAAACAGCACGAACAGCACTGAGTGAATTAAACTTCAAAGAGTAATACATAATGATAGGCAGTATGTTTTATGTTTTTAATATGTTTTAAGACAAAAAAAATTATTATTTTTCTTTTACATTTCTTGCATGTGTATCATTATTTTGCTGTTCTTTTCTTTCCCATCATGGCTGTGATTTTCCTCTCATGCAGAGCAGAGAACACCAAGACTAGTTGCATTGAAATTAATGTCAATTCAAAATCCTAACTGCTTTGGTTATCTGCCAGGTGCTCGATGTTTCCCCTTTTTTCCTCTGACCCTGGTAGCATTTTTGAAACTCCTTGTATGTGAGACCTCACTACAGGTTAATCTTCCACCCCTAATTTTGTTTCCTCTGTGATGTGTCTGGCTGGGCTCCTCTGCTGACTCCTCAGTGTAATACTATGGTTGTTCCCTGTGGCCGGAGCATCCTCTGTGTTCCATGCCTTATTCATTCAAATCCTTCCCCCTTTCCAGCCACTGAACAGTAACCTCACCTGCTGCTTTCTTACTTAGAAGTGTCCCATCTATCTCCAATGGGTTCCATGATCGAAACCATAACATACAGTAAATTCACACAGACTGTAACAGAACTTCGGGTTCTGATTGAAGAAAGTCCTTCCCCACTGCCTGTTGCAACCCATGGCTTTCCCGCAGCCACCAGCAATCCCCTGTCATCCCTTGCTGTGTGACTTGTCAACATATTTTCAGCTCCTGTAGGGAATGAAACCTGCCTTTTTAAGAAAGCATGGCATTATATAAATAAAAATATGCTGTGTGCTATCTAATCCTGCTTGTTGTACATATATTTTTAAAGATTCACATAGACATTATTTGCCCCTTCATTGTGCTCTTTCCTCTGTTAACAACTCTTCATTAAGAATAAGCAAGCAACTGTGCCCAGTCAAGAAGACTTTGTAAGAAGAGCCAAAGGCCTAGGAACAATATGTAATTCAAATCCCTTACATAAAGATTGCATGTAACAGGAAAGCTGAACATCATCTTAAAAGTTGCCCTCTTCTCAGGCTCTCTGTCTTAAGCGTGGCATAGCAACTGCCTGAGGAAGAGTAAAGATAATTTTAATGTAACATAAAATAAGGGGGAGGTGAGAAATACTACATTCTTAGTCAACATCCTCTACACAAAATACCGCCATAATATCTCTTTGGTATGACCTATCTTTAAAACATGTACCCAGCAAGAAATTCATTCCCAGCAAATTCTAAGACCTTAACTGAATGCTTTCGAGGAACAGAAGAGAGGAATTCTGGAGGTGGCCAGTGTAGGAAATTCCTTTGCATTAGTACGGTGTGTCTCAAGAACAGGAATTTCTGCATCTTGCCCCACTTTTGACATGCCAATTCAGAGTGGTGGGACACAGGCAGAACCTGGTTTTTGCCTGTGAATTTCAGTGGTTGCTGGGGCCAGGCTCACAGCTGTGTATATGGAGCGTGGTCCAGGATTAGACAGTGCATGTCACACCTTGTGATTTCAGGGACAAACTGGGGGTTGTTGCATCTCACCACCTCTCTTCAGTAAATCCATGCCTGTTCTTGTCCCAACAGCCGAATCCATCAGCAATTCCTTCAGAGGGCAGACTGCTGCATTGCTTGGCCGGAAGGGTTACCAGTCACAGTCACACCTTTCTTGGTGTGTGATGCACTTCTACCTCTCATTGCAAAGCAGTACTCCCAGGGCAGCTCTGGTGACTGCTCTGAGCCCTTGTATAGGCTGTGACAGGACACATGTGGTTCCTCAGTGAGTGTTTACATAACACCTAGACACAAATCTCTTCCATGAAATGAAAAGCCAAGAAGCATTATTTAGTCTTGCTTTAGCACCTCATCACCATTCTGAGTAGGGACTACTGCTGGGCACCAGCTCCACAGGGGCAAGGGATCCTAAATTAGAGCTGGTTTTGCAGAATCCATCCCTCAGTGCTTTAAGATGTGTTTTGTTTTTCCCAGGGTCTCTAAAGTAGTATAATGAGTATACTTTATAATAGGTTTGCTATTTAAATTCAAATACAGTGTTCCACTGCAGATACTTACAGGCTAAAGTGTAGAGTTTTCAATGTAGTGGTTTTTCATAACCTCATAGTTTACAGTGAACCCAGTGGGTTATCGAGTCTAGCCACCTTTATGTCACAGCTTGTCCAGTGTCATTATTCCTCCCATATTGAGCTCAGGAACTTGCAGTTTGAGCAGTTGCACAGTCCATAGTTTAGTACTCTTAACATAATAAAATGTACATTTGTAAACAATTTTTCTCTCTAACTAACTTTACTTTCTCCCTGTATCTATACATCCTCAACCCTATAATGTTTCGTTAAGTCAGTGCTAAGTTCCAGCACAATGGCTGGTGTTGCTTCAGCAGAGAGTGAAATGAGTTCTGAATTGTGTTTCCCTATTTATTTAAACTTGCAATCTGCTTTCAAATTCCTTAGGATGAAAGTTGTGTTTATGTCTGATCTCTAACATATGCCTCACTTTAATTCTGACTCAGCAGGTGTAAGTGCTCCTTGACTCTATGCTTTTATACACCTTTTTATTGCATTATTATATGCTGTATTCCTTAGGTGGCTCTTCTCTAGTCACTACAAAAGATGCCAAAAATATTGTGAATTATTTTTCTCCCATAAATATCATCACAGTCTATTTATACACTGTAGCTTCTGAGATTTTATAAGATCAGAGTGTAATATGGCATGGATACAGATGCTGTCAAACTTAAGTTAACACAACGTATTTCATCACTCTCCCACTTAACATGCATAATACACAAATGGTTGCAAGCTATCACTCTTTTAAAGAAGCAAAATATATGGATTTAATTTTTAATGATTTAACTTGGTAATTAATCCAAATTATTAGTTAACAATAGCTAAAAGAGAGAACTATAATGGATTCTCTGGATAATGAAAATATTTATTATTTTAATAAGGTGCATGGCTGGAAGTCTAAGTCAAATCTTAGTCTACTGGCCACATATTGCTCTTGATTCACTCATAATACCCCCATGGAGGTAGGTGGATGGTTGTGTCCCCAAACGAAGAAATATAAATTGCTGTTTCCAAGTATTGATGACAACATCTATCATGTCAGCTGCGGAATTGATCCATCTTAAATTATAAACCAGGGCTGAAGGAATTATGCCAATTAGAGAGACAAAGATTTTTTTTTCTCGTTTTTCTCTTTGCTATAGTTTTTTACCCACACAAAAGGTTTTGAGACCTATTTATATTATCAAATTCTTTTTGTCACCTGAGCCCCAAAGAAAGATTTAAAAAGAAAATGTAATTGCTGAACAGAAGTGCTGTGAGGACAGTTTCAGGCTCAGGGGAGGGGAAGGTCAAGTTTTTAACCTGGAAACAAAAGGACTGAGCCCAATACTATGAGTGGGCTTTCCCTGGGGTCCAGGTCAAACAAAGCCCTTTTGCTGGATGGTGGCTTTTTGGCGATGGGGAGGGCATGACCTGCTGGCAATGAGCACGGCAGGTACACCCCACCCTCCAAAGCAGAGCCCATCAAGGGCTCTGCTGGTTAGGGTCAGGCACGGGGAGTGTGGAGGCAGCAAAGAGGGTGTCCCCAAAGACAGCTCCAAATTACACGTGCCAGCCAGTCACCCCCAGCAGATGTCAGGGGCCACCTCACAAAGTGGCCGAGGGATCAGTGGATGGACACTCAAGCTGGTCACTGCTGCTGGCAGCACACAATGTCCCTTGAGCCCAAAAGAGAAAGGTTATTAACCTATCCCTCATCTTTCCTCCAAACATTTCCAAATTTGTGAGTGGTGTCAGATTCTGTTAAGCAATTACTACCTATTTCCTTTTGTCTTACATTCCTGCCTTGTAAACGGCTTTAATAAATGCCGTAATTACAATTCTCAGTGACTGCAGCAGTTTAAGGTTGCATCTTTTCAGAGTATCTCTTGGAGCAGTGGCTCCCTGAAGAAAACCTCCGTGTGACTGAGGTTGCTGCCTGGTAGCCTTCGTTGAACAGAGGCAAGCTGGAGACAAAGGCAGTGGTGCACAGCACAACCCCTGCCTGCCTCCACACTGTGCCAGAGGCTGTGCTTGTTCCACTGCCTGCACCTCACAGGCAAGCCCTGAGCAATGCCAGTGCTGAGAAATCTGAGAAAGATTACAGCGACATAAAAATAAAAAAAAAAAATTAAAAAAATATATAAATATATGCACGCACACATATGTTTGGGATAATTGCATTTGCAAATCAAAACAAGGAGGAGGCAGGTAATCCTCTCTGAACAATCACAGAGACTTGTGTGTTCTTGCTGGAGGTCTCCAGTGCTGCTGTGAGCTGGGGTTATGTACCAGCCAGAACCTGTTGTGGAGCATGAGTTGGGAATGGAGTAACAGCCAACGTGACATTCCCGTGCTGGCTAGTTGTGGTCCCCAGGTCATCTTCTCTGGTATCTGGAACAGGCTGTCCCTTCTTGCTGTCCTAGACAGGTCACCCAAACTGGGCTTGGACGTTGCTACCTACTCTTCTCCAAAGCTAAGCAAAGATGCTCCACTTGGGAGGCAGGCCCTTTGCTTCCTGCTCCTTGCCTTTCACAGGAAAGGTTTATTAGAGTCAAGGAAATAGTCCAGTGTCGTCTCCTGGCAGGAGTGGATGTGGACTTCCCAGGGAGGTTACTCTTGGAAAGGGGCAACTAATGGTGAGGAACAAGATGTGACAGTGGTGATGATCTGCCTGGGTGACAAGGTGACTATTCAGAAATAGCAGGCACTTAAAAGAAAACTCCACAGTTTAAGGTGGGATCCTTTCATCACTGGTAACATCTCAGGAGGTGACAAAGGACTTGCCATGGGTGCAAGTCAACCTATCATTGCAATGGGGAAATGTGTTCTCTACCTTCCTCGAGCAGCCAGAGGTGCTGGTCAGTTCCTGGGCTTACAAGATTCCTGTTTGGATCCATCCAACCTTCCCTCACTAATTAGATATTTGATGAACTCTGTGATCAGCAAAGCCCCAGAAAATGTCTCTCAGCTTTTCTGGGCTACCAGGAGCACCATGCAGGGGAATGTTTTGTTTCATGAGGTAAAAAGAGGACCTTTTGGAAAGGTAGTAAAGTGTTTAAAACATTATTTCTGGATGTCTTTGTGAGTTTTTGATGTACGAAAGGTTGTGTAACAAAGTTAAAGGTCATGGACCTTAGAGAAATTTAAAGGATTCTTTGAAAAGAGGTTAAATATATTTAAAATTCATGAGTGTGCACCCATGCAAATTGGAAAAGAAAATTAAACTATATCTGCAGAAAAGGAAAAATAAATCTACTTACGTATGATGTAATTTAGAAAATCAGCTGTAGCTTTGAATGATGTCTGAACGAAGGGATAAGGTAATACAAAGGAAGGCTTTATATTTGGGCTTTAAAAGCCACATGGAGCCACAGGGAATAAGGGTTTGCAATATACATGTATACTCATTATGAAGAGTTTTCATAGAATGAAAACTATATCTGGCTGACTTTCAGCTAAGAGAGAAAGATAAAAAAAGCAGAGAGAGCATGTACAGTTTTTTCAACCTCATCAGTGTTTTCTGCATCACTATATCTCTGCTCCACACAACTGATTTGAAAACCTACACATCGATATTTTTTCCTAAGTCTGGTTAGTATTTGTGGATCTCTATTTCCTATGCTGTGCAAAATAAACTTCTAGTCAAAATAACTGGGCTGAGAACAAAGGAGGAAATTATGAGAGATATAAAACAGAAGGAAACAATTTGTGTGGGTATTTCACAGAGACACAGAAAACAGCAAGAGTAATTCACAATGTTTTCCTTTAAACTAAAGGCAGAAGCTGTCTGTGTTTCAAGCCTGGCATGGCACAGTGCACTACAATCTGTCTGCCACATTAAGAGAGCCGGTGATCTCAGCTCAATTTCTCGTGAGGAGGCACTCGCCGAGCAGTGCCGAACAATTGGGTCCCTGGGTAATAATTTTATTGGCAAGGCCAAGAAGGGAACGGCCGTGGAATTAATATTGCTGCACTGTGCTGTTCCAATTCTGAGGGTGAGAGAGGACTTTGCTTTATAATGCTGACACCACAAATCCCTTAATGAGCACTAAATTCACTTAACAAAATTCTAACCCCCTCAGATTTCTCATGTAGTTTAGCATGTCGGCTTTACCTTGGAGTTTTTTGTGTTTTGCTGGTCTATGCCATCAATCTGAGCATCCATAAAGCCTATATTCCTTTTTTATTCACTCTACCTATTTATTCCTTAGTATATTTATCCTTTTATTAAGAGCTTCCACTTGGTTAAGACATGTTCAAGTATAAGCTCAACAGGAAGCATTTTCCTTTATACTGTAATAACTCTGTATTGTTGCCTAGAGGGTGACAGAAAGTAACGTAAGATTCATAAAAATATAACTGTCTGAGCCAAGTAGATAGAATTATGGTAAGCATTAACCAAAGTGTATTTCTCTGTCCTATAGGGTGAAATCACAACATCTTAATGTTTTCTTTCTTGGGTCACATAATTCTGCAAAAGTACACCAAGAGAAAAGCTAGACTGCTTCTGCTTGATTGTTACATTCTGTACCAGCCTTTCAAACAGGTTTGCAAATAAAATTACTTTATTTCATTATGTGTCATTTTACATTTTGCCCATGCATCACCCCACTGAGACCATTTGGTTTAAGACACTTTTTTCGTAGGCTATAAGCAACTGGAATTTTAAACTCATTTAAACTGTATTCAGGATGCTTATACTATCCCCTTTTCGAGTTTAACCATTAAATGAGTACAGCCTTAGAAAAAGAAACATGCATGTCTTATCTTTATCAAGTTTTTTATCCAAGTAATAGCAAAAAATTCTAAGCCTCCAAAAGGCACACTGCTGGACAAATTTTAACCCCGTTGGTACCAACGTGATGGTTTCTGAACACAACTTTTTTGATTTGTTTCCTTTAAATTGGATGAGGGAAGGGTATGCATGCTAACTTTCCCTTCCAAGCCAAGGGGGGTGAAATAGCCCATACATCTCTCAGTCTCCTACAGTGAGGAGGTGGCTGAGCCATATCCTCTAGATCACCATGCTCCTTCCTCCTGAAAGAGGGGGGTCAGCATTTTGGAACTGAAATCCAGTAAAGCCATATGTTCTGTGTCAGCAGCTAGACCAGCTCCATTAGCATCAGCAATAAGCTTTTCGATAATGTCTTACCATGCTGCAGAAGAGATACCCGTGTAGAGCAGCTGTCTCCCACAAAGAGGAAGCAAAATTATAGTAGCAGCAGGATAAACACCACAGGCAAAGTCATGAAGGTGATATTTGTTAGCAGTTGCAGGTTGGGAAAGAAACCTGGCACCTGAGTGACTGAAAGAATAAAGGATGAGATAGTCTATTATAGTATTTTCATTATTTCATTTCAATATTTAGTCAAATTAGCAAGTCTTAAATAAGTAGGAACCAGGTAGAGTAGTGTTGAGGAGACAGGTTGGAATTGAAAAGTTTAGGTCATTTTTCACATCTCTAGACTTGACAGTTCTGATGTTTTCCTTGTTCTGGTTGCCTGGTAATAATTTAATACTTTTATTTCTATATTTACCTTATTTCTTAAAAAGTCAAGAGGTGGAGGTATGTTGACAGACTGGAAAAGGAAGCTATTATTAATTAAAATTATTTTAAGTCTAAGATTGAAATAGTGCTCCTGCATATAAATTTGCTTCAATGAGCTGGACCCGCTCTAATGTTAAATCACTGCAGATATTATGAAATGTATCAAACACAGTAACTGGGGACTAGATGGTGCCACTGTTCGATGGTGCAGATTCTGTTTTCCCTATATCCTTCCTATGTGCACATGCAGCTGAGATGCCACTAGGTAAGTGTGCATTTCTGGTATAAATTAACTTCTTCTCTTAGAAGGGACTAGTCCAAAGTCCATGAAAATCAGTGAAAATTTCTGAACTAGCTTGAGTACAAGTTGGACCAGGCCCAGAAAGAAACAGAGCATGGAAATCTTGGAGGCAGTGGTTATCTCTGTTGTTAGCTGGTAGAGCTGGAAGGGAAATCTTGCGAACTATCATGCAGCCTGCTCTTCAGTATGTCTAACTAAAATATGCATTCACTATCAGAGAACCTCTGAACAAACCTAGTTTCATCTAAAAATCAAGCAAGGAGTAAAAAAAGCTAGAATGGAAGACAGCAAGATATTAATGAAGTTTTGCTAATTTATATCATTACTCCATAATCACAGTGAGTGGTGGCAGTCTTGTATCCCAAGTATTCAAATTAAATTGTAATACTGACCACTATTAACCTAGCTCATGAAAAGCCATGCTCTTACATCTGCTTGGAGACCTGGAGTAGGAAGAATCATGGAAATCTCTGCTACAACAAGCAGAGCTCCTTACATGGAGTGCAACAGCCAAGGAGGGAGGTTGCTATTGGGGCTTTATGTATATCCCAGTGCAGCAGCAGTCGAAAACATACATTCCTCTCCAGGGCCAGAGTGGGGAGCTATGCCTGGCCCATGCTGTGCTGAGACAGAGGTCAGCAGAAGGACCATTATGGCTAATTCCAGGGCCAGGTTCTGCTGATTTACAACAAAGTCTACCATGACTTACATCAGCTGCTCATGATCCCCAGGTGACTACCCAGCTCTCTCCATCCTGTTCTCCTGCTTATAATAAAACACTGTCTGCACTGAAGTGAGGTGACTTTTCCCCTTTCCTCTCCTGTAAATGAGGTGGAGGTTATCTGTGGGAGAGGAAATTGGAGGGCGGGGAGGGGGACGGGGACGCAAACAACAGGATCCTGGATCTTACTCCTGCACACCAAGCAGTTCAGATACAGACATTCAGAGGCAATGTGCAGTCTGCCAGACTTGATAGGGTGGGGCTGCAGAGACCTGAGGCTCACAGGACTTCTGCAGTATCAGCTTCTCAAAGAGCAAATGGAGAAGAGAAAGCTATCCTTGCTCCTGGTGTGTGACATCCCTCATGACTATCTTTTTGAGCAGAAGTGATCTGCATTCCCACATGGTCTGCAGGGCAAGCTATAAAATAAGCCAGAAAAAATCCGAACAAGATGGCAGAGCAGCAGAAAACACTGACAAATGTCCCATAGCAGAGCTGCCGGCAAGAGGTTCACCTGCTGTTGCAGGACTGCCTTTTTCTCCAGCACCACACACAGATGCCCAGGCAAGATTAAAAAAACAGGAAAAACATTACATCCTGACAATGCTGCCAAAATAAAGGAGTTAATATTGGGTAGCACAGGGACTGACTCTTGGTTCATGCAGGAGCACACATGAAGTAGTGCAACTGAGTTACACCAGAATATTCCTGTACTTCTTGTACGGACAGGAGCTGATGAAGACCTCACAGAAATGCATATAGACGTTACAGATACGCAGATCTAGTTTGATGTGTAACCATTATATTGGTGTTCTGACTATAGGGGCAGCCTGTTCTGCCCTGGATCTTTCTGTCCCAGCTACCTGTAGAGCAGGCACAGCTGTCCATGATGGAGAGGTGTGAGATAGCAGCATAATCTTTACATTTGTGACCACAAAGTCATGATGCAAGGCAAGGATCAAAGACTTTGCTGCTCCACTCCTTCCCTTCTGTGGAGGACAGCTCAGACAAGGGACTTGATGGATCTGTAACAGCCTCGGGGACTGGCTATCATTTTGTAAGCAGAGAAGTATATCCCCCAAACTGTTTGTTTGTATGACTGCAGAGGAAGAAGAGGATTTGCCCCAAATGTCTTCTTATTTATGTTCTCTTCTAACTGTTTTATTATGCCTAATTTGTCATCCTTAGAGGATGCCTCTTATCATGTGCAAATTCTTTTTAAATTATTATACTGACACAGAAATAATAGATGCCTGATTTACATTGTAATCTTCGGTAAGAGGAATGTTTGTATTTTTAAAAGTGTTATGATTTTAGCTGTTTCTCAGTGGGGTTTTTTGCCTCATGTTATTGTATTGAAACATATAGAAATGAAGGGGAGTTCAGGCATTCATTAGAGATATCTCACTATGAGACCCAAAATCCTAGTCACCAAATCCTACTCTCTGCCCAGGACACTGCAGTCATCAGTACAGACAGCAAACCATTAAAAAACTCTTAAGTAAATAATGACTGCAATGATGATGTGGTGGGGAGAGGAATAACATTTCAATTCACTAGGGTTAATAGTTATAGGCTCTGTTTTCTAAACAAAGATTACTACCCATTCTCCAGAGCACACATACACTTAATACTCAACTGCAACATTAAAGCTGAGATAAGGAGGTAGATAATACTCAAGCAGCAAGCTCTGTACAATGCAGCATTTACAGACAAACTCCCACCATACTGTTTAAACCCTGGGCTTTGGCACTACGGTGTAAGCCAAGAAAGCAAATCAGGCCTCCTCCACCTCCTAAGTAAACCTCAGCCCACTTTGCACTGCAGAGCTCTGGCTCTGGGGAAGTTCTCACCTCTCCTGGAACATACCCAGCTAATGGCTGCTCAGAAAAGCACCTTTTTTTTTTTAAAAGCTCTCATAGACCTTGATGTGTAGCAGTTTATCTCACAGCAACATTTATATATGTCTATCACAGACGAGGTTGCCTATGTGAATTTGCAAAGGAAGGTCATCAATGCCCTACCCAATTCCATGTGCTGCCAAGATCAGTATTGAGAAGGAGGACCTGTATTCTTCTTTAGGATATTCAATGTCATTTTGTGTGTTGAGCCCTTTTTACACCTTAGTGAAGGAGAAATTTACTTGGGGAAATTAAACTCATTTAGAAACACCTTCTTTTTTACCGCAGAATCTACACTTTTCCTGGCAGAAAATGCATTCTCTTCCCACAAATGAAAACAACAATACTGAAGGGCAAGGGCCAGAATTGAGCCAAAGAGTAATTTAAGATCAAATTAAAGGGCAAACAGTAAAATTTCATTAATACTCCTCCCACTAACCACTGACCCTGCTGTGCCTCTCCTTCTGCATGAGAGAACAGTATGAGATGCCAAGGACAGGAATCCCATCTCTTTTTCTCCAACAGGAGATGCACTAAATTAAAAAAACAGCAGCAGTTTCATTTTCACTACAAAAAAAAATATCTCTTTTTATCTTTCATATAGTTACTTAATGTCCCTCCTTTATAGGCCAGCCTTCAGAATAATGGCACAAATGATTTTACTGGCTATCTGACTGTCATTCTCTTTAACACAGACTGTGGTTTGCTAGTTGATGATAGCTTAAGCGGAATTTAATTGGTAACATATTGTCAGTTGAATTAGAGGCCATATGATACAGATTTAAACCTTGGTAATTTTTGCATAAAGAACAATCTGTCAGCAAATCACAGCGAGAAAAACAGCCATAAATCAGTTTGTCAGGTTTATTAGTACATGCAGAAGTTTTGTTGTCTGATTCGACTATAGCCTCTCTTTCCTGGCAGACAGAAAATGTTTCTCTAAATGCAGGTTACTTTGCAGGTGTGCAGATTTTATGCTTCCCATGCATAGGGATGTACATAAACGTATACGGGGCGTATGCAATTGCAGAGCACTGCAGATAATGACCTAGACAGCTCCTCCAGCCCTGCCTTCCCAAATAGATCAAACTGCAGCACCACACGTAGATGCGCTGTACAGTCACATCCACATTTATTTAACCACATAAGCTGAGGCTACATTCAGAGGAGGACATTGCACTTTCTCTGTGCCTCTGTGCTTCTGCTGACTGATTTTGTGTTATTATGCTTCTCCTGATAGATTCACATTTTTTCCTCCAAAGATTCGTGATAAAACTTTGGTAGCTTGACGCTGGGACATTGACACTCTCCTTTTTTTCTGGAATCATGCTATTCTGAAGTGGTTTTTCCAAATATGATGATATTCATCCCCGTAGAGCTTTCCCCTAGCATGGATTGTATCACAAGTAATGGAGCTGGCTCCAGGGCACAAAGCAGAGTTAGGCTTATCCCACAATCTGGATGAACTGCAGAGAAGGATGTGTTTGACCATAAGGCCTAAGGAGAAAGAGTGTCCCCCCCACTGTCCTCTGGATGGTGTTTCTGGAGGTTGCAGAAACATGGCAAGGACCAGATCTCCTAGGAGACCCTTCTCAGGGTCAGAAAGGGGCCCTGTAAGTCACCTAGCAGATTCCCCTTATTTTTTGGGTTGCTACCCTGTGTCAGGTATACATGTATACCCCATCCCTCTCCTCCACTGTACCTCTACTGACACCAGTCATCCTCTGACACTAACCTACATCTGCTAAGCAGAAGCTGTGCTCTACCATACAGGTGCACAGGGTTCTCCCTCTTGGGTTGTGTCTAACAGGATTAATTTCTCTTAATTGTCAAGAATTTGTGACATAAAAGAAGGCAAGGCACCAGCTGAACAGATATCCAGTGGGTATCATTATGAAAAAGATGGGAAATCACAAAAAAGTGCCCCATTAATATTTTATTTAGAGGTTGCCTTATGTATTGCGATTACCCTTGGGTGACGGAGACTGACAGAGCATGTCTATCACTCACAATAAAGATTGCAGGATGGTCTGTAGCACCCTTCACAAGCATGATATAAGGTACCGTAGTTGCTACAGCAGCATAATGTTCCTGTGCAGTAACAAATACACTGAGCACAGACACGCACATAATTAAAATGACGTTCGCTGGCTTGCTAGCACCGTTTGCCAAAGAATAAGTTGCATGCAAGTGGATTTGCATACAAATGAGATACTGTCAGAACAATAATGGGACTTTGATAAGACCACATACTCATGTCATTAAGTCATTTCAGTAGCTAAGGAATATTTAGTTGGCATTAAATGAGGATAAAAGTTGATGATTTCCCCTTCCCCCCAAATTAAAACAAAAGCCAACAAGGTACATCCAGTTAAAAATACCAGGACATTTTTAAATTGAGAATATTCTGCTGTTAGTTCCATCTTTTAAAAGTTTTATGATGTACTGTGGAGTGAAAATTGCAATTTTAACACAGAAATGAAACCTTTTTATTGTTAAAAGCTATTGTCAGTGAGACTGCATGTCACCTGCCTGCTTGGTAAGCACAACTGTAGTATGGGGTGTGATTTTTAAAAAGAAATAGAACTTTTAAACAAAGATATTTAAATTTATTCTTATATTTAGTTTTATGCTTAAGTGTAATAAAATCAGCATAAATTAAATACCTACTCAAATCTTCCAATGAATCAAGGGCCTCTGAATCCTCCTATTTTTTACTGTACTCAGAGACCTCTCGTAAATGTCTGAACTTTGGACTTGATCCAGCCATGCTGAAATCAATGGGAATTTTTTCATTGACTTCAGTGAAAACAGGTCCTTTGGGAACAGTCCAAACTGAGATGTAATGCTCTACTTAGCTGCTAATAAAACCCCCAAAACCTTTTGGAAGTCCATCTTATGGCAATCTCAAGGTCTGTACATCCTCTGTGTTTCATAAGCTAACAGTCTTATAGTTATGTATGTAAATATGTAAATAATCAGAGGACAAGTTAAAGAGTGAAGCAAGAAGTTTTCAAAGGAGAAGTCAAGACATTAAAATAGTCTTTTGATGATGGCGGGAGACCTGCTACTCCTCTATTGCTGGAAATGGTCTTGCAAATTTTCTAACTTCTTTCCTAACTTGAAAAATGGTGCAGGAGTCACTCAGAGGAGGATAAAAATTAATATTAATGATTTCATTTTGACAGGAATGAACTCATTACCATGCACATTTCCAACGTTTTTCAACAGTTAATTTTAGCTGCTGAAAAAGACCTCTCTTGCTAAGAGAGAATATGATAATTTCACATTAAAAACTGTGTATTAAGAAGTCTTTCTTTGCCAAAGTTACATACTTGACAGGGTTTTATAAACTGCACTGAGCACCTCACAAACTTTCAATCACACATTATGAGAGGACTAAAAAAATCCAAAATTAAAATCAGTTGCCTGATTCATTTTCTGTAATGTGTAATTTTATTTATTTTTTTAGGTACTGCTATTAAGACAAAACAACTAGGACATATGGAAGAAATATACTGGCCCATAAGACTCTCTAGATTTTTTTTTTTAAGAAAGAAAAGACAACATTATGGTATAATAACTGTCACTCCCAGTAATAGCAGGTGACCTCTTTTATCTACAGGTACATGAATTAACAGCTATAAAAGCTAAAAAGTAGCTGATATAAGATGAATTTATATTAAGATAAATGTGTTCATTTAACCTCTGTCACACTGATTATGGATACTCACTTCTATGGTTTGCCAGCAAAACCTGTATTTAGATGCTGATGGGCTTAAGGAGTCCTGAGAGGCTGTGGGTGATGCATGAGATGTAGTTCTCCCCTTTTTGCTCAATAGAAACAAACTCACCTGATGATTCCAAAGATTTTGAAACAGTGCCACTAAGAAATTGGCTGTTTTAATCTTGACAGTCTTCCAAAGGAGTTTTCAACACTTTTGGAAGGCACAGCATGAAACCTTCCCTTGTTTGCTCTGCTTTCACCAGGGCAGTTGTAAGGGCTGGAGAAACACAGCAAACAAGGGGGCTCACTCCTCCATCCCAAGTTGTACCCCTTCCCCAGCCCTGGTTTCCATCCTCCTGCAGCTTCGTCTTTCCAAAATCTCTGCTCTGTAACTCTTCACTCACAGATCCTGGGGCAAGCATTGCGGAAGCCCTCTTGGTGCTGCATGCGAGCTCTGTGATGATAAACAAGGCAAATAACTCCCTCCTGGTGCTGTCAAAACCACAAAATACACAGCCACAAAACAAAGGAGATTGCCTTTATTTCCTTTCATTCTAATCTTCTTCAGGGCTATTTGTAACAATAGTAGGCATAACACTGCCAAACACAAATGTGATTTCCAAGTTGGAGTTCCTTTCAGAAAATGGATTAGTTCAATTTTCCAGATGTCAGACAGGTGTGCAGTTAAGTATACACTGGAATTCACTTTTGGTGATTAACACTCATAATGACTACTTGGCTACAACAATCAAAACCTGCCATTTATTTTTCTAGTACATTTACTTCACTTACAGCCACCAGCCAAATCTAAGATCAGCTAGAAGGAAATTAAGAACCGATTTATTATGCTTATGCTATTTGTACAACATTCATCATCACTAGAAGAAACTGACTGCAAAAAGCAAGGGTAAAGAGGTTTAACACCAATACAGAAAGAAATGAAGATGTGTCATACAATTACATCTGGTATTGCTGAGAAAAAGTTGAAAGAAAATGCAATCAAAATTTCCCCATATTGTTTGCATCCCTTGACCTTTTGCTCTCCAAAAGATACTTCCAGAACAATCCTACCTCCAACTCTACAAAAATTCCTCACCCCCCCCACCCTCGAAAAAAAAAACCCCAGCATCTGCCAGTGGCTTGGACTTGGAATTTTACAGGTCAGTATCTTTGAAAGGTTGCTCTTGCAATGAAAAGCAAAAATAGTAAAAGAAGTTTCTGTACCAGCTTCTCTAACTAAGCAACCCTTGGTCATGCTGGCTTCTCACACTACATTTTGAATGGGCTGAAAGTGGGCAGAGGAATTACAGGTCAGGACTGTAGTTCTCTCTCAAGAAGAGCTGATCACAGTGCTAATAAGTTTGCTTCCCATATTCAGATTCAACCCAAAGTGCTCACTTCTAAGCATCTCTGAATACCTTCATAATTCTGGATTGACTTACCACAAGGTTATAACTCTTCCAGAAATTAGTTCATCTTTATGAGCTAAAAGCAAACCATGTGGAAAAGCAGTTCTATGTGGCCTTGATGTAGCAATAGGCTTGGTTTCAAAGGTGCTGCTGGTGTGCTTGAAGGCATGTAAATGCCATGTCATATGTGGGAGAGTCTAGTGCTGTGGTTTATCTGTTGTAATGCTGGTATTGATCCTTAAAGTATTGTTCACTCTCATTGCTGGCTAATTAGGTGCTGTTAATAAATCAATAAACTGCTTTGATCCTGATCTGATTTTTCTGCAGCAGACATAATCTATCTTTAGCCATTGTGAATAGGCAACAAGGTTGTGACCACTCTGTGCAGCCAGAGAAAAGATGCGTGCTGTAGTCGCTGCTGAGAAGTCTCAGTGTCATAAAGCATGTCTCCATCCTAACAGTCAAGTGAGGGTGAAAAACTAAGATCTTGTAAGTGTACACAAGAAGAAACCAGAAGTTAATGGGGGTCAATTTGAATAAGTATGGCAAGTATTTTTCCAGGCTTATTAAGGTTACTGAGATCCTACTGAGTCTGTCAGCCCCATGCAGTTTTAAATCTGCTTCCAGTTCTAGACAAGCAACTTCCTTGGACACTTTCTTGCATGCTTCTCTCTTTCACAAACACACCTACATGACATCTTGCTGGTTGTTAAGCTTCAACAGCCTTTTTTGAGCTTTTAGAGTACTGTTCTATTTTGTGGATGCCAAAATACCTTAACTTGACCCAGTCCCTCAGTTGGTTCTTTTAACATCACCCTGCTGACATTTTAACAAGGACCTTTGTATCAAGACCAAGTAAAGACTGCTGGATGTGGTTGTTCCACTCTGCAAATATTGTGCCCAGGTACTGCACAAAACTTCAAAAAAGTACACCTTTTTATTCAATGAACAGGTTTGAGACTTACACCTGACAAAGTATCATATGTAGTTAGAAGAAAAAAAACAGTGGAATTTCCTTTTCCTATTGAAAGTAGACATTAGAAAATAACTTCTTCAGCTATTTTTCACTCATTTTTGTTAATTTTTAGGATATTGTCAGATGAAACATGCACTAGTTCTTTTCTGAGTCAGGCTCTGTGAGAGTGAATTAGTGTAGGTGGAACCAATAATAACTCCAGGGAACACTATGAAAGCAGTATCACATAAAGGTGCCTCAACACCTTTGGAGATGCATTATGTGACAGATCTCCTTCATTATTGTTGCTTCTTTGAGTACCACAAGAAAATTGGGCCTAGAGGAGCCCCTCGTGTCACAGCACTGGCTAAAGCTCAAAGTATTGCACAGCATTTGAGACCCTTGCTGGCCTGGATCTCAGTGGCTGGCCCAAACTGGCAGAATTCAGAGGTACCAGAACAACCTCAAATCTAACAAATGGAGGGCTCACAGAGAAAATGGGTTCCCTCTATTGAACAGAGGGAATTATCACTGGAAAAGGTGGGCAAACATCTCAGGGATCTTGAGAGAAACTGGAAACTTGACCACTTTTCCCAGCCATGTTTGAGACGTCCAGTAAAAGGCAGCAACTCTCCCTATGACCTTTCTTTGCATGGTACACCATGAGCCCTACACCTTGTAATGTCTCCACTAAGATTACCACATGAATTCAGCTGCTTTCCAAACAAAATGCTCTATTGGACTGAGATGGCCTCTGGTAAAGCACAGGAAGCCCTAGCAAACCAAGCTGTGACTCCAAAATACCTTCTACAAATGTGTTGGATGTTGCGTTGGCTTATAGATTGTTTTGCACTCTGTGAACAGATATAGAATTATGCACAGTGATCTTAGGTGTCTTTTCCAACCTAAATGATTCTGTCATTGTATGTGTGAGGCGAAGGAGAAGAAGGTGAGTAGGAAAATGGAAAAGGAAAGCAAAATTATGAAATAAATTTGTTTAGCATTTAAATATCACAGTGATGAATATAACCTTGTGGGGCTCTTCAAGTGTTTAGGGTGTGAACCAACTTAAATGGTTCATTGGAACATATTCGCAGATTTATTTGTCTCCTTAGCAAAGAAAAACCATGCTAAATGCTGAAAGATTTTATGAAGTCAAATAATTAAAAGAAGAGTTCATTGTACAAGTTGAGTCAATTATAATCTTAAAGCAGAATGGTGAAGCCAGTGATAATTAGCCAGAGAAGGGAATCATCAGGCCAAATTTACATCTCAAAGAGCTACTGCTTAATTTCATGAACAATAAAGAAAAATAACCTTACAAATTTTGAGAGGTTCTGAAATATTCGGGATTTAGTGGTTTGGCTTTGTTGTTTTGGTTTGGATTTTTTGGGTTTTTTTGAAATTGTACTGACTTTCTTCCATTGAAATTAACTTTTTCACTGACTTTCCAGGAAGTTTAATCTTGACAGTTACAATTCTTGTGGAAGTATTGGAAAACTAATCTATGAGGTAGCCGGGCACAGAAAGAGACTATGAAAATGTAACTGTTCTATGCTACTCTTTACTACTGTTTGCTAAAAACTCCCAAAGATACAGGAAATGTTTTGGTGTTTCCAGTTGAAATTTAAAAATTAATCCATTAACTAAGGAAGGTAATACATATTTTCATTTTAAAACAGTGCATATATATATATATATAAAAGTGAGATTATTTGTTACATATACAACAGACCAAAATATCTCTCTCTCTCTCTCTCTCTCTCTCTATGTTTCTCCTTCAAAGTAAGTAAACAATAGCAAGATTCTATTTGATAGGATGATCATTCAAATTCGGGCATATTTTTCCAGTGCTGTGTATATTTTGGAATAGTCGTATTTATGTACAGATCTGATTTTCAAAACATTTTTTCTACTCCTTTGCATCAATTATTTTTAGAAAAGGAAAAGTCCCTGCATTGAACTATGATAAAATGAAAATGCCAATACTGGGGTTATCATTCAAAGTTGTTTTGCATTAGAAAGTGCAACAGCTTTTTCCTCCATTTTTCCATCAGGGAAGCTGTTTTTCTAAGATCTCACATTCATTCAAAAGCGTAAGCATAGGTCAGACACACTACCTGGCTGACCCAACACCCCATTTACTTTAAAAAAGTGTTCTCATTCTTGTTTCTGTAGCTTGGATCTAAGTCTTTATCTCTTTGCTCCCTTTATCCTAGTGGTTTATTCAACCTGACAAACCTTCAGGTTTTCTTCCTTTCATTCAGTACAGTTGAGAAAACCCTCTTACAGTGTGTCAATTTTAATATTTGACTTCTCCAATATACAAACAAGTATATCAAGGTCTGCCTTTGGGGAAGCTGCAAATGCAGTTGTTGATGCTGCACCACGCAGTGCTTGTAGCAGCCTCTGGGAATCTCGGTTCAGGCTGATAAACTCACCTGCTCACTCAGACTACTCGTTTCTCTCTCTCCTTCACCCTCCTCCTCATCTCCATCTTTCTGACAAGACTTGATGCTGCTGCCTCGGTGAGCTGGGACTCATTCTGATCTCATAAAAAGGTTTATGGACCAATAAATGTCTGGAATACTTTCTGAAATCCTTCTCCACCAGTCTCCTATGTGAGCTAACAATGCACTGGATAGAAGGTCTCAAGAATCAATTTTTTAAAAAGGGGGTTCAGTGTATTTCCTTTCACTGCTTGTTGTTTCTAGTAATTGACTAGAGATGGAATTTTCCTTAGTTTTATCTTCATTCATGAAAACTGAATTTTAGAAGTGTTTAACTTGCCATTTCCCATGAGTGGAAGGGGGTGGAGTCACTGATGCCTCAGAGCATAGGGGCTGGTCCAGCTCAAGCCAGCTTCTCAAAAACAAAAGAGTATAAATTTTCCAATGAGCACTCAAAAATTTCCTCAAACATAAATAGGGACAACAAGACTTTGCACCCAAGGGGAGGATACATTAAGCAGTGCTTTTTTTTTTCCCCCCCTTGAAATTGTGATGTGAAGAGCACTGTAGGAATGCGAAGTGCTACAGTCACAGCTCTTCTCAGAAGCAGCAGTGTCACCTGCCTTCCTGCTCTGAGGCAAAACTCACAGCTATGATTTGTTTTTTCTTGTGGCTCCTGCAAAGACTGTTGTCATATTTTATACACAGAGCAGATGTGAACATGTTATTTTTAAACATTTTCTTTATAAACTGCCCATGTAATCAGATGAAAATTTAGTACCTAGTCATAACTGTAGTTGGTCCATATTACTTAGTATTGCCATATAGATGAAAATTCAGGAAGTCACTAAAGGTTTTGTTTTTGAGGAATATTTTTGATATTCCAGTAATGACTTTTCCACTCCATTAAATGTGCAGTTTTACTTACTCACCTTTCTTATCTAGTAGTTTGTATAAAACTTGTGAAAGTGTTTCTTTAACATAAACCTAGAGGAGCTATAGTTTTAAGACATTCTGTACTGGAGAGTATTTCAGGTTTTTTCCTAATTTATTGTTTGCCCATTTATCTCATCATATCAAAGTTACAAAATTAATCCACATTAACTCAGGCAGCAGAATCCAATGATTTTTAAGAACACTGATGTTTAGCAAAACCTACTCCTATTATAGAAAGAAAAATACAAAAATAAAGGCACATGCGAGTCAAGTATGAGGTCTTGCAAGTGACTACTAGCTAGAATAATGTCATCACCATCTGTAGAGACTCACAGTTCCTAGAAAATGTTTGAACTGATGTGGGGCAAATGGGTTGCTGCAGTCAATGGGAAAGAGATCACACATACTTGTGTGTTGTGCATGAGCATTTATCTGCAATTATGTACTTGGGAAGTCTGGAATTGCATTTAGATAAATACTTATATAATATCCTTGCTTGTAAGCCTGTCTTTTTTAAGAGTTCAATATGAAACTATTATAAGATAATGGTTTCCTTTTGTCATCAGAAATTCTATGACATGCATAAAATAATCATTCACAAAATTTTAGCTTGGCTGTAAAATTTTCTGTCGTTGAAACCTGGCTCATGTAGAAGTAATTAATTTTGCTCAATTGGATTTTACAAAAATGCTTTTTTTGATTGCAACTGTATGAGATGTTTGATGTAATTTAACTGTGGTTTTCTGAGGGGCGTTTTACCGTCTGAGATAGAGTTGCCTATTCTTGAGCAAGCAAACTATTATACAACATTATGTTTTGTGCTACTGTGTAATGAAATGCTATAATTGATATAGGTCTTTACCACATTGACTATCATACAGTACAATATAAAATAAATTACCAGAAAAGAACAGCATTTTTCTAATCCTAGATGCTTATATAAAGCATTTTGAATTGTTGCATTTTAAGAAAGTGACAATTACTCTCTCCATATTCACTTGATTCATGAATAGTGCAGTTTTCAAGCATTTGTATTTGGTTAACAGTGCTCAGAGAAACAGCCCCATAACAAATAGTCAAGTGGCTATAAACCAGATCCTTCCATGCTGACAGACTAATTAATCTGATCAGTCTTGGATACCAGTGTTCACCAGCTTCAGTGGTCACCTGTAAACGCTCCCCAGTTGCCCCAGGGCTTCATACTGCTCTCACCAAAGCCAAAGGCAAAATCTTTACTGATTCCGGCTTTTAGAAAATCAAGTAGCATTGGCTCAGTACCTGCTGTTTTCCCACAGACACAAATCCAAGGCGGTAAGCTGGGAATTTGCTCCTCGGAAGCTGAATCCGTGGGTTGCTAACGACGAGTGTGTGTCATTTTGTCTGGTAGCAGCCTGCCCTCCCAGGAGTGGTTTGGGAGCCAGAGGTGGAACCTGACCTCCTGTCAGCTTCCTCAGCATGCACGAAATGGTCTTTGCAGAGCCTTGCAGCCTCCTGGGGCCATACCCAGCTCTGTCAAGAGTACAAATAGGTAGCTTCAAACGGGACTATTGTATGCATAGGACTCAAGTGATTGGGATTGAATTGTCATGCTGTAGTGTTCTGAGGTCATGTAGTGTGTCAACAGCACAAATTTTTAAGCAAATGTGCAAGAAAATCACATTCAATACAAGTAAAACCNATGTGCAAGAAAATCACATTCAATACAAGTAAAACCCAACCAACCAACCAACCAACCAACCAAACAAGCTACAGCCAAAAATGCTCATGGAAAAACAAATACTGTAAATACAGGGGATCTAGGGTTTTCAGGAATTTTTCATTTTCTCTAGTTCACAAACAATGTTTCTCGCACTCATGCTGCAGGTCACAGCAACAGGCTGGTAATGTTCTCCCATTTGAACAAAGCATCATATATTAAGGCAAAGGAAGCTTGTATTAGATTCCTATCATCCTGAGAACACAGAATATTTCTAGTAATAACCTACTAGGAATAATACAAAAAACAAAATCAAGCTATAATTTTTGCATTTATTTATTTATTTATTTTCACAAACTTATCAATAAATTTCTTATCTTATGAGGAGAAATTCCTGCTATAGAAGTAACAACCTAGAGCATCAGATATTCTCTGGTGGATCTTTGCAACCCAAACCTGCTTAGCTTTTAAGATTAGACAAGATCAAGACTACTTTGACAAGGAAGGCCATCTGTTTTCAAGGATCCAGCTGCTATCCCTTCAAACACAGCTCACTGTGGACTCCTGCAATTTATTAATCCCAGGATAAACCTCTAAGTCTGCAATATCATTATTTGACTTCTTTATACCATTAGCTTGAACATTTTATCAACCTCTGTGCAGGTAGCAGTCAAAAAGCTAAGGAGATTTGTCAGCCCCCATAATTAATATCTCCTTTATTTTAAGTTATCAGGGCTCCAGTTTAGCACAGACTTAAGCACATTCTATGTGTGGGCAGTTTAGAGGATAAGATTAAGGACTGGCATGTGGTTTTGATCCTTTCAGTACCTGGGACTCATGTTGAAGATTTTGCCTGTTGCAGTTTGATTTTGACACGGGTCCATACATTCACTCACATATGCATACACACAGATGTATGAGCATGGGCACACACAATGCTATCTTGTTATTTTTAAGTTTGTTATTTCTTCTTCAGAAAGGGGACGGATGAAGACTACTCAAGCCAGGTGAAATTGGTTTGAAGTTTGCTGGGGATTTTTTAAACCAAACAAGTCTGGAGTTATCTCAGCCCTCAGAATTTATGGGCTGGATTTAAAAGTGAAAAAGGCTTTTTCTCAGTCAGACAACTCCAAATTGGCTAAGTGGCTGGATGGATGTTAATAAAACTTCCCTTTCGTCTGCAAAATGATTGTGTCTGGTCCCAGGTGGAGTATGATAAATCAACATGAAAGCTACTTTTCTCAGAAAGTTGTAATTGACTGAAAATAAGGGTTTAGAATGTAAGTGCCATGTTAGTTGTGGTTTCGGAGTGTTACTGTTATGATTGTGCAATCCACCTACTAAAAGCATATTTAACATGATAAAATAAATAAACCTTTTTATATATGCAAGAATATACAGTTGACAAATCCACTACTATTAGTTCTTACAGTGTACTTTTCTGGGAGGTTCTGGAGTACTCACAGAGGTCATTCAGGTTTCTCACATAATTTTGTGAGTTATCAGACCTTTTTGCCTGATCAGAGCTGCTGTTTGTGCTCTCTGCCTAGAAGACAGCAGGAAAAAAAGGTGGGTTGGGGGTTTCAATTTTCAGGCTTTTCATTTCTGTGTCAGCCACTCCTCACAGGACTTGTGCTCCAGAACCTCCACCAGCTCCATTTCTCTTCTCGGGACATACTCCAGCACCTCAGCTCTTTTCTTGCACTGAGTGACCCAAAACTGAACACAGCACTCGAGGTGTGGCCTCACCAGTGTTGAGTGCAGGGGGACACTCCCTGCCCTGGTCCTGCTGGCCATGCTATTGCTGATCCAGGCCAGGATGCCATTGGCCTTCTTGGCCACCTGGGCACACACTGGTTCAGGTTCAGCTGCTGTGGACCAGCACCCCCAGGTCCTTTTCCACCAGGCAGCTTCCCAGCCACTCTGCCTCAGCCTTTAGCTCTGCCTGGGGTTGTTTTGACCCAAGGTCAAGACCCATCACTTTGCCTTAGTGAACCTCATACAACCGGCCGCAGCCCATCGATCCAGCCTGTCCAGATCCCTCTACAGAGCCTTTCTGCCCTTCAGCACATCAACAGTCCTTCCCTGCTTACTGTCATCCATGAACTTTCTGAGGGTGGAGCTGTTCCCCCCATCCAAATCATCAATAAAGATATTAAACAGGACTATCATCAATAATGAGCCTTGGGGAACCCCACTAGTGACCAGATGCCACCTGGACATAACACCATTCACCACCATGCTCTGGACCTGCCCTTCCAGCCAGTTTTGAACACAGCGAAGAGAACACAGGTCCAGGCTAAGGGCTGCCAGCTTCTCCAGGACAACAGTACCAATGGCTCTGCTGAAGTCTGGGTAGACTACATCCACAGCCTTTCTCTCATCCACTAGGTGGGTCACCTGGTCATGAGAGGAGATCAGGTTGGTTAAGCAGGGTGTGCTTTTCCTAAACCTGTGCTGTCTGGGCCTGATCCCAAATGGTATGGCCCCTAATAAGCTAATGGTGTAGTCCCCTATACCCTGCAGCACTGCAAACTCTAAGAGTCAAAAACCTTACATTTTTATTTGACTCCATTAAGGACTCTATCTACTTGTTTTGAACTTTTTGAATCATACATTCAACTTACTCCTGAAATAGTAAATGCTAGAATTCTCTCTCCTGTTCTTTCTATTTGCCTCTCTCTTTCTTTGAGTTTCATGTGGATTTTTATAAGAGTCCATGATTCTGGGAGCTAATGTTTTGGATGAACTTAAAATACTGAAGAACCAACTGTAAAAAACAATTAAAATCTATGTTGGTGGTTAAGAATCCTTTCAAATCAATATCAGAATTATTTAATTTGTGGTTAGTCCACATTGCTTCATATCCATTTTAATACAGGACAACACGCAGCAATTGCCAGAGGTTATGTTATAAATCTGTTAGCGGCAGGGAAGCAACATCCACACTTTTATGCATCATTTCCTGATATCAAATGTGCCTAAAGGTTCTCAGGTAAACTCAGTGAGGCCCGAAAGATGTACTTCTGTCATGAAAGAGAAGCTTACAAACGATACTGTAAAATCTGTGCTATTCTGATCATTTTGGAAGCTAGCATTTGTCTGTTTAACTGACTATCAAAAGATAAAGAAAACAAAACTGAAAAATGTTCAAACTAGAACCTGATTCACTTTGATACAAAGGGTTAATTGTAAGGCATCCAGAAACTGGCCATGATTGAAATTACAAACATTGCTGTTGCCCGCATGCCTGGACACTGGGAATGTCTGACCCAGAGATGTCTTCTTGCAGAATGACAGTGCAGTAAGGCCATAACATGTACAAGGAGAAATATTAACAGTGTTCATTTAGTACCACAGCTTCCATTAAAAACTGTCTGGAAAGTCAGGAGGGGAGCTGGTCTTTGTAAGGGACATATTATAAAGATGATCTCCAGATCCTCAGCTCAGAGGATAGATTTTGAGGACTGCAGGAGGGCCTTATGGCTGTGTCGTGATTAACCACAATTTTCCAGGTCCTTTTCAAAAAAACCACTGGGTGATGTCACTGTGAGAAGATAGATTGCAATCTATCAATGACTGCATGCAAGCTTTCTCTCCAAAGTCGCTCCGATGAGTTCGATATTATAGAAGTGATCGTCAGTGGCTGCAAACCCAAGAATTTTTCCAGTGCTCAGAACACCTTAATAGGACCTTTATATTTACCAACTTAGTGTCTTATAGATATACCCTAGAAGGTGCTGGTCAACATAGCTCCACTGGTGTGCTAAAGCAGTGTTGATTTACTCCACATAAGCATCTGACTTTGCAATCCAAGGAGCAGAGGCATAATCAAGCAATCTTGTTCCCAGGTAGGTGTTTTCTGCTATCACTTTAAAAAAACACTAGGAAAGCTTGTTTGTTTTATCATTTGGTGATTATTCTGCCTGGTGATTGCAAACATCCTGTGTTAAGTCTGACAAGAATTAACTTATGCTTTGCAAATATTGGTGCTTTCCTTCATGCTCTCCCCAGTAAAGGTAGTCTGACTTTGATATTGCTTTAAGTAGTCATAGTCTTTGTTCTTCAGAAATGATAAAGCATTTCTAATTCTGAGTTTTATAATACTACAGTATGGAGAGACAGATTTTATCTTAATAACATCTATATTATGATAAAGAACCAGCTACATGACAGGAAAGAGAACATTTCAGTTCATCTACAATTCTCCATCACATCAAAAGACACTACATGTGAGAATGATATGCAAAAACTTCCCATTATGCAGTTTGGAAACACATATATTTATTCCAAAAGAACCAGTCTTGTTAAGAGTAACCTCAATGGTTGATCTAGATAGTGTTTCACAGCCTGAACTGATACTTTAATTACAGTGTAATAAGATACTGATCTAATTTCTCTACATCCTCAAAGATATTTCTGTGAGCAAGATGCTGGATGTAAAGAGCTGATCCTGATACAAATAATAACACAAACGCTATCCCTTCCAACTATGTTGGGACACCTAAACTGTTGTTAGTATTTAATGGAGCAAGTGACAAAATAGGATAAACTCAATGAGAAATCTACCTGCAGAAATAGGTAACAATTTCTGTAAAGAAATGGAGAACTAGGATGAACCATTCCTCACGTCAAAGAGGGTATTATTTATTATATATCATTTATTCTGCATAGAACAACATAATAACCGAAGTCTGCCACACCTTCCTGTAAGAGAAGATGTGAAAATAGAGAGAACAGACCATATTCCTGTGAGCTTTTGCTTAATGTGCACATTGGTAACTGCATGCTCATATTTCATAAATCCCACTCTCTCACGTTCATTCATATAGGTGAAATATATACTCATACGTATTTATGATGGGCCCAATTCTGCCCACCTTGCTCATAATGAGAAGCATCTTACCCTGCAGTAGTGCTACTGCAGTCAAGCAGAGATAACGCTCCTTAATCTGAGTATGGGTGGCAGATTTAAAGTGGTTAATTTAGCTCTGTATTGCCGAATTAAATACAAATTATCTGCTAGCACAAAAGCAGCTTGGGAGCAATTACAGCCCCCTATCTTCCCCCAACCCCCCCAAATACACTAAATATCAATGTGTAATATGCAAATCCTAGGGGTCCTTTTCTACACTAACCAAGTCAAATTCTTAATACCAGAGAAGAAGAAAATCATAGCTTAACATACTCCAGTAGATGTAATAAATAATGAACAGCACTAACAGCTTAACATCATAAGGAAACAGATGGAAAACTTCCCTCCAGAGATCATTGCATCTAGTATTAGAGAATGAGTTTCTGGACGTGCACAGGGTGAACAGTTCAAGTCTGAATTACAATGAGGTTGGTAACACTTTTTTATTATAAATGTAGGAATTTCATGTCTTCCTTTTAGAAAGTACTGCTATTATAGCATTCATCTGTTTCACTGAGGACATGAAAAGCAAAAGGCAAAATCTTAAGCTGCTAAAGCGTGCATGGCACAATCAAATCAAATCTCGCTCTGGGAGTACCTTGGCTGGGTTTGCAGAATACAGCAGGACTGCAATGCCATCATCTGTCCAGGAAACGAAACAGAACCCAGCGTGGAAGCCAACTCTTCACTTGCAGTGTTTATCTACACTACTGAAAAACCTTATTAAGGCAGTAGCTGTTGTACTTGTAGGTCAATGACTGCTACATATTTAGAGAATTATAACAAAGCACTGTCCAATCTGTTTCTCTGATACCATTTCTTCATCAAATGGCCTGGCTGTATGTTCAAAGTGCCTTTCAAACTGAGAAAATGAGGAACGATGATTTCTCTGGAAAGTGAGGCACATCTGTTTAGTTTGAATAGACCACACTAGAGAAGTGAACCAATTATCATATTTGTCATGCATTTGTTTACTTTTTTAAAAATAAGTGGTGTCCAAGTAGCATATGCACACTAAATCACTGGAAACAGCTCAGCTAAAGCAAGATGTCCTGCTTGAATCCTTCAGCTACATGTCCTACATGGGCATTTGAGCACGTGGCAAAGCTTCTCTTAACTTTTCAGTAAGAATCTGTGCATGTCTGTACAGCATGGATTACACTAGATTCCTGCCTCTCTCATCTGCCATCAGATAGGTATCCAAGTGTGGTGCAAAGCTCCACCTCTAGACAAACCCTCTTTCAAGTGTCTATTATAGCAGCATCTCTTTGCTGTGTCTACAACCACACCCCATATAGAGTTTTATGCAAAATAATGAAACTTTTCAAGCAGAAGAAATTTTTCTCCTTGCTTCCTTCCTCCATCCTCTTCACACACCCCCACACCCCCACACACACACACTTTACAGACCACAAAAGAAGCACAAAAACTAGATTCTTTATTGAAGGTCTCAAAATCCATTTCAGCAGAGCATGCCCAAGCCAGCCCAGCTCCTGTCTGCTCTCTCAGCTGTTAGATAACATTGCTTCCAGGATCAGATGGATGCAGATACCACTGATTTATACTATGGCTGAAAATATATGGACATCATTGAAACTTGTATTGGTTTTCAAGCCAAAACTTCTAGATAACTAAAACTCTGGGGCAACTGTAGGGTCAGCCAGAACACCTTTGGTAATAGAGTGAGGAGTGGAAGCTGATATTCTCCTGACAAACTTGCTAAGCTTATAAATGTCTAGCACTCATTACATTATACACAAGGCTAGCCAATAATTTCAGGTTGCTGTTCCAAGATCCAAATTACTTCCAAATGCAGGAATATATAGAAATAAATGGAAGAGGTCCAATATTGGAATGTAAGAGACACCAAAGGGTTATTTCAATAACAAGACTACTCAATAATTTTGTATTGCACTGTTTCATACTCAATCAAATAACTCTACAGCACCCACAGTCCATTGCAAATGGAGAGCTAGTGATGTACTTAAAGAGACTGGCTATAAAACAATGAAATAAGAAGTGGAAAAATAACTTTCTGAAATAATAATAATAAAAAAACCCCACAACCCAAACATCTTCTGGGATGCTGAGACAGCTAAGAATCTCACCCTTGTGTGCACGCCTGAGCAGCATCTGAAGAGATGCAAAGTTGCAGGGCTATGGAACAAGTAAGGTTCTTGTAGGCAGGGTTTAGCATTTCCCCCCTGCCCCATCACAGGAGGCAGTGCTGGCAGCAATGAGCTGCAGGCATGGGCATGGGCAGGAGGCTGCCAAGGACAGGAAAACCACTGTGATCCCCCTCGGCCTGATCCAAGCGCTGGACAAGTGGACATGTTGTAGATAGAAGGGAAAAGGGGTCGAAACTGGAATTTTGACACAAGAGTTGAAAACAGACACCCAACAAAAGGACTTGCCCAATTTCTCCACCCCTCCTCATTCAGGCTTTTATTCTTGCTTTCCATCCTTCTTTACCCCATCTCCTGCTAAAGAGGTGCCCTGGCCAAACATAGCTCCATCTGGGGACAACAGTCCACCCCAGTGGCTGAGAAGCTTGAAGCCACATGTCCCAAGAGAATTAGAGACTTATAGCACAAGTTTCACCAAAAAATAAATGCAGTCAGTGAGTTTTGTATTAAATCCTATAATGAACTTCAGGATCATGTCCAAAATCTTGCAGAATGAGATAATTGATTAGGTTCTTCTTAAGGTCCCACTTTGTTTTTGACCTTCACCAGGTTTAACTAGCATCTTTTCTGTGCTCTTCACTGAAGTCCCTAGAGTGATTCCAGGTCACCATATTCACTGCATGCCATGCTTTTTGGTGCATCAGCTAACTTTGGATTGCACAAAATTTCTTTACAGTTTTCTCTGGTATAACTAGCTTTGTTTTCCTGTGTGGAATTGCTGCTGAAAACTAGGATGATAGCCAAATAAGCTAATATGAGGGGGAAGAAAAGTGGAATACGGTGAGAAGTAGCATACCAGTTTGATGCTGGCAGCTCAGATTTGTTTCTTCCTCACACTTCCCCTGCATTTGCCTCCATTTGGCACTCTCTCTGTCCTCATTGCATTTTTGCAAGGACTTCTCACACCCTTGGTAGCTTTCAACAAGAATTAAAAAAACCCCAAAAGAAAAAAAACCAAACCAAACTCAGAGGTCTTTTCTTTACCCTTCTTCTTACAGTTACTTTTATTTTGTTTCTCCTGCAAATTCAGAGGCCAGCTAAATTTTTTAAGTGCAGGGTTGGGGACTTCGCAAGAGATCCACAAAAAACTGATGCTTGGGAACTTATCCAGAAACCTTGTTTGGCACAAGAAGAAAAATTTCTCCTGATGCATTTGAGGCTTTTCAAGGAAACCACATATTTTGCGTCTGAGGTTTGCTCATGACCTTTCTCTTTTCCTTAAGCTACGACACATTACCTGACAGTGGCTGTATTTGCCATTTATTAACTTAAACCCCTTTAAAAGTGAGGCGCTTCCTATAAAACTTCGGGAAACCAGAAATGACCAGAGGGAATTCTAGGCTGAGAGCTGAAACAAAAGACTGCATCTGTTATGGGAGAGATCTTGATCTCAAGCAGAGCCTTGTGTCATCTAAGTTACTGAGAAAGTGAGATTTGAACCACTAACCAGGTGGATTTACACCCTCCAGCACACATTACATCAGTCAAACATGTGCAGGCTGTTAGGCTGTGGCCACAGAGACTGAGAAAGCCAGATCAAGGGCCAAAGGCAGAGGTCATGCTCATCTGAGCAGTTTCTCTGTGCACGAGCACCGGGACTGGTTCCTTCATTACTTTGCAAAAAGATGTCAAGAGACATGAAAGGTTGAAAAAATCAAAAGAGAAGCCAGCAACACTAGCACGTATTTTTCTTTAATGAAGACCAAATTCAAAGAAATTAAGTGAGACACTAAGCTGCTAGCCTTTACCATGTGCTCAGGTTGGCTTCATAGACTCAAATCAATTGAAAGTATTGGCAGCTGTTAAGTCACAAATAGCCCATACTATTAATAAAAATAACTGCCTATAGGGTTAGGGTTCTCCAGTTCTCCATTTCCAAAGCTCTTTACTATTATTATTGTTAATATTAAGTATTTATGTTACCATAGGGCCCAGAGGGAATAGTCAGAATCAACTCCCTGGAGCACCAGGCTGTCCACAAGTGCACAAGACATAAGTTTCTACATGTATTTACCAATTGTGTTACTTCCCAGCTTGCCTTCCTGACCCCCCTTGCTGCTTCCACCTGGCCAATGAGCACTGTAAGAAATGCCCAGCTGGGGAGGTTTAAGCACCACAATGCTCCAACCATGCTGTCAGCCTCTGTCCATCTCCTTTCACCCTCTCCCGCACCCCTTCAGCACCCCCCGGTGTCACTGCTTTTCAGTCACGCCTCTGCCATTAGAATCTGCCACACTCTGCAAACCCCTGCCCTCCTCCCCGAGCTGGGGGCTCTGCTACCATATGCCACAATTGATTTATTAGTCCAAATTTCCCGAGGGAGCACGGCGTGCCCATCTGATGTCCCCGAGCTCGGGCCTCTGAATCACAGGT
The DNA here is from genome assembly GCA_013400735.1 of Pomatostomus ruficeps. Taxonomy (NCBI): domain Eukaryota; kingdom Metazoa; phylum Chordata; class Aves; order Passeriformes; family Timaliidae; genus Pomatostomus; species Pomatostomus ruficeps. The sequence goes on along the minus strand of VYZT01062816.1, from coordinate 73,416 downwards.
AGCGGAGCAATGTGTGAAAACCCCATCACGCATTCTGTCGGCAGAGCGCTCTTCACAGCGCACGCCGCGCAAGTTGCTCTCATGCACCACTTACTCCACTCTAGCTGTGGAATAAATCATGCTTAGAAATGTGCTGTCAATGGCCTCTCTCAGATAGTAGCAATGAGTAAGATAAAACCTGACACTTTATGTCAAGTCACACTCGTCGAATATAGATTTAGTAATAGTAATACTTATCTTTTATGTAGCACTTTACATTTTCCAGTTGCTGCACAGAGATTAATTAATCACTTAGACATATATAAGCCAGGCCTGGAGCACATATTGGAGGATTGACAGATGCCTGCTCTGCTGTGAAAGCACAAAGGTGACTGTCTGACCTGCACAGGCACACGTGTGTTTAGTTGGAGTGAGACACTGTAATCTGCTTGTATTTAAGTGGAACTATGGGGACTCTGAAACTTTGCATGTCCCCTTTCACTCACTAAAAAAATAAGTGTAAGCAAACACCAACCACTCTGCCATACATCCTGCAAACCCTTTCTTGCCACTAGAGCAGCTACAGTCTCCAAGGCTGGGAAATGTGAAACAAAGATGGATGCATTCGCATCTCACTTTTCATTAATTCTTGCTGCCAGTGGTGCCCCATTGAGAGCTCTCTGCCATGGCTTAGGCATCCTCTCCCCTGTGCTGTCCGAACCCTTGCTGGGCATCTTCTGCATCTTCTGAAATCCCTCCGTGTGGTGGAGAGGAAGGTGGAGTTTCTGACAGGGATACCGGAGAAGGCACCCAGCACACAGCCACTTCATCGACTGACAGCCCTCCTCCAGCATGGCTGGCCAGCTGCTGTTACTGCTGCTGCTGAAGCGCTTCAGACATACTTTCTGAGTTAAGCCAAGCCTGGATAACTGGGAGCTGGAACCAACTCAAACACGAGCCAGAAGACAAGGGATCATGTTGCTCTCTGAATCGCCTGTTGACAGTGAAGGAAAGCATTTGCAGTGGAGCGCTGCTGCCATCCAGACAGTACCATTGACCAGCGGAGCCTCTCACAGTTTTGAGATACCATCAGTTTCTGTCTCAAACTGGTTTTGTGAGGCCCTTCTTGCCCCAGACTACCCCTGAGGCAGCACAAAGGCAGACTGGGGACTTGCAGTGAGAATGTGCCCAGTGCTACATCTTAGCTTGTTGTAAATGAAAAAAAAAAAAAACAACAAAACAACCCAAAACAACCAACCCCTACAAGAAACCACTGACATCTCTATACTTAGGGTCTTTCTCTTTTGACATCCACATTCCTGATATCTTCAGAGAATGTAGGGATGTATTAATATGCGCATATGGGTTTACTCCTACCCTTATGCCTGTCATATACTTGCTATGTGGAGAAAAATCTTACACTGAGCATGTGTAAGATACTCAGACGAGCTAAAATTGAAGCCTTCACAAAATGCAATGAGGGCCTTTAAAGAGTCAGTTGAATTAAGAGTCAAAAGTGTTTTAAAATTAATAAATGCAGAGCTCCTTTTGTTTGTCTTTTAGTTTCTGAGTCCATAACACATAATTTCAGGGTATTTATTCTCAGTAAAAAGAACTAGCAGTCCAAGTGGTATTTGAAGTGGAGGATAAGATTCTTCCACAATTAAAAGGTTCCAGCAACTGAGATTTTTTTTAAAGCTCAATTAGCCAGAAGCTTGTAAAGAGACCTGGCAACTCTGCTATGATACATTAAGTTTTCCAAATTTTGACACTGTACCTGTTTACATTTGTATTCATGTAAGTTTTCTGGCATTTAATCTAAGTGGCACTTCTGTCATCCACAGGTACTTTCCCACCTTGCATTTACCGTCACCAAAACCTCTCCTGTGATGGAGACCATAGAGTTGGCCCAGGTTCTTAATGGCTCCCACTAGTACTGCTGGTGGAAATGTGATTTTGCACTGAAACCAAGGTTGAAGCACCTTAAACTGTGCTCCAAGAACCTTGAGGTACTTTGTCATCTGTGTCTTGTTGGGTGACCACTGCAGAGATGTATCTCCTCCTCTTAGCTGAGGCTCAGACTGACCTGCTGTGCAAGTCAGAGGTGTGAGTCACTGAGTTGGCACATCACTTTTGTCTTGATGTTTCTTAATTCTCCCCTCATTTTTGGAGCAAGGAGATGATTGTATGCTGCTGCAACATTACAAATGAAAAGTTAAGTGCCTAAAAGCCATCAAAAGAAAAATGCTAGATTGTAAATATAGCCTTGCTGTGCCTCGAATTTCCCCTTGTGTTTGCATAGCCCTGAAGAGGTGTGATTTAACCCTGAGACAAGGAGCCTGGCTGTGACCTGACTCATGGGCATCTGCTGGCACTTCCCAGGGAGGGAAACACTGGGGACTGCATCCAAGTTCAGGCCCTGTGATTCTCAGAAAGGCACCTGAAGCCTTGTTTTGCTCTGTGAAGGTGAGCAGCTCCTTAAACCTCAGTGAAAATCCACTATGCTTATCCTGTGTATACTGACCCATGCTTAGCTCCTGATGTCTTGGAGGAAGCACAAAGGGCCTGATTCAGAACATGCTGCATTCACAGGAACTGGTCCATAATATTTTCAAAACTACCAGATATAGCAGTTGTGGTTTTTTACCATGTAACTGATCTGTTGTTTTATCTGGGCTTTCAAAGGAAAAACAATTACTTTTCCTGAACTTGCTTTAATACAACTGTTGTTGTGGATGGAGAATTAAAGTGTGCATGCAGGCCTGTGATGCAACATTTTTCCAGAATCAGAGCTCTAAATCAAAGCCTCTTAGGTTATAATCAGAAATTACTGTGTCATGATCGTTGTTTCATGTACAAAAAATAACCAACCCCCCCAAAAACCCAGAAACCAAAAAAGCACAAAATAGCAGAGGGTCACTTTTAAGACTAGCTCTACATTTCAACTATGCTTAGCAGAAACAAATGTTTCTTCCGTCTTTTTCCCCCCATGATGAATATCCCCCCAAGACTGACAGTCAGATTTTGTAAAGTCCTTATTATCACACTTCACTACATATCAGGATGAATGAAGAGAGCTGTGCAAACACTGCAGATATCTTTTCTTTATTACAGCTGCAGCCACTCCCTAGAGACATTATTAATGTCCACAGCTCTTGTAGAGAGGCGGTGTATGCTGGCATCTGATTGCTATTCAGATCAGCATCCTCCTCTGTCTGTCTGTGAACCAGCACATTAGTAGGTACATAAAGGGCTCTCGCTGTGGGCTGGACAAGTTTCCAGGGCCTCCATCATGAAAAGATAATGGTAGCATGATTGCAAAAATTTTGTGGGAATTGTGCTAAGCTGAGGCAAAATAAAGCCCAAGGTACAGGATGCATTTTTCCCTGGCAATTTATTATTTATCACTGCTTAGCAAACCCTTTGTTCTTGTGTATGGCAGTTACTCTCTGTTTATAGCTCACTTGGGTGTATAATTCAAAAAAAGGACATACAATGTTTTTTAAGAATGTAGGGGTAAGTCTTGTTCCCTGGACCAGATCCAGGCCTGACAAAGGGCAGTTATTCAAAAAATGAAGGTTCAAAAACCCAGCCCACAAAGTGTACATCCTCTGCTGCCTTGAGCTTTCTGCAGGGAGAAACCTGATGCGTGGAGTCAACAGCCAGAAGTATTTCATGGCTCAGAGGAAGCCTCTGTCCTACAAAAACCAGAGCTGCCTACCAGTGGGTTTGTATTACATATTGGCAGGAGCAATTAAGCAGCCAATAAGGGCAGCACCAGAGAATTGGACCTGGGTGAGAGCTGTGGGTCTGCCTTGCCTGCAGCCACTGAGCTCTGTACACTGGAGAACAAGCACCTGCCACTCCAGCCTCAGGCCAGCTGCTTGAATCCATGATAAATGAATCTGTAATAAATCAGGCCCCATAAAATCCTACTCACAAGTCTATACTGTTCCGGCATGAAGCAGGCAGCATGCCCACTAAGTGCCCATTCCAACGGGAAAGTACTAAATACCTATCCTCTTATGATACATCTATATCCTTGGCACAGTCACATGTCAGAGAAGAAAGAAAAAAGATATTTACCAGTGAAAACTTGAGCGGGGGGATTTGAGTTCACACAAGAGAATCAGGAAGAGACAGCTGTTCAAGGAAAGAGACGAATGTAAACGCCCTGCTGTCTTGTTCCCAGCCACACAGGCAGGTGCAGATCCCTCACAACAGCAAACCTCCAAAATAACCTACTCCATGTAGATGTTGTAAGATAAAAGCAGTGCATGGCTATATAAATGCATCCCATGGACATTAGGAGATGCTCTTGGAAATGCAAAAAGTGAACAAAATTGTCTAGCTAGTGACAACCCACAGGAATCAACATGGAAAATTCATTGTTTTAGGGAAATATATCTATATACGTGAGACATGCAGAACTGCAATGCATGTGAGTGTGCAACTGTGGTCCTCAGAGGATGCAGGAGAAGCCCATATCCATATCCCTGCAAGAATGCATTCAAAATTAAACCAGGCACTGCAGCTGGAGCAGACATGGGGAAGTATTTCATCCCTTCTGTTCACTGATGCCATGTGCTTGTCGTTGAACAGTTTTTACAACAGGCCTTCAGTGTGCACATAGATCAGGAATGAGAAAAACCATAGCATGTTGTCTTAGTTAGAGCCCCCATGGTAAGTGCTAACCATGACTATCCGCCTGGACCTGCTTTGCCTCCTTGATGCACTTAGGAGAGAGCCAGTTTCTGGAATTTGTTGGCAGAACAGTATCTTTGCCCAGCTCTGTGCATCCGGACACCGGGACCTCACACCGTGTAAAAAGCTCCCTGGCTTAACACGAGCACTGCCTCTCCTCTGGCTGCCTGCTTCTGTGGCCTGGAAAGCTCTGCCAGCTGCAGTGGAGGTTGCCTGATAGGCTGCCAAGGCACCTGCTTTGAGAACTTGTCACTGCCTGAGGCTGCCACCTCCTGAGCCCTGCACAGACATGGATTGCCCTTTTGCTTGTTCTCTTTCCGAAGGAGAGCAGGGAGGCATGTTGCTGTGCAATTTCCTCCTAGCTGTTCTAGACACTTTGCAGCAAGAGGCACCGTCTCCTTCCATTAAATCGAACCTGAAGGTCGCAATGAGCTCTGACAACGACCTGATTCTCTGTAATGTTGTGGGCTGTCAGGGCAGAGATGTAGAACATCTGCTTCCGAGAAGGGACTCTTGACTCACAGAAGATCCATGACTGATAGCTACTTTTCAGTGAAAGCAGATTTTTTTTCCATGAACCAAAGTCCTGTCCTAGTTTACATGTGTATGAAACTGCCTCTTCTACCCCTCAGTGTATGGAAATATGCTCCTGTGGGAATCTTAGAAAGACATTCAGGAAATCTGCAAAATCTGTTTTGTCTGCTTCATGACAAAGATACACTGCCTCTAGATGCTACAAAGAAGTGGACAGAAATATCAAACAGAGAATATTTTCAATTGCATATCTACAACACAAAATCACATTAACATGAGGAAGAACTTCTTTACTGTGTGGGTGACCAAGCACTGGCATAGATTGCCCGGAGAGGTTGTGGAGTTCCCCCTCACTGGAAATATTCAAGAACCATTTGGGGCAATCCTGTGCCGTGTGCTCTAGGATGGCTCTGCTTGAGCAAGGAGGTTGGACCAGATGACTGTTTGCAGTCCCTTCCAACCTTTCCCATTCTGTGATTCTGTTTAAAAGCCTTGTAAATCTTCTTCCCTCCTGGTAGGAAGCACAAATATACAAATGTGACCTCATACCTGAGGATGACAGGTTTTGACAGATTTCCTCTTGTTGTAAGGAATGACCTATCCAGGTTTTCGAAGTGCAACAAGCAACACGCAGACCAAGGTGTTATTTGCTCTAAATATAAATAACAGAAAAACCCAACCTGCTAAACCCTGTTGGAAAATGATTGTGCTCAGAGAGCAATGTATTTTCACAGAAAAGTTTTATTTGTTAGGCACTTCAGTACAATTACTTGACCATGTACAGTGTGGCTGAGTTGCACTGAAAATTGATACTTTCCATAATGGTGTCTCATTACCAGTGATTCATTGGAGAGGTGCTGCTGTAATAATTAGTGTTTTATGGGTGAATGGGCCACCCATTCTTTAAGCAGACCACTTCCCTAACAATGATTTGTTTAAGTGGCTGGTCTCTGATAGTCACGTAAATAAATACATGGTAATGGAACATAGTGACAGTGCTTCTGTTGACAGGTTTCTGTGTCTTACTCTAAAGCAGCTGAAGAACTAAATCTACATATACAAATCCATAATGCTTAGGGCTTTTTATATGTTTTTGCAGGAGCAGTTTTGACTGAATGTGGAAAAACATGCAAATTTCTCATCTCCTTCAATTTTTACCTCCCAGACTGGCTTCAAAGCTTACTTTGTAACTCAGATATTTGGAGAGGCTGATGTTGGATGAATGAGCACTATGATGCGTTTGTTGACAGCCTACTGCTGTTTCGGAGGCTGACTTCCCCCTCCCATTCCATTAACACACTTTGTCTGGGAAGACACTGCACTAGATGCTTTGTGCAATGCCCTACCAAACCAATTCTGTGTGGTCAATAAAAGCAGGGATTTTAACACTGGCTGCAGTGGACACTGGGGCACAGGATGTGACACGTCCTGTCCCAGCTGGTTCTGCTCCAGTGGCTAAAGTTACCAGCCCCAGCTATTTGTCACTATAGCTTTGCTGGAAGTTACTACCCCCGAAATTTACCAGCTGAGCTACCCATGTGAAAATGAGCCAGAAATGGTAGGTCTGTGCTAAGTCAGCTTTTGGGACTGACAGAGGTTAGGGGATGTGCACCGGAGCAGAGAGCTGGCAGGTCTAAGGGTAGCCAAAGCTGGGAATCTTCTTTGTGAAGAACTCCTGTAGGCAGGAAAAAATATAAATAAAAATTAAAATTAAATTAAAAATCTGCTGAACCAGCAGCTTGTCAGGTTTTACTTCCCTGGCCTGAGCACCGCACCTTGGGAGCCCCTCTTTGATCCCTGCAAAACCTGTCTGAGGGCTCATGGGACAGGGTACAGCGAGTGAAGCTGGCACAGTGCTTCCACTCTGTCACTCTCTGATCACCGGGAGACAGCCAAAATAAGGGCTCATAAGCAGTCCTCATTCAATCAGCTCCAGGAAAAAAAATGCAAATAAGCTCAACAACAAAAACAAAAACCCCAGAATTTTTCTGATGCAATTATGGTGCCTATAAACACAACTTCAATTTCAGACTCACAGTTTTTACTGCTTCTGGAAACTCCCAAGACATGAATAATCTCATTGAGCAAAATCCTAGCCTCACATAAGTAATTAGCAAAACTCCTTGCCATTTCAACAAGCAGAATTTTGTGCACCATGAGCAGTTTCTGCTTAAATCCAGAATTCAAGCATGAATATATAAAATTAAGATAGATTATTATAGTTGTAATAAAAATATATACATCTGCATTCATATACTTAGAAAAAGGAAATAAAGGAAGGATATTTGCTAATGGAATACATAACAGTTTACATCTGCTAGTATAGTTGCAGGGAATTAGAGCAGATGTTGAAAGTCTGTCATCTTTTATTTTGAAAGATATTCTTTCAGTGTATATTATCTGGTGTGTCAATTAAAATATGTTCAAGAGTAAATTTCTTCCTCAGCATTATAAACTTATTGTGACAGAGTGGCCGAGTCATGTTTCTCTGAATCACTTCAGATTTTCTATGTTCCTTCAGCCAGCCTTAATTCTCCGTGGACATGAAGAAAGCCAGTTCCTTGGTCATGCCAGCTGAGAGGGCGTGATGTGGCTTTCAAAAGCTGGCAGGCAGAGTGGGATGTCCTTCCCCTTAGTTTGTCACAAACCTGTGTTCTCCCCAGGGACAAAAACTGCTTCTTCTTGAGGTAAGAACGGTAGTGGGCTCTTATCATTGATTTTCATTTTCATTTCCATTTCATTTTCTTTTAAAGCCTAAGATGTCTGGTGAATGTGCCATGCCCCCTGACTAGATGGAGGAACAGGAAGTAAAGCAAGACACTACCTATTTAAAGAGAGGTTAGATGTTAGTGCCCTGCACTTCAGCTCACCACAAGATACCTACTTATCTTTGAGAATTTCAAACCATGGGACTCCATACAGCCCACAACTCTCTAGTTTCTCCAGAAGACTCAATACTTTAAATAGCACTTGTAAAATAACTCCTTGTTGTAACTGGGCTGTTTGAGTAACACACCAATAAGTCTTATAGAAATTTGGAGAGAGGTGCTGACCCAAACACGGGTTATTGTCACAATGACCTCAAAGTAGAAGCATGTGTACACAGACACATGCCCAGCAGGCAGCACATGAAGGTCACTTGCAAATACTTCCTAGGTTCCAAGAACAACTTCATGCCTTTCAGTAGCATTTTCTGTTATTTTTCTCTTCATATAGCAGAGGGAGCAAGTGGAGTTTAAGAGCTGGAAGAAGGGTGACCACCTTGACCACCAGTCTCAACAAACTTATGGATGTCCAAGCCCATGCATAGGTGCTGGCAGCAGCTGGGTCACTCCAGCAGAGCTGGCTGCCCTCCTTGAAGGGTCACCTGCCCCTGCCCTCAGCCACCTTGTGTCTGCTGCATGGGGGCTGCTCCACAGAGATGCCTGTCTCAGCTCTCCTTCTGCCACTGGTAATGAGGCCTGACAATGTCTCCTGACAGCCCTTGCCTCAGCAAGGGAGGCTTGTATTATGTCTAACCTCACTATCTTTGCTGTAACATGTGTTCAGTTGTCTCTTCCACAAGAGGCAGGAAGGACAGATTAGCTGTCTCTCCTCAGGCTAAACCAAACCTATGTCGTTCAGACCTGTAAAGCAGATCCTGCTTTCTTGGCTCTGCCTTTTCCAGTGGTCTCTTCTGAGTCATTTCCTCTTGGGTGTCACCTTTCTTCAAGTGTAGTACCTCAAACTTAACATAGCCTTCTGGCTGAGCCCATGCCAGGGCTGAACAGAGCTAAAGCATTACTTTACATATTCTTATGTACATGTAGGAATATGAGATTTATCTTTTTATTATAGCATGACACCGTAGACTCACATTCAACAACTGTCCTGGTTTCAAAGACAGGTACCAGCTGAGGAAGACAGAACAGTCTCCCTTATAATAGGAAATGTAACCTCCTTCCCTCTGAATTAGTATAATTTTGGAATTAAGGGGCTTTCAGGCAGTGGTATGAGAAAAAAGAAATAACAGTCCTTTACTAATATATATATATATATGATGGGACAGACAAAACAACAACAATGGTAACCACAACAAATAAGAACAGATAAACCCACGGACAGTCTCTTCCCACTCTGTTGGCAATTCCCCTTTGGTGCAGTCACGGTCACAGCCGGCAGGGGCGCTGGTGCTCCCGGTGCGCAGGGAGGGTGCGATGACTCCCCTGGGCTGCAGGGGGCGCTGTGGTGCGGCTCCGGCCGTGCACAATGGCCGCTGCAGCCGGCAGGAAAGGGATGGAGAAAGAACTCCCTGTANAGGGCTCGGAGATCCTGGGTTTCTTCCCCCAAGACACTGGAGAGTGGTGGTGAAGCAGAGTGTTAAATAAGTCCCAGTGCAGCAGCCATCATGAAACAGGGTTCTACTCACGGTAGGAGCTGCAGCAAGAGAGCGAAGCCTGGGGTGATGGCTGAGTCTCCTCGGAGCTCCCACCTAGAAAAACCCAAAAGGTGCCATGTCCCCCCCCCACAGGGCTGTGGTTTTTTCCTTTTTTTCACTAGGCCCAAGTCCCGCAACATTTCTGCCTACCCCGGGGCCAGGCACTTGCCTTTTGGTTCTTTTGTTTTTCTCAGTCACCCACCCATTATCGCTCCTTAGCAACAAAAATGGGGAAAAATTCCTAAGACAGAGAGACAAACAAAGAAAAAAAGAAAAAGTATCCCAAACCCCAACAACAACCAATCCACTAGAGTTTTTAATTTTTTTTATAGATTTGTTTATTTGCAGAGCTGATCCCTCTCTGGCACTTGCTGTTAGTACCTTGGACATTGTCCTGTTAAATTGCATATTCTTTTTCTTTTTCCTAAAGGAAGACATATCTTAAATGCATCAAGCCTTTTGAAGCCTGCCCCCAGCACCACTGAGGTGCTCGCTCCTTGCTGTTGTCTGTAAATGTGCCAGTCTCATTCTCAAGTCCATCATCGGCACTGGTGGCTGCACTGCCCAAGACTCTGAGCAATCACAGGGCCACAGTAGCCTCCCACCGAGTCCCTCTTGATCAAAACTTCCATTTTGATAATGAGTTAATCACTGTTATTCTCTGAGTAATGTTTTCCAGCCTGTTTTGTGCCCGCCACACAGTAGATCTGTCTGGACCACATGCTTGCTGCATTTGCCTGTGAGCGCTCCATGGGAGTCGCCGTGATCAGACATGCATTTGCTTCTGTCAGCGAGATCTGTCACCCTGTCACATAAGGAAATAAGACTGGCTTGACAAGTCTACATTGGCAGCTACTCCTTCCCTGCTCCCTTCCAGGTGTCAGATTATTTGTTTCAGTATTTTTTGCAGGAACCAGTGTTGCACTGATGGGGGTACACTTCCCCAGAGGGCCTTGCCCTTGCCCTCAGTGACAGGCACCCTCCTCTCCTGTTACAGTTCTTCAGAAGATGTGGCAAGGGTTCAACATTTTTGAATTCTTACAGAAAACCCCCAATGGCTCTGAAATTTTAGCACAGTCCCCCCCACTTCCCCCTCAGTTCTTTTGAGCATCTCAAGATTTAGATCATGAGGTCTAGACAAACTTGAAAGCACCATATTTATTTAGAAAGTACGCATTAACCTGGTGCTTTGAACTTGGTTGGAGGGCTTGTTTGTTTTCAGTGTTATATTAGTTACATAAATCTCTTTTTTATGTTTCTGCATGAAAACTTTGCTGTCTACCAAGACTGTATACAATGACTGAATCACTTCCTTTGAGGCATACTATGTTAAAACATGGGATGAGTGTCTGAGATCTCCATTTTGTGGTGAAAAGCTAAAATAAAGAAATCTTCCAAGAGCAGCTGGCAGAAAATATTTGTAATGAGAGCTGCCAACTACCAGAGGAAGTGGCTTATTTATACAGGGGCACGACTGAGACAGACTGAAGAGACAGACTGCATTGGATTTAGAAAATGAAAATCACCCAAGTGGACAAGGCTGTAAAAACTTTATAATATAAAAAATTAATCTTGTAATGCAGCAGCACCTGCATCTGGCAATCTCATTCATGCTTTCTGCAGGAGATAAACCTTCTTACTCTATCAAATAAACGCCATAATTACATTGCTTAAGTAGGATATTAAGTGGCATCATATTAAGCCATTACATGACCCTTGTCATCATCAGCCCTGCCAGGCAGTAAGGCGAGCTGTTGCTCCCTGCTGATTACTCTGGGTATCTATTTAAACATACTGTGGTAATTAGAAACATCTAAATAAAGCCCTGCCCAAGGATTACAAGGGCTGATTGAAGAAACCTTTCCTTCTGGTGGCTACAATGCCCTTACCTGCTGTTGTTGTGTGTGCACATACATCCTTGCCAACATCCCTCATTTGATATTATCCAAAGCTCTACAAGGTAAGAAAGGAAAGAGGTTCAAAGGCAGCATCCTTTTCCTCGTCTGATTGATAGAGCCTCTGCCACTGGCAAAGAGGATTTTTCCACAGGGCTTGAAAGCCAAATGTGCTAATTCCTCCTGCTTTAATCCTTTATGCCTTTCTCTGAAGGGAAACCTGCAGGTTTCAGATGCCAGCTTCATTCTAGGCATCCTTCCTAATTACCTGAACTGCCATTGTTACATGCAGCACATGTATTGATCACTATCATGAATGTTGCCTTTCTAATATTCAGCGAGTGTGAATCAAACTGTGTCACAGATGTGGATTTCAATCACAAGGTATATCTGAGTGCACCCCACAGATTACCCTTCCTTACAGTAACTATAGCTGAATCAGAAAAAAAAAGTCACTCAAGTTCCTCTTCTTTAGTTATCGTCTAAGGTAATATGATTAGCTTGGGAACACTACAGGGCACCTAGTCCTGGAAAAAATTTCAGCTTCAGGTGGGAGAAACCCCTTGCTGATCATGAAAGGTGTTTGGGAACACGCTTCCAGACTGGATTGCCTCCCAGATTTAGGAAACAGATGGCCTAGAAAGGTCTACATTCATTTTTCAAAGCACCAATTTTAGCATTTGCTTTTCAGTTAATTGTGTTTCAAGAGAATATTTTTTCACTTCCCACAGGAAATCCAGCACAAAAGGATTTCCAGCTCTGTGCTGTGCTGCCATCCCTGCTTCTCTCTCACTCACAGGATTTACCTCTCCAATGCCTGGGCTCAGATGCTGCTGCGCTTTCCATCAACTGTAAAAATTGTTTGCGAGCAAGCTCACAAACAAGCTGTACTTCATGCCACTGTCAAGTAATTATAATGGTAGACACAGTCTGTAATAACACTTTATGGAAAGGAAAAAGTCAGATATACCAATGATCTTTGTCAAAAGGGGGGTTTAAAGATTTTAAGATACTTGGGGAGAAATTGAAGTTGTCCACCTCAATCACAAAGGCAGCCTTATATTTTATAGTCAAGGGCCAAAGCATCATAGGTTGAAACATGACAATGCAAATTATTTTGCCTGAATTATTGGACACAATCATGTGAAAAGGGTTTGTCTGAGAATTACTTTGATCTATTTAATGCATTGCCTGCTAACAACATCTGGATTGGAAAAATATCTTCACCAGAAGGATTTCAAGGTATTGAAATGGGCTGCTTGGGGAAGTGACGGAATCACCATCTCTGGAAGCATTCGTAAAACGTGGATATGGTACTCAGGGACATAGTTTAGTGGTAAACATGGTGATACAAGGGTTATGGTTTGAGTTGATGAACTTAAAAGTCTTTTCCAATCTTACCAATTCTATGATTCTATGACATGGAAAACTACACCATATGTCCAATATTTCACCCTGCATACAAAACACATCTTTTGTGATCAAGACAGGCCACACACCACTAAGACTTCTCAGTGCCTGGTCGTGTAATATATCTGCATAACTGTGTAGATAGGTGCACAGCTGCACACCCCCAGTCAGCTGTGGGGGGTGGGTGTGTGAACACCACGTTATCTGGTAATCCTCTGGCCTTTTTAGACCAGAATAGCTATTCCAAAACAAACACGCTGCAATAGCTGCTCTAAAATGGCTCATAGGGTGGCTTTGCTTTCCTGAAAAAGATTATTTCTCATGAATAATCACTGCCCTCTGGAAATACAGTGGCTTTTCTTCAACTAGCATGACCTAGTGAGAACTACTCACAAGCAACTCTTGGGAGATGATGCATACTGTAACAGTTATTACAGCAAATTTGCTCAGGTAGAGAAGGTCGGGAGAGGTGTTGACTAGAAATTCTCTTGGACCAGCTTGCCCAGAGGTTAAGGACCAATAGGGAGCAGAATGGAAGATTTTACTTAAGCAGGCTCAAAATTGATGCTGAAAAAAGTAAAGTCTATTTTTGTCTCTTGTCATCTGTGCCTCAATCACAGTATAGAATTACTCTGGTCCAGCGACTGCCTGCCCAGAGAAAGGCCCATATTCATTCCACCTCCAGGGTTTCCATTAACACAGCAGTTACACTGTCATTCGGGCAGAAGGCCCAAGTCAAAGCACTGCTTCATTTGATCCGCATCTGTTCTAAAGTAATATCCCTCTGCCCTTTCCATCCTGTTTCCCTCTGAGGAAGCACACTGCTGTTTCTGTGAAGAATGACTGCCTCCACTCGACAGCAGAATACTTTGGAACAATCACGCTAAGAAGGCAGCGCTGCTGCTATGAATTACTGTCTATAGCACATTATGGTGACCTCCCTACTTTCTTTTTCCATTTCATATGAGGACCCAGAAAGGAAAGGCACCTTTGTCTGCATCGTAATCATTCAAATATGATGGTTTTCAGTGATTCTTTTAAGGTAACAGAAAGCAATTTTCTTGAAAAAGGAGAATGTTCAAATAACATGGATCCTACTCTCCCCTTGTGTTTGGCATGGCAGAAATTACAGGCAGCCCCTGTATTTCTATGGGATTGAAAATCTGGCATTCTGGAGGTCCCAGATCAAAATTGTCCCTTTTTTTATCACCAAATTTTACTGTCAGGGTATCAGGTTACTATTTTATATAGCCTAAAGAAATTTATGGATCTGATATTGTAAGATTAAAAGATGGATGCTTTTACTTCTGCTGGCAATTTCACACATTTTCCGCAGTCTGTGTGTCTTTTAAGGTAAGAAAAGGCCCCAGCTGTAACACAGGGAGATTGCCATCCTCTACCAACCTAAGACAAAATTTTGAGGCTTATTTATTTATATTTTTTGCTGTAGTACCCTGGGAAAACATAAGCCAAACCATGTGCATATCCCTGTATATCCTTCCAATTAAAATATCTTGATTTGCAAAGGTCATTCTTTCATAAGGAAAATGTTCAATAGTTTTACTTTCTTTAAAATCTAGGATTCTTAGACTAATTTAGGAATGAAAAACTGTTATCTCAATGGTTTTGTTTTGTAAGATAGATGAGAGAGATATTATTGGGGGAATATTTATTCTGAACAACCTTCTGTTTCCTCTAAGAGAGAAAAGATGCTCAGCTTTCAAGTGTCAAGTTCTGTTTAGCTATTGCTAATGGTAAGAGTGACCTCTTGTGGATATTTCTAAAATCTTTTCTAATTCTAGTTATTTTAACCTGGTGGTAGTTTTGGATCTATTTTTCGGCATTTCTAATACATTTGTAACTTAATAAGGTAAATTAAAGAAGAAACAATTTCTCCCTTGTCTAAGTTTATTACTAGACCCCTGATTTCAGTGTATCAGATCGTTAAGTTAGAAAAGAAAATAATGCATATATTGAACAGGAAGAGAGTTGCTTTAAAAAATGAATGTATGGGCTTCAGGTTCACTAATCAAGTGTGCTACTGTAACCAGAAGTCATGGACAGATTTTGGTATTTCCAATTAAAGATGTTACATCTGTTTGAGCAAAACCAGTCAGTAGTAACTGCACCTGGGTTAACAAATTTTTCTTTTGACTTCAGACACAAAAAGTGGCTTCAGACTAGTGTCACAGGATGTTCTATACCATACCTCTTTTTTTGGTTTCCAGCTGCATGTTGTGCCACTTTATACTCAGGCTTAGCCTCCAAGCTGTGGCTTCTCAAAGTCATAGACAGGTGCCTGGTCTGCAGTTAACATCCATCAGTGTTTGAATCCAGCAGCCTGAGCTTTATGCCAAAGCAGCCGAGTCTCATTTACACTCTGCCAAAGGGGCTGGTAGGTTTTTGAAGAAAGACCGGAAAGAGACATGAATATCTCTTTCACTGAAACACAGAATGGTTTGGATTGGAAGGGACCTTAAAGATCACCCAATTCCAACCCTGCTGCTGTGGGCAGGGACACCTTCCCCTAGACCAGGTTGCTCAGGGCCCCATCCAACCTGGCCTTGAACACCTCAGGGATGGGGATTCACAGCTACTCTGGGCAACCCATTCCAGTGTCTCACCACCCCCACTGGAAAGAATTTCTTCTGAATATCTAATCTAAATGCACTCTCTGTCACTTTGAAGCCATTCCCCCTTGTCCTGTCACTACATGCTCTTGTAAAATGTCCCTCTCTAGCTCTCTTGTAGGCTCCTTCAGGTAGTGGAAAGCTGCAATTTGGTCACCCCAAAGCCTTTTCTTTTCCAGGCTGAGCAAACCAAACTCTCTCAGCCTTTCCTCATAGGAGAGGTGATCCATGCCTCAAGTTGAAAAGGAATTATGTGGCTGGAGATGGGGAAAAAATATCTAGTGTGTTTTTCCCAAGGACTAGTCTTGGGACTACTTTAATAATTCCTGAGGTTTACATAACCGTGGAAGTGTTTTACAAATCTGGAAGACATTGGCATAGAGGAGGAAAAAGGTAATGTGCCTGAATACCCACAGGACTGAATTGAATTGAAATGAAACTCAATAATGCAAAATATACTTTGGAAGTAGCAACAAAAATTATCTGGAAGATAGGAACAGAAACCTGGAAATGCTGAAAAGAAAGAGTGAGCTTATGATGATCCATCAATCGCACTTGGGTTCTTTAAAGGGAAGACTCAGTCTTGAGAGGGGTATGTCCCATCCAAGTGGAGAAATATTGGAACATAATACAGTATGCATTTCTAGGCATGTATATTAAAGACACAGAAACTTGAAAGATGTTCTAATGCAGAGATGGACTACTTTGACCATCAGAGAAGAGGAGGCAGCTATCCTGCTCCTGCCAGCAAAAGGAGAAGAAAGTTATGATCACTCTGCACAGTTCCAGTTGGGCTGGAGGACATGGAAGGGGAAATCTGCAGAGAATATACCAAAAACTGAGCCTAGAAGCTTTTGCAGTCTTTGCTTTGAGAAGTCAGTATCTGCAGTAGGTGAAGGATCAAAGTCCCATCACCATGTGAGAAGCCTGAAGGGACTGCAAGCAAAATGATGTGTAGCCAAAGGAAGAATAAACACTCCTTCCATATACATCATGGGATAGATAAACAACAACTCACGTTTATGTAAGAAAACAATCTCTTCCATGAAGAGCAAATAAAAAGGAGCACACACTTGGCTGAAATTAGCAGCCATTAGAAATGTGAACCAGGGCTTGTTAGTGGACTTGAAACATGCTGTCCATTGCAGGTGTTAGCACAGGATGATGGCTGAATGATGCCAACTTTACACAATGATCTCATATTCAGAAGATTTACAGCAAAGGATAGGAGAGACAGAGAGTTTTGCAAAGTGACACTATAGTTGCTTTCTTTATCCAGGAACCATTTATTAACACAAATAACATCATCTCCCCCACACCCCACCCCAGCCCCTGATAAACCCAAAACCCAGACTATGCCAGGCTTTAAAAAGGAAACAAAAAAACCCCCAGAAGATTAGCTTCCTGACATTGACTGTCTCCTGTAGCTTCTTTTCAGGACCCTGTGAGATTTAACTGACTGGCAATGAATCCTTCATTTTCCTTACTTACACAATTAATGCACAGTGGAAACACCATCTATATAGAAATATATATTTAGTAAACCAGATAGCTGATAAACAGCCCAACCACAACATACTCTTATTATTTTTGGTACACATTGTACTGAGCACTGTGAAACTGGGACACACAGTACTTAAAGCATTACACTAGGAAACCATATTCCATTACCATTTCACATGGGGGAGGATGGGAAAAAAAACTTGCTCATTTTGCTTTTTTTTATTTTTGTGTAATTACTTCTTAAGATTCATCACTTAATATGATTTCAAAATTTCCATAGGTCTCAAAACCTCTTTCTCGAATTTCAGAAACAGCAGACTGGCAGCAGCACAGCCAGGGGTCAGCATTTCACCTAGGCAGTGACACTATCCCCACAGCTTTTGACTGAGCTCTCTTGTCATTAATCCAAGTCTCTGGCCTTCAGATGTTTAATTACCTTTCTTTGAAGTGATGCGTGGTCATTTACAGTAATGTAATTGTCCTCCTGGCCAGTGTCTGAGACATGGAGATCTCCTTGAAGCTGAGGCACAGCATCCCTGTGATTCCTGAGCTAAACAGCTCCACCAGCATGGGGCCAGCACCAGGGCGCTTCACCCCAGGCAACATACATTTGTCAGAGAAGCACCACCATGTCCCACAGTGCAGCAAAAGGATAAGTGGAAACCCATGGTAGTCTGGGTAAGGGGGCAGGAGGGGTACCATGGCAGGATCACCAGGTTTCTGACTGGAAGCCTACAAAAATAAAAGCAATTCTGAATTAGTCACAAGTCCAGAGGCCAAACACTGCTCTGGTCACACTGGGGCAGAGCAACAGCCAGACCCCTGCAGTGTACTGTAGGAATAGTAATGCTCTGAGGGAACAAGACAACACGGCAGATTAATACCAAAACAAGTCATTCCCAGGGCTCTCAGAACCATCCTTCTTATTTTCTCAATATTTGTTTCTTCCGCTTGATCAATAATCTCTGAAAATGCAGATTTTTCCTTAGCAGTAACAGGAATTGGAATTAGCATCTCTCTCCTCTGCTTGGCCACCACTTTTCACTAAAGTTTCAAGAACTGAGACTTCTCTCTTGCTGAGTAATCTTGCTGAAATCACCAAGCAGCTTAAAATTTTGTGGTGGGAAGGACTGTTGCTCCAGCCGTGAGACCTTACAGAGTCCTGCTGTTGTTGTCCCAGCTGGCAGGAGCACTTGGAGCCCTCTAGAATGATGGGAAGGATTACTTCATGTTGTATGTGCCTGGGTATATTTTAACCACAATAACAAGTAGTAGCTGCAACATAACACTGTCTCTGTCAGTGGTTGTCATGGTTCAGTCCCAGCAGCCTGCAGGGGCAGGGTAATGTATTTACCTCCCAGTAGCTCTTGGGAGAGGTAGCTGGTTTCAGTCATCTTGCACTGGTGTGGCTGACAATAGAGGCATAGCATTGCACCCAGGCAGGGTTTTCTCTCTAAAACTTTTGCAAGAGAAATGAAGCATTAAAAGGAGTCTCAGTGCCTCTTTCCAGAAGCAATCAGGAACCAAGTTTCTCTGAGCAGTCTGTGTGGATGCAGGCAGGTTCACAGGGCTCTCCCTAAGCTTCTTTTGGGAACCTGCAGGAACTGCTGGCTCCCAGGAGTAAAGATACTAATTTTCCCAAAGTATAAATATTATACTAAAACTCCCAGAGAAGTGCAGAACATACAAGCAGTAACTGCCTGCACAAATGTGCCTAGGAAAAATACTCTCATCTGTACAGCCCTTGAAGGCCTAAAGTTATTGTCAGAAACAGAGTTGGTGAGGCATGGCATGGCACGGAGGATTGCTGTAGGGCCCTTCTCCACAGTGCCCAGAAGTGGCTCCAGGTTAGGGTCAGGGTGCAGCCTTGGGCTGGCTCAGTGCAGCACAGGCAGCTGCCTTTTTGTTTGAGCAACAGCCAGGAGGTACATGGAGGTGAGAGAAGATAGAGTGACAAGTCACCTGGTGTTCCTGTCCGACGTTATGCAATAAGGAAAGCTGGGTAACCAGTGGTAACCAAAATAAAGGTTTTGTGTGCTTGCTGTGTATCATGGCTCAACCCCAGAGAGCAACTAAGCACCACGAAGCCACTCACTGCCCTCTCTCTGGTGGGATGAGGGTGAGAGTCAGGAGGGTAGAGGTGGGAAAACTGGTGGGTTCACATAAAGACAGTTTAAAAGGTAAAGCAAAAGCCACACACATCAGCAAAGTGAAGCTAGGAATTCATCCACCCCTCCCACAGACAAGCAGCTGTTCAGACATCTCTAGGAAAGCAGGGCCCCATCACACATAATGGTGACTTGGGAAGACAAATGCCATCATTCTGAACATATCCCCTTTCTCCTTCTTCCCCAGTTTTCTATCCTGAGTCCATAGGGTGTAGGATATCCCTTTGGTCAGCTGGGGTCAGCTGTCCTGGCTGTGTCCCCTTCCAGCCCCTTGCACACCCCCAGCCTGTTCATTGGTGGGGTGGGGTGAGGAGCAGAAAAGTCCTTGACTCTGCTTAAGCACAGCTCAGCAACATCTAAAACATCCCCGTGTTATCAACACTGTTTCCAACACAAATCCAAAACAGCTCCAAATGAGCTTCTGCAAAGACCACCAACTCTATCCCTGCCAAAACCAGCACACTGTAACAACGGCTACACACAACTCCATGACTTCCTGTAGAGGGGCTGGAGTGAGTGACGGAGTACAGTAAGTCAGGCTGGCATGTCAATGAGGTGGCTTAGCAAAAACACACAGTTCTGGCTTGTTTTCAGACTCCCTCTTCTCCCCTCTATACCCTCGAGCTCCTTTGTATCCTGGTACAGGAAAGAGAAAGATAGACAGAAAAGGTGTAGGCAAAGAACAACAGGAAAACTCGGCAAAGGCCTGCTAGACTTAAAAGATTTCAGAAGGAAAGCATTTTGATGAACCATAGAATAATAGGATCTTTTGGGTTGGAGATTTCCGTTAAGGTCAACATGTTTAACTCTTACCCTTGCAATGCCAAGTTCACCACTAAACCATGTCCCCAGGCACCACATCTGCTGGTCTTTCAAATACCTCCAGGGACGGCACCTCTACCACTTCCCTGGGCAGCCTGTTTCAATGCTTGACAACCCTTTTGGTGAAGAAATTTTTCCTAATATAAACCTCCCTTAATGCAAACTAAGGCTGTTTTTTCTTGTCCTATTGCTTATAACTTGTGAGAAGATGCCAACCACCTTGCCACAAGTTCTTTTCAGGTAGTTGTAGAGAGACAGTAGAGGGAGATTAGAGCTGTAGAGGCTCCTTAAGCCTCTCTTTCTCCAGGCTAAACAACACCAGCTCCCTCAGCTGCCCCTCATAGGACTATTGTCTTGATAATGCTGAGTCATTCAGGCTTATACCAGTGAAGGATGACCTTGAGAAATTACAGAAGGGATCTAAGTGAGAGACTAAGCCTGGGCTCTCTGGTCAGATAAAGCTCCAGCAGGGTAACAGAAGTAGGAAAAAAAAGAGATCACAGGCTTGGAGTAACAATCGTTTTTCCTGTTCAGCTCCTGGTGCCTCCTGTTGGTGCCCTTTATTTCCTGTGTTGGAAGAAATTAAGAGATGTTAAGGCCACCTGCCCATGGCTTCTTCCAAAAATCTGCCTTCACTAGCCCATCCTCCCCCACCTGAGCCCCCAAAAGACCAAATCCGTATTGTTTACCTTCAATCTTCCAATGCAGGAACCAGGGAGTGCAAAGGGAAGCTAGTAATATCCTAGTCCAAAATGAAAAGCAGTCCTTTACACACTCTGCAGTCAGCCTGCGGACACTCTCGCTAAACAAGTCTGTGGGTTCAAAATGGTGCCATAAAAAATAAAGGTATGAGATGTACTGAGGGCTCTGAAACACACAGACATCACATCTGGCTTAGGAAGTCTCTTCAGTGGTAGAGGCTGAGAGATGAAGTATTAGTATTGTCCTGTACTCCAGATAATGTTGTACCCTTTTCACTCCCCACCTCCTCAAATTTGTAGAATTCAGGAACCATTCCCAACAGGTAATTTGTGTGAAGCTGCATATTTTGGGTGGAAAAGAGGATTTAACACTGTGGACAAGCACGTCTGTTCTGTGCCAAGCAGTGCCTGTACCAGAGAGCAATTTCACACGCAGCTTATAAACAGAGGCAGAGCCAAAAACGTCCCTGCTTTCCCTGTATTCCTTCTTCCACCTGGAATGAATGGAGGCAAAGAGACAGTGCCATTGGCTAATCCTGCCCGAGCCCCGTGCTCCCCTCCCTCGCTGGTGCGTTTTGGTTTGCCTGTTCCTTGATTCCTGCCCAAGCGGAGCATGTCGGACGTGAGCCATGCACTCCTCCTGTTCCAGGACCAGCTCCAAACCAATACGTGCTTGCAAGCAAACCCACTCCCCACTCAGGGACAGATGACTCAAGCAAGAGCTCAGAAATATTTAACTCCTCTGTGCCAAGAGATTTTCCACCACCAGGCGCAGAAGGAACAGAGTGCTGAGCAAAAGGCAAACTGCAATCAGCAGCTGTCTGTCTAAAGGGGAACAGATACTGCTGCTAAAAAAAGGATGTAAACCCAGGCTGTCTTACAACTGGAAGAACATCAACTCTTACTGATGGTTTGGTACACATTCTCCAAGAGGAATTACCTCTTACTACTCTCAAAGATAAAATGAAGAAGCCTCTGCACTGTAGAATTAGCACATACTGAAAATATTTGAAGAGGTCTGGCCAAAGCCGGCACCTAAGCAGAGTCAATTGCTGCAAAATAAACAAGATGATTACTTTCTTGAAAGCACCATCTGGTAAGGAGGCACCTCTGTGAAATGAGAAGCTTGTGATTCAGAGTTCTGAACACAACCTTGTAACTGTCTACACAGCAAACAAAACACTTATGTGTGTGAAGAGTGGGAGGCACATTTTTTTACAGTTCCTTTATTTAGAAAAGTGTAATCGATTTGGGCCTCTGTAAGCAACAGAAAACATACCAGAAATAACAGAAGCTCTGAATCTAGACAAAACAATACAAAAATGAGGAAAATTTGGAAGGTCGTTATGCATAATTAATTTGAGGAATGTGTTGATACACTGGTACTGAGGTCACAATATTGCAGGATTATAAAAGAAATCGATGGTTTTTTATGAATGCCATGATTACACCACATTACTTATAAAACTCAGAGCCTCCCTCAAATTCTATATATAAATTTGGAAGAGGAAAAGAAAGTTTTCCAGGATATATATAAGACTCAGCTTGAGGGATTTGGATGAAACATCTTGCCAGATTCTTTTCATTTTTCCCATTCAAGCATTTCTTGTACTTTTGAAGTGTCTGGTAGTATTCAATATTGAGAAAGGACATTAGGCTACTTGGAAAATGGTCCAATTGTTATGGAGGATTTACTCTGCCTGGGTGCAAATTAGCTTAATCCTGAGCTTTGTAGGTAAACCTGGCATGGAGGCAGAGAGTTTATTCATAACAACAGTGAGCAAGGGAGAATAAAAACTTATTCTAAAATAACTTCCTATCTTCCAAACAGTTTTTCCACAAATATTTGTAAGCTTTGGGAATGCTGCACCTTAAGCAAACTAGGCTGGATGCTTCAGTATTAGCTTTTCCTCTGGAATTACTGTGAACCCACCACAGAGCTCGGTGCCTGAGGTTCAGGTGTTCCCTCATGTGCCCTCCTGCCCTACACTTCCAGTAGAGACTACGGAAAGAAAGAACCAGGAGGAGGGGGAAATGACATACTCAGTGATTTCTGGTTCTGGGCAAGTAACTTTTGTTTCCTTTGAATACCTCTATTTGAATCTCAGTCTCCACTGGCAAATGAGCTTTTGGTCTACAACATAAGGCTTCACAGATTTACTGAAAAAGTTGATCTGAGAGCGCTCCACATGAAGAAGCACCTCTTGATGTGCCTGTAGAGAACAGTGTCCTTCCCATGGTGTTTCTCTAAGTATGGGCAGGGCTCCAGGCAGCTGCATGAAGGTATCAGGAATGAAGCCACCCTTTAGCAAAGCCCCTGATGCAGCCTAGGCTCTGGTGATATGTACTTAAGTGGCAGAAACCGAATTTACCTTGGCAGTTTTGTTACACCTCTCGAATAAGACCTGTTCTCTGTAACACACATCCTCACTGGTGGTTTAACTGGAATTGATGAAAGACTTGGTGGTGGCAGGTTCGGATCCCCATGAAGCCTCATGGTGATAGATCTTACCAGAACACAGAGGGAATGGGGAAAACACATTGGTGCTGGGCCCTTGCTAGATGGACTTCCATTCAGGCAACTGATGATATTCCTCCTTCTGCTCAAGCCAAATAATCTCAGATAAAAGAAAATAAAGCTGGCATTTAGGCATTTTCTGACACCATGACTCTTTAGCCACAGCAAGTCTCTGTTATCTTAGCCAACAAGGGCAACCAGCCAGCACTGCGAGGTGCCTCAGCCACCAGCAGAAAACATGAGGTACTTGCTCCAGGGCAGGGCCGAGCTTGAGGTTGGACACTATATTACATATTCCTCCCTCCTCCTGCTTTAAAAGTATCTTTCTTTCCCTCTAGATCTACTCTGATTTAAGAAGTCCTGCTGCCTGAACCTGCTCTCTTACTATAGCTTTGGCCAAAGAACTGGCAACTGAAGCCACCAGTCAGCAAAACCTTCCTGGGCATTTGGTTTATTTTTCTCTCTTTTCTCCCTTGAAAAGAAAGCCAGTGGGTCAGCAAGGGAAGAACAAGATGCTGTGATGAGAAGGGGCAGGGAATCACAGGAAAGTTTTGGGATGATGGGCAGTGGGTCTCCTGAGGGTTCATGAGCTGAACTGAGAGTAGGAGGATTTATGATGTCATTAACAGGAATAGGTTGATGGGCTACAGAGAGCTGCCTCCCTTTGGCTTTTGCTATGGTTAAAGACAAATTATGCTCTTGGTCACTTCCTGTATACCATTCTCAACATGCCATCCTCAGGTTTGCATGAATACAAGACTGTAACTTTAGAAGTTTCAGCTCTGCCTCTGGAGTATACTGGGTAGGGAAAAGGGGACCAGAGTTGTTTCTGTAATTTTGTTTGCTGTGAGGTTAACTAGCCTGACCCCAAGAGCAGCTTCTGTGTTCAAAATTCAAGTCCTCCCAGGAGCAGGGCTCCAATATGGCTGTTGCACAAAAAGAGCAGCAGATGTTTATGAGAAAAAACATAAGCAACATTTACAAGTGAAGACATTTCTTCCATGGATGCATGAAGCCCCAAATTTAACAGACAAGACAAAACCCCATAATGGCTGAACAGAGCTATAAAAGTTGTCAGCAAGTGATATTCATCTCGATTTAGAAACAACTTGTTCCTACCATGTAACGTAAATGCAATGGAAAAACGTGCTTGTCTTTTAGCTGCAAGTGTAGCGTGCACAGTTGTTAGAGAAACTAAGCAAAGTACTGGCATGGATTCAGTTTCTTTTTACTCTTTTTTGCACCTGATTGATAGTATCAGATCTTCTCCCAATCCTTCTTATTCTATGATTCAAGAGCTAACAGCTTCAAGTAAGTGCTGTTGGACAGAGTTAAGCAGCATTCGTTTTGTTTCCTGCTTTGATTAGAGTGATTCAAGACAACAGAACACTAAGGTTTCCACACTCTTAAGAATGGCATTACTCTGGGAAGCAGGCAGTCTGAGATGCTGCCTTTCCAGGCCTTGGTTATCTAGCTACTAGCAAAGGACATGCAGAACACGGAAGAAAAAAAGCCATTTACTAACTTCATGCAGCTGCTTTACCTCTTGTTCTCAAGTCCCAAGGTGCACGAGGATCTGGGTAATAAAAAGGAACCCTTGACCACCTCCTTCCTTTGGTGAAAGGATTGTTTCAAGAACGCTGTTGTCCAGGGTATCAAAGCAGCTCAAGCACCATTTACAGCCACTCCCACACACACTTGCAACCTAAAGAGCAGTCCTGTAACTGATGCTTGTGTGCTCAGACATTCAGTGAATACAGACACAAGGTCAGTCAATCCAACACCACAAGATAAAAAAAAGGCTAGTATTTACCAAAAAAAAGCGCCTTTACAGCAGTTTTGCTCCACAGCTTAGCTGGCAGGAAGACGCAACTGAGAAATGTGATACGGTCTCCACAATCTGGCTTGGCTTTTGTCTTTACACAACTCTGTTTTGGAAGAGAAAACCCCGAGCTGGAAGGAACGCACGAAGATCATAAAGTTTGCTGCTGACCAGTGTCCCACTCCCCCATACACTGGTGCTAGCCATGCCCAGTTGTCTTGTTCTGGAACATTGCCTCCCTCACAGCACCCTGAAGGTATTTTATTTCACTGGTCTTAGACAATAAAGCATTTTTGGTTCTTATTGTAACCATGTAATTTTTAGAGCTTAGTCTATTGGGCCAGCCAGGTCACGCTTAGGGCTACAAAATAATCCAATAAGCTACAAAAGGAAAAGCCCACTGCATGATCATACCCCATCTTTGTCACAACCCAATCCTGAGGAAGCTACAGGTTCATCTCTGCCATCCCACCCCTGCCGAAGGCCCCTCAACTCCCCCAGTTCCCCTTATTTTGAGGCCCTGCAGCCCTCCTTCAAATCCACCCCTCACATTCACACCCAGTGCCAGCCTGCTCTGGGTGCCCAGCAAACCCCACTGTGCCACAACCTCTGCAGCCTCCCCCACTTCCTCGCACTGGGGCTAAAACAATTGTCATGCAACTCACGAACCCCAACACCTAACCACTGCTTCTGGGATGCCATTTGCTTCTTAAAGCCTCGTGAGGCCTATTCTCAGCCCCTGGGCTCCTGTCAGGAAAATCAAACTGTCTTCCTCCTTCTGAGAGCAGCACTCAGTAGCTTGTTTCTGTTCCGACCGTATTCACCACAGCTCTAGCTCTTAGTCCTCACAGAGCGATAAAGCTTTTTCCATGAACTCACACTCTTATAAATTCAACCTGGTTTATTCCAAATATCACATAAATTAAACACATTTCCCATGAATATTGCAAATACACATGAAATGAACACTGCAATTTTTAAAAAAAGTTTTGGCTTTGTTTATGCAACAAGAAGTGCCAAATGTGGTTAGAACATGAACTTCTCCTGTATTTACTAGATACAAAAAGGTGCAGATTAATAATTTATATTTATACATATGTACACACTCCATTTCACTTCTAGCTTTAAAACAGTAAAAAATGGTTTCAAGTTTATCTACATTAAACATACTCATTTACATCTGGTCAGAAGCCCCAGATAAGAGTTGATACAATCATTTCACAACTGCAAAATTAAGGCGCTACCAAAATACCAGTTCCACTAGTGTAAAATGTAACAGGAATAGAGTGTAGAGCTTTCTATTTATCAATTTAAAAGTGGACTGGAGAACAAGGAAAAAGGAGCAGTAAGAAACATGACAAGTTCTACAGGTCAGAAGTACAAAGAGATCTTGATGACTATCAAATGAATATATTAAAATACAGTAGATAAAAGGCCTCAGTGGCAAACAATTAGTATGCTTCTGAAAGACAAAAAAGGTTAAAATATATATATCATTTTGTAGCTTGAAATTTTACAGGTGAACAACAGGTGTAGAGGTAGAGGGATTTTTTTTTCTTTTTGGCCTCTTTACGATGTATAAAGAAGGGCCACATTCACCACAGTGAAAAGACTCATCATATATCCCAGCATCCTTGCTTGGACAGCAAGCAAGAAAAGTGTAATGAGCTAGAAAGGCAACAAATCCTGTCTATCTCTTCCAGGAGCTCAGCTCCAATCCTTCCACATGTACCCTGGCAACAAGTTACACCTAAGCACAGACTGGCGGTAACATGGACGTCTCCTCTAGAGAGCAACGAGACAGCTTTTCCCATGAGGTACTACTGGATGCTGCAGATATTACATGGCAGAGGTGATTTGGTAAAAATGAAACTGGTACTTTCCCTTAGAAAGCAAGTACCACAGGGCAGTGGTGATTTTATTTATTTATTAAAGCTTTGCTATTTCATCAGCATTCAATGTTTTGGAAGAAATGTCAGCTTTGGGCTGCTAATATGATTATTTGCATCCATACACAGACAATTCCTTTGTTGTTATCATTTATCCAAAACATCAGTCACTGAAATATTCACAAACTGCTTTAAACCTCGACTAAAAAAAAATCCCTCTACAGTTCAGCTTTCTTTTCAATAACAATCACTCCATTAACTATGCAGGCCTTCATGAACACAGCAATGTCACTTCCCATGTAGAATGTCTTTACACATTACAAAACAGCAGTAAACAACCTCTCGTTTCATAGGGTTTTCTGTCAGAAGTACCTCAAAAGTAGATATCTTGAAAAAATCACTTTTGCAGCGAAGAATATTAACATTAACATTTACTGAGGCAAAGCCAAGAAGACACTAACTAGCACCTTGATATTTTTTATCTTAAATGCACTCCTATCTGTAAAATTAAGCACATATAAGATCAGGGACCAGCAATATACAAATACCATCAGCATCCTCTTCCAGCTAAACTAGTAATACTCAAAACTAGGTCAGACACACAAACAAGCAAGATGAGTGAGTCTTGAAGAAATACACAGCATGGAAAGGAATGGGAAGAACAGGAAGCTGAACAGAAAGGATTGCGAGATCAAATACAGTCCCATCTTCTGGTCCAAGAATTCGTTTGTGAAATCACCCTTCAGTAGCTCAGCTGACAGTGGGCTGAAGACCTACTGAGTTCTGACATTTCCTCCTCACGTAAACAAAAATTCCTTTATACTTCAGTGAATTCCTCTTCATCATCTTCAAATCGTAGAGGAAATGCATTCAACTTGAATTCTGAGTATTTTGGTGGTGGTAGCAGAACTTGCAGAAGGCTACTGTAGAGGTTATGACATCATTGGTTGTACATTATGCACTTCACAATTCAGAGAATATACTTACAAACTAATTAAATAGAAAAGGCGTGTTCAAGGTAGAGGCAGTTACAGTACATTCAGGGTATGTTACAGAAACCATTTGTGGTAGCCATTTGCTGAAAGAAAAAAACCTGAATTTTTGTTTCCCAGACCACACAGGTTATAACTACAATACCCAAAGAGAGCAGGTAATATATCTCAACCACTGCATTTTAATGCAGTCTTCTTCCAGAATTCATGTACAAAGTGGAAAAAAAAAAGTTTAAATACCTCTTCATTGACAAATAAGGAGAAAAGAACTAAAAAAGAAACCAGGCACTTTGACCGTTTAGGTAAGCAGCCATTTCTTCTTACCAGAATTCTGCACATGAACAAGTCTTTACATTGGTCTTGCTATGCTTGCAGCACATGGAGATTCAAGTCAACTTTTTTTCCCTGTTGGTAGTATCAGTTCTAGTTATAGGAAACTATGCCAATTGAATTGGTAACACTGAGTTATTACATTGGCAGTTGAGCAAATGTTGATCATTTGACTGACAAGCGATCAATTTAATAGCTATCAAAGTTAGATATTAACAAAACAATACATAAAAAAATTAATCAAAGAGACAAATGAAGGTTAACACCTGACTGAAGCTTGCATTGAGACTTGCCTTTATAGGTTCGGTTTGTGACTCCTTTCACGGTGTTACTGTGGACTGATTCCCATCACATACAGCAACTGGTACTAAACTACAATACTTTCAGGTTTGAAATACGTTCAGTAGAGACCACCCCAACATAATGGGAGGTTGGCATGACACTGCAGGAAGGAGGGAGATGGAAACCTCCCCACCTTTCATCCTTGCTGGTCCCACTCACAGAGCAGGTGTTCAGAGTAAACTGCAATGTGCCTCCCTCGTACTTGGGGTGAAATCATTATTTCACAGCAGTGTTTATCATACTTTAGGGAGCGGCTTGGTTTGAATTTAGCAGTAAGACCAGCTAGGATTACTTTGGGTTTTCTCTTCAAAGAAACCAAAGTACATCTTTCCAAACATTTTGTATATACTCGTTCTGCTACAACACGTAAATCACAAAGGAGGGATTACCTAAGGCTACCAAATAGTACGCTTATTCAGTAGCTATTATTCTTTCAGATAAACATCCTTAGATGCCTTGACTACAAACGGCTTAACCTGTTTTTTCCTCAGACTGTTATTTGCTGAAGAGAAAGAGAGATGTGGGTGTATGACAGACTGCCTTCCAATTTACTAACAGGGAGAACTGTTGGTTATAGTCCTTGTGCATACTTCTGCTGGGCAGCATAACTCCTCTTCTGTTCACTACCTTCAGGAAAATCTAGGAAACACCTCTTCAATCCACTGTCCAGTTTCCTCTTCCTACTGAGTAAAAATTCAGATCACATGCAGGCCAATGGCACACTACTCTAGTACTTAACTCTCTTGGCTAGAAACATCAATTCTATCAAAGTACTTTGAAGCAATTATCCACATTCATCAGCTACATTCTAAATGCAGCACAGCTCTGTAGAGGCTCAGTTTTCACCAGGACAACAGGAGAGTGTGCAAGGTTTGGTGAATACCCAGATAACAAACCGATGCAATCGATGGATGCAGGACGCAGTCAGAAAGGGCTGTTCCTTCTTGAAGGAATCTTTAAAAAATACAAAAAACAACCCCTCCCCCTTTGCCCTCCCTCAGAACAACCTGTCATGAGATCTTTTTCAGTGCCCACTCACAACACAAGTCCCTGTTATCTGGGTCTTTTGCGAGTCACAAATATCAATACGCGTCTGATGGCGATTAGACGATCTTTAAGGGAGGTCATAGCCAATATAGCCAGCTGAGCTCTGTTTTCCAGAGGCAACACTGCCAAGAGCCACCAGTACCAGGCAGGACCACTGGGGTTGCTCTGCAAAAGGATGGAAAAACATGCAGTTATGTATTCACCAGCACAGCCCCATGAAGAACATCACCTTCCATTTGCTAAGAAGGTCAGCACAAAACAAGCAACAACTGAACACTTAATTGCAGGTGTTCTCTTATCTGTATACACCATTAAGACTTATCTCTTCAGCTACCAAATTACACAGGCATATGGTTTACCATGCTTCATGACAACAGACCAAAACTGGGTAAATAAGAGTCTAGAATGTACAAAACCACAGCAAAAATCTGTCAGAAAACAGTCTAGTGTTAAAATTCTGTGTAGATTAAGGCTACATAAGCAGGCAGGTTTTCTTACCTGTGGCTCTGGTTCTTTCCCTGGCATAGATCCAAAATGATTGAGAATTTGCACTTTCATATTGTCTTTAAGAGAAGTGAACCAGGCAACAGCTTGATCATAGACTGAATCATGAAGGCGGACAAGTTCCTCATATTCTGGTCCTTCAACCTTATTGTTAAAAGAAGGGAAACGGAACAAAAACAGGTTTGATACCATGGAGTCCATCTGCTTCCCCAGAAGCAAATGAAGCAAAATAATGCAGTGACTACAGCTGTTCAGATGTCCTTATCTAAACTAACTGTGCCTAAGTCTCAGATTTCAAACCTGTGATGCTGGAGCCTTTTTACCCTCCCCTAGGTGTTCTGAAGTGACATTTCCTGGAGCAGTAACTGCCTCATCCATTCCTAAATGCTGGCATAACAGAAGAATATGCTCTCTAATCCTGAGACATCATATTTATAATCTCAAACCCACAACCTTGAGTCCCTGTCACAGAATGACCTCTGGACAGTGGTACATCATCTGGCAAAACAGAACAAACACTACTGCTACCGAGCACAGAGACGGGGGCCTATAGCACTTAAGAGACCAGCACTGTTCTACAGAAGTGTTAAGGCCATGGGAGGACAGCCAAGGAGAAGGAGGAGGGTAGACACCCAAGCAGGCAGGAAGCAAGGAAAGTGATGCTTTCCCCATACCAGAAACAGCCATGAAGAAACACCCTCATTAAAGCAGAGTGTTTTAGTTGCAAAGGCCTACTATTAGCTGTTAGGGAAAAACAAAAGCATAAGCAAAACCCACTACAAATTGGCGATTTGTGAGGGGCTTTGGGGGGGTTTTGATTTTGGATTTTTGTTTGGGGTCATTTGTTTTTCTTCCCTTTTAACATGGACACATCATATACATGATTTCACCTATGTTACTCACTTAGATACACATCTGATCTAGCTGCTCTGGATGCCCTTCACAACCGAGAAGAAGCAGCTCTAGAGAGCAATTCATCTCATCTTAAGGTAGGTATCTAAGAGCATACAAAACAGGCATCTTTGGACTGAGACTTTTCACTTGATCAGACATATCAGGAATGTAGGGCACTGACACCAGCCTCCGATGTGAGACAAGATAAATCTCACTCTAATTATGAAGAGGTGGGTCTCTGGCACCATCTATAAATGCCTGTATACCTGAGCTCCACCACTAGGGATTTAAGCAGAGCCCTCTCTCTGAGCAGACTGCCTATTCCAGCCTTTCACAGACAGAGGCACCTTCATGAGCTCAACCTTTCATGTCCTGGCAAACAACTGCATCATCCTGCACACGTTAGAAAAGCACTACTAAAGCTTTACAGCCTTTCACTTTGACTATGAGAGTACACTAGAGCTGTATGACCAAACTGACTTCATCAACTGGCAGGAGATTACTGCTAAGCTCAATGTTAATAGCTACCAAGATTTTATAGACATGGTCTGAGGATGATCCAGAACGCATGGCCAAAAATTCAGCCTTTGGCCAACACCCATCACAAACACCTCACTTGATGCAGGTTTGCTAAGAGGACTTGTTTTTAAAAGCTACTCCCCTCTCTGCATTTCTCTGCTCTCAGTCAGCTGTAATGGATGCTTGTACAGGACACGGTTAACTACATGTCACTAAGAACTCATTTTAAGAGCAGACTCCCAGATTTATTTGAGGACCTGTTCTGTAAATAAGAGCTTGGAGGACACATGAAGTGTGCCAACTGTCTGTTCAGTGCAAGAGAACAGTCAGTTCACCACCAATAGGAACATGTGCTTTTAGAAGGCTTTAAATTCTGTACCAGCTATAAAATGTTACTCTGACCTCACCTACACACCATGATCTCAGCATCCTAGAAGCTACTTTGAGATCCATGAAGAGAGTGTAACACTTTAAGCAGAGGTAATTATAAGGGAAGAAAGGAAGACAGGGAAAGAAGATACAAAGTTTCTTCCATGGTTTTAAAAATAGAGCTTTAGTGTATTTGTAATGATACTGGCTTAAAAATAATGCACAGCTAGCTTGAAATGCAACAAGGAAAGGCTATTTAAGTGAATCCAGCAATACATGGGTATGAATAACTTTGCACCATAGATCACCTTTTTATCTTCAAGATACTCGATGTTTGCTGTGTTATATCCATCTCGCTGGCCATGGCTTAAGACCCTAAAACGACGGACACCAACTGTATCAACAACTGAGCGTCCATCAGGAAAAAACTTTACGTCCCTGATCTCTAATATACAGCCATGATCTGCAAATCTGAAATGACAGAAGGGCATAAAAGCGGAAGTCATCAACACGTGTTTATAGACATCAGGACAAATACTGGGCCTAATTCACCATTTCTTATTTGAAAGAGGATTCTGCTTTGGTGACAATACATTTCTGCTTATTCATGTAATCCACACAACCCCCACCCTTTCTGCCTTCCCTCAGAGGACCTGGGCAACAGCATTTTCAGGATACGTTTGTGGGGTGGGAGGGTTGGAAAGGGACTAGAAACTAAATGAAGCATGTTTCATGCTGGGAGTTGCCAATTGCTGGTGGCAAATTCATCTGGTTTGCAAAGAAAACAAGAAGGGTAAAGATACTATAAGAAGTACAAAAACCAAGGAACAAATGCATGGCTGTGAGGGCTATTCCCCTACTCCAAGGTGTAAGCACAAGACTTCAGGCTTTAGAAGAAAAAGGCTTTCTATACAGCAAGTTTTTTCTTGCATTTGTTTCCTTCAAAAAAAAAAAGTCAAACCAAACCCAAAATATCCTCTTCACAAAAGCACATTTGCATTCATTATATTTAAGGTAGGCACAGGTTTTAATCACACCCTGGAAACAGGCAGGCAATGAACTTTTACTTTAACAAGCTTACTTAACTCTACCTTTGTGGTGCAGTAATTTCACTAGAGAGGTTGACTGCACAATGACTCTTCACCACAATACATTTGCAGGTCTCAGCCTACTGATAAGCAGGAAAAAGCACTGTACCTCATCTCAAGATACCAAATCCTGCAGAGTCTGATAAATTCTTTATCAGGGGAATGCTTGTTTTACTAGGGCTTGGCCATTTCTTACAATGCAGTGATGAAGAAATGACTCCTGTTTCTGCTCTACCAGAAATCATGGGTTTGAGAGGGGTGGGGGGGAAGCTCACCACTATGAACAACTGTTCTCTCCCAGCCAGTGTACAGGAAAAAATCAAGAAGAGCAGGAGGAGCAGAGCTGCACACAGCTAAGTCCTGGTGCTCTACCAGTAGGACTGATTTAAAAAAGCAAGTTTGTTAGTTTATTATAGCAGTATCACACTACACACTATTTAAACAGCTACATAACAATTGTTTTTAATTAATCATTTTAATGACATTCTAGATTTAGAAATTAATATAGAAGTGATGATTTTTCCTTTTTCTTTGTTCTTATAGGAGTTACTTTTGGGTAGACAGTGACCTCAATCAAAGAGACAAGATAGCACCTGGCAGCAGGTATAAAATGTGTTGACAACATTAAAAGCTTATATTCTTCTACCAATTTTAAGTTAAAATGGAGAAATAAAACAGAGGAAGGTAATGAACTAAACATGCTTTGTCACTGTGTTTTTCAAGGGAGGTATGTATCCATGTCTCAGTAGGTGAGGCAAAACAAGTTTCCCCACTTCTTGTATTCCCAAGTTGATTTCACAATTCTGAATAAACAGAACTTCTTTACTTGTGTAAGAAGCTGGAACTGCCTGCCAGGTGTCTGCAGATGAAGGTTT
The DNA here is from genome assembly GCA_013400735.1 of Pomatostomus ruficeps. NCBI lineage: Eukaryota > Metazoa > Chordata > Aves > Passeriformes > Timaliidae > Pomatostomus > Pomatostomus ruficeps. The sequence goes on along the minus strand of VYZT01062816.1, from coordinate 39,464 downwards.
CCTGCACTTCTGTGTTTGATTTAAGTTATTATGCTCAGAAAGTTTAATTATTTTAGTAACTCAGATAGGACATAGAAATCTAACCATACTGTTTCATTTTAAAATATCCTTCATGATGATGTCTAACAAACCAATTACTGTGTTTTGGCGATTCTAATGCCTTGGCCCTCTGTATTATTATACCTGACTCCAAATAAGTTTGGCTCTTCCAAAAGCCTGCATGGACGTAAGGAGAGTTATCACCGAAATCCTAGGGTAATTCTGTCCTCACTCTCACAAGTATTCACTTCCAGAAAATTGGTAATAGGCCTGGAAGGGACTGTGGAGCATTAGCTGCTGCTGGAGTCTGAACTCCACTGAGTGCAGTACTGACAGCATGCCAAATGGCATTGCAGCACAGCCACAGCTGACTGGAAGCTGCAGCATCTCCTGTATTCTTACAGCTACTTACTGTCCAGTCCAGGAGAAAAATAAAATACCCCCCCCCCAAAAAACATGAAGTGGACAAGGCAAGGCTGCCAAGCCTCAGTAATGACTGCCCCCCTCTCAGCTCCAGTGATGATCACATACAAAAATGCTGCTCCTGAGGATGCCTGTCTAATGTGTTCTCAAGAATTCCCATGCTCGTTATCCATTCTACAGCCTGCATCATGCCAATGTAACTTCTGAAGTCAGCAATTATTGCATCTCATAAGGCAGACTTCTCAAGACCATCTCATGTTTCTCCCATGAGCATGGTCTGAAAACCCGAGTATCTGTGAAGTACTTAAACTTGAAGGCTTTCGTAGAATCACAGAATAGTTTTGTGTTGTAAGGCACCTTCAATCTAGTCAGTCTTTACATAGGGAGCTGGAAACATATCAGTGTCAGAATCACAAAAATTAATGAAAGGCATGATCATATAGAAAGACAGTGTAACCAACTCACTGCAGATAGTTTAGACATTGCAACACAGCAGTAAAGACAAACATTCAAATTCAACAATCAGCAGCAAAACAGACTTCTCAGCCAAGGGTATACTTTGTCTCATTAAAATGATACCACTCATTCCGGAAAGCTATGGGAGGTCTGGATGTTTCGTCTTACATTTGTTTTGTTTTTTTAAACTGAGTAGACAGAGGAGGAACCTTACCCAGACAGTCAGCTTTCACTGGAACAAACAGGCCAGCAAGCTTTCCAAACACACAGCAAATTAAGTGCTATTTTTGGAGCCTGTAGTAGCAGGATGAGTTGCATTCATGCTATCATCCAACAGGGGAGTAATAAAATTACATCTTCGTGTAAAAAGGAATGTTTAAAGTTCAAAACTAGGTAGTAAGCAACTTTAATACTGGTTCATACAGGACTGGAAGGAATCACAGTGGTTTGGGGAGACGAGTATACTGTGCTGCAGTATTCCATTAGTATCAAGGGAGCCTCTGCAACAACAGCCCATTCTCAGCTCATCTCCTTACCCTTTTAATTCATCAGCTAAGCACATGCCAAACTGCTTGGTACCCGTTTCCATGCATCTTCTTATCATTAGGCGATAACGAGGTTCAAAGACATGGAGTGGACAAGGGATGGTAGGAAAGGCCATGGTACATACGAAGATGGGAACATCTTTATTCAAACTGTAAGAAAATTGTTTAAAAAAAATCACTTTTTTTTCTGGGTACTGCTATATTCAGCATGTATCTTTAAAACAAGACAAACAGTTCCCTTAGATTCAATCTTTGTAAATCTCTTTGAGGTTTGCCATTTTCACAAGACAGTATTTCAGGACTCTTTTCATTAATACATTAAGTAAACAATCCCTCTAATCTACTTCCATAGAGGAAAAAAGTCAAGAAATAGCCCATTTCCCAAAGACATGCATACTGCTACATCTAACAGATACACATGGCAAGATTTCTGTGACAACTTTTCACAGTGACAAAGTACTTCAGAACTAGCCATGTTCAAAGCAAGATGGCAAGTAATCCCCAAACTCAGTAAACCCCTTTGATTTCGAAGCAGCCCACTAATCCACTTAATTTTTTCAGTATTAACTGCATGTCTTGTTTTACTTCTTAGTTGAGTTAAAGCACAACATTCGCAAGTCACTGACAATACTGGATCCTTGAACTTCTCCTGACCTGAAGTATAGCCTGTTTATAATTTGAATTCTACTCCCAGAAAACCCCCACTGTAACTTCTAAAGCTATTATGTTGTTTCAGAGGAAAAAGCAATTATCTTTAAGAATATTGTTGTGTCTCTCCACCATCCAAGCATATTGTTACTTGTTTATCTGCCACATACATGCCAAAAATACAAAACATCTGGCAGGTTCTTTTACAAACTCATTCCTTTGGTGCATTTTCATAAGCAAATTAATCTTCTTCAGTAATTTAGATTGAAAAATACATTTTTGCAACAGCTGTCAGTAGTATAAAGCGAGCCTACTTTGACAATTCCTTCATTTCTTCCTCATAAACTTTCTTCCTTTCAGATAATTCCTCTGGCAAGTAACGGACTATCAGCTCTTCTGTAAGGACGGTCTTCTTGTAAGTTCTGCTTGCCAGAAACTACAAGGAAGAGTCAACTCTTAAGTCTGATAACAAGATGATAAGCAACATCTCTTCATCCCAACCCATTTTTCCCTAAGGCAAACTTGCCATTAGTTAGGACTGTACTGATTCCTTACCATTTTCAACCTCCAGGCACGAAAACTTCCACTTCAGCATGTGTGGTTCACCCCACACTGTCCTTTTAACTCTAACCCCATACCCTTGTTTGGCAGAAGTTGTGCTACCAGGAAGAAAAGGCAGCCCTTCCTCACTTTTGCAAAGATACATGTATCTTTTACACCTACAGCTGTCAGCTTACTGGCAAGAAGTACTAAATATGGGATACCTTATGGCTGCTGTTGACAAGTGTTGACCAAGGAGCAACCATTCCTCGTTCACCACAGGTAGATACACAAACTGGAAATGTGCTATGAATAGAGCTATGGCTGGGGGTCCCCAGGCATGAGCCTGATGTGATACTGGAAGCCTCCATTCCTTTAAGAATCAGCAAAACCACTTGTCTTTCAACAAATGCCAACTATATCCTTGAATAAATGAGGTCTGTGCACAGCTTGATGCTGTCGGTACTGTCTTGTTCTGGTTTCACAGAATCATAGTGTAGTTTGGGTTGGAAGGGACCTTTAAGCATCATCCAGTCCAACCCCTTCAGTAAGCTGGGCCACCTTTAAATGGATCAGGTTACTCAGAGCCCCCCATTCAGCCTGACCTTTAATGTTTCAAGGGATGGAGCATCTGCCAACTTGCTGGGCAACCTCTTCCAGTGTTTCATCACCCTCATGGTAAAAAGAAATCTTACTTACATCTAATCTTTTCTGATCAAATCAACTCTTTCACTTTAAAAGTATTACCCCTCTACTAAAAAGTCTGTCTCTATCTTTTTTATAAACCCCTGTGAAGTACTGTAAGGCTGAGATCAGGTCTCCCCAGAGCCTTCTCGTCACCAGGCTGAACAACCACAACTCTCTCAGCCTTTCTTCACAGGAGAGGTGCTACAGCCCCAGACCATGTTCCTGGCCCTTCTCTGGACTTGCTCCCCTGTGCTGGGGCCCCAGAGCTGGATGCAGCACGCCAGGTAGGGTCTCACCAGAGAGGAGTAGAGGGGCAGAATCAGCTCCCTCACCCTGCTCTGACTACACTGCTTTTGATGCAGCTCATAAGTAAAAGCACAGAAAATGTCCACATGATGCTTTCAGAAGAACACAACTTCGTGCAGTTTTCTTAATTTGGGGCAAAGACATACTTACTTCTGACAGCTTTTCCTTGCAAAGTGGGCAAAGTGGATTATGGTCAAGGCAACGCTCAAGGCATTTCAGGCAAAAGGTGTGTCCACAGGGTGTGGTAACAGGTTCGTAGAACAACCTTAACATGAAAACATGGAACAGAAAAGCTAAGCTGCCAACAAAAATAATTCCCACTGTGTGGAGAGGAGTGACTAGTCCTAGCTCTTTCTTTCTTTCCTGCTTTTGTAGAAAGCACAGTTAACAGTGTTATCTAAGGATACAAAAAGGTTTTCATTTTTAGAAGTGGCAAACAATGGAGAACACCATACATAATGGAGAAAATCACATCTGTAAAGATTCACCAGATGCAAGGTTCCGCAAAAAGGAACAAAGTAATGATTTAGACACTCTCTGGCAGGTTTCTCATCTTACACCGTGAAAACTTTTTTCAGAAGCTAGGTAGGCTTTCTTATGTTAATGCCAGGTCAACAGAGTCATACCTCATGCAGAGGGAACACTCAAAGTCCGATGCATCCACCAGAGTTGTTGGTATTTCACTGGAAGTGTCAGTGGTGTTTTCAGGTGAAACATCTCCATCTAGGTAGTCAAGAAGACTATTATAGTAAATATGTAAATATTACTGCATTTTCATGTTCTTTACACTGTTGTCTTTTATAAAATACCTGATTTAAGTCTTTTCTTTACTGAAGTTTTGTTCCAAACACACATATTTCCCATGTAAGTTTAGACTTTTTGGCAGACCTTTTGGAGAGCAAGGATGATATCTGTGGCCAGAGATGAATACCCATTATTTGCTTCTCTAAAAATGATTGTGTTGTTGGTTTTTCTAAACCAGTTTTTAAAACAGTCTGCTGTTGCTTTCCCACCACCATCGCCACCCCCACACCAGCCAGACCAGATGTTTTTAAGTACATTAAGTCCAGAATTTAATTTGTTTACACACAGTCAAAATATTTCATCACTGTTTATTATAGATTTCACAGCAGGGGTAATTTTTCTTACAACTATAAAAAAGCTTAAATTTTTCTAGACTAGGCTGCTGTGGAAATCCCAAATTTCAGACAGCTTAAAGGACTATTGGAGTTGCATTAGCTAACACTGCTTTTACTAGCTCAGCAATCTGCAAACAGAGAGGCAGAACACTTCACTTAAAATTCTGCCCAGATTGATTTTTGGGGGTGGCTTATATCCCTGCATTAAACTCATTTTAAGGGTATGCACTTCAAACTTCACAGCAGCATTATTTAAGCTCAAAAGCTATCAGCACCAGCTTCTGTTGACATTTACACAAGGAAATTCTGCAACTTCTTTTACAATTTGCATCTTGTGATGAGTTGGAACAGAACCATGACTGCTGCCTCCACGTGTTTTTTATTAACCAAATTCTTGACCATTAAAAAGCTGGTTTTTATGTTAAGTTAAAACACTAGGATGCTTTGTTAAAGAGTAACTTATGTTCAGCATCTGGTTTGTCTCCAGCACAGACAGGAGAGGTGGTGTGTGGCCTACAAAGAAAAACAGTGCTATCTTTAACCTACATCTCACATGTTAGCATTTAGTAATTGCGAGAACCTGGCTGTGTTAATTCTGCAAATAGTAACATAGCACTGGGACCTAGCACAGACCAGAAATTAGTGCTTATGGGTAAAACACGATCTCTGGCCTTCCCTGTGAAGATACAGGTGGGTCAGATTTCACAATCTATTTACTAAGTTGGCAGTTCACAGGCAAGTACAGGGTTTTTTCCTCCACAGCAACGTGAGCAGAAACTGGCCATATATTGATCTTTTGTAGAGATCACAGACAGACAGCTGTTCTTGCAGACTTGTAACATTTTGAGGTAGAAGTCAAACTCGTCAAGGTGTGGGTTGTTTTTTCTCTTTAAGGGAAAAAATTCACACCAGCACAGCAGCATTTTCAAAGTCTAACCAATTATTACACTACTCAGTGAAATATTGCCTTCAGCATTTTTAGCCTAGAGTACTAAAGCCACTCTGGAGGTCTTTGCTAGAAGCTTGAGAAGCATACAAATTGTAAGCACAGCTATCAACTAACAGAAAACTGGGGGGCAGGGGCTTATGGCCCTTTAAAAGGCTTCTTTGTTTGCTTGGAAAATTTCGTGTAAAGTTGAATGTGACCGTTTCTAATGCAGGTTAAGGATTAGTTTTGAGGCTTACTTCATCTTTCAATCATATAGAAAGACAAGGAAGTTCAGCTATAGCTGAAACCTAGAAAATAGAAATGGCACTAAAAACTCAAAGACTAAACTGTGAGTGGATTACACACACATTATATTAAAAATGACCCATTTGAGAAAGAAAAACACAGTTTTCATTCAGTGAACTTAAACTGCTCTGGAATAAGGTAAATAGGTCGTTAGAGCAGAAACACATACGCCAGAGAACAAAATATTATTCCAATTCTGTAGGGAATGTTTTATTGACACCTATAAAAAGGGAGGAGTAAAAAAGTTTACAGTTTTTCAGTATGTGCAAGAGAATTTGCTTTTCTAAGCCACAACACAAACCTTTTTTAAGAATCTTACTGGGGACATCCAAACTCTGCAAATCCCTCATATCACTGGACAGCTTTCTTTTTAAGCCAACCCCAGGTAAACTGGAGAGAATAGCTCCCAAAGACTTCTTGTTGTCTTCAAAGTAGAGATCCAGAACATGATGGGAAACAGAAGAATCAGTGCTTCTGAATACATCAGATTCTTGGGACGGGGTTTTTGTTAACCTGAACATAGTATCCTAAAAAAATAAGAACAGTTATATACAGCATGAGACAATTTTGATTTGCTTTTATATATTAGTTTTATCAGCAATAGATCAATGTTCCCACACTGACCCTAGCAATGGAGAAAGGGTCTGTATTAAAGGTCATTTCCCAGGTGCATGAAGTAGAGCCATGTGTCTCCCTACCATTCCTGTCTCTAGAAATTATGTTCCTATCATACTAAAATAATCAGTGGAAAAAATCACAAATACAACTGACCCCCAAATGAAGGCATCACATTGTTTTCTGAAGAAAAAGGTTCACTCTCTTATTATTCTGAGGAAGTACACCCCAATAAGAGATCCAACAGCAACGGAGAGAACGGGCTTACCATGAAAGTAAATGTCTACATGGGTGCAGACAAAGACAATGTCACACAGATCAGAAAGATCCATGTGCTACTTTTGGTATTTTTATGTAGAACACTTTTGGCTTTACCTTTGAGGACCCAGCAACAGAGTTATCTTCCACAGCTGACTGGGTGTTTATGCTACTCAGAAATGCAGGTTTCAATCTTGTATGGGATGTTCGACTAGAGAAAGGTGCTGTTAGACTATCATGCACATTTTCAAAGGCTGGGAAAAACATCTCACACATTATCTAGTCAATTAGAGAGAGAAAAAAAAGAAAAAATAATAATTACAACATAGATATTTATGTTTGTGTGAACACAGACGCACAAACTTCACAGTTGCTAGATGGCAGGAAGCCTGCAACATCCAAGACATCCTGCATTCCCCAGTGCCCATGGGAAACCTGAATGGCAGTCCCCACCACAACCACAGTCACATTCCACGGTGCTCTTCTGGTGCTCGCCTCCCTTATCAAAGGCTTCTGCTCCTCAAGAGCATCCAGGGCAGCAGTCTGCTGCATCCTTCTCCTGACCCTACCCATCTCCATTTTGACACTCAGACCCTGCCTCCAGAAGTCTTCAGACCATGCTCTCCCATTACAAGCAGGTAACACAGATGTGTTTAAACATTCCTTGTGCTCTTCATCCATCCCCTCCATCCTCCGGCAGATTTAACCCCTATCTTAAAGCTGTGTAGAGCCTGTTCTCCCTCTCACCAGTCCCCACCAAGCATCTTGCCAAATCCTCGTTTCATGTTTATAAAAAAGCTACCTATAGGGATGGTCATAGAGCACCTGATGATGGGCTGTTAGCACTAGACGTGTCTACCTTCCTACAAGGGACAAAATGCTACAAAGACTGCAGGATTTTTCCAGGACAGGGCAGCACACAGCTTCCTTTTCTCTATCCTCTGCCATTTCCCACATTAAAGTAATTTTCTGATGGGTACTAAAATTAGCAGCCTCAAGCCTACGCGGTGGAATTCACAAATATATAATCCCTCTGGTTGAGGCATCAACCAAACCCAGGAGGTGCCTCACACAACACAATGCTAAAAAGGTTTAATGGAGAATCTACTGAATCAAACTATCCTTTGGGTGTTTACTATCACCTGAAATACCATTAATTTTACTTGGCTGTGGGATTAAAAGCAGCACAATGGCCAAGTAGCCAGTAAATACATTTTATACCTTTTGGGCTTCTTTCTTCATTGAGCTCCATTCAGGATTTAAGGCAACACAATAAAGAAACTCCTTCAATGCTTCCTCAGTCCTTTCCAATCCAGAAAGAGCTTTTGCTTTCACATAATGGCCCTGTTCACACAAAGGAAATGTACAAATCTAGAGATCATTTCTGAAGTGGCAGCAAGACACTAGAAAACAAACCTGAAAGCTCACATCGTTCTGCAGGTGAAGAACAAGATGCTTTTAGTGTAACAAATTCTCTGACACATGTGACTGAAAGAAATTCAGTCCCTTCTGGTGAAAACAGATTCCCCAGGAACCCTCTGCTGCATCATCCCTTGCCAAACACATCGCTCATTTCCTGAGAGAAGAGCTGGGAATGAGGAGGGGTATCTGTCTCTTCAGGGACAAAGTCTACTATACATCCCACTGTGCTTGGATACATCATGGAACAGTTTCACATACCAGGTCAAACTTGAAAAGTAACTCAGCTGCACAGAAAAGGCAGTGGCACAGGGCAGCCTGGAAGTGGCAGCTGAGAGAGTTCAGGATAGTCACTTCTCCTGGGTATCTTACTGGGACAGAGATTATTTTTCACCTGTTTTACTTGGCCCAAAACCATCATGAATTTAGGGCAACTTACCAATGTTTAACCTAAAAGCTTTTAGCTCACCCTACCTCTCCCTTGTTCTAGAGTAACACATCCCTTGCCAACAGGTATGGTAGCCATCTTGGGAATAAATCCTACTTTACTTGTAGTTACTAGTAGCAAGAGAGGAATGCCTTGCCTCTAAATTTACCTGGAGGTATCAAACTACAGTTCTAATCTGACTATGGAAATTACTTCCTTCTCAAGAAAAAGAAACTAAGTTTTAAACATTTAAACATTGCATTTAAACATTTCCCTCTTGCTTATTAGAATGAAGTGTGCTTTACAAGTCCACCTCTGACCCACATGAATTCTCTAGGCTGTACTGAAAGTACAACTTCATTACTCTAAGAGACTGGCTAGATAAGCAGATTCACTTGTCTTCCTTCATAATAATGCTGAAAGATCCAGTATCGCATAATTTTCCTGAGCAGGTAACTCCCTCATTCTTTCAATACTGCTGTCCAAGCTGAGACCTGTTAAGATCTTTACCCTTCCACTGGAAGAAGGAAGCTCATGCCAAAGGCAAATAGCAGGCACTGCATAGGCCAGGTTAATTAACATAATTATCATTTGGTGACCTGAACTAGAAGTCTCAGTACACACCGATTCTCTCCACGTGAGATACACTTTTCTCTTCCTCAATGCAGTAAGAAGAGAGATACTGTGAGGCCTGACTCTGACCTTCTTACCTGGATGCTTGCACAGCCTCTGTAAAACCTTTTATATGCCTGCCATCACTGTCAGCATTACTTCACTGCACTGGGGAGCCTACAAGCTTGTTTGGACTTGTCCTTCAGGGATGTAAGAGCAATGTCCTTATCCAACCTGCAAGGGAGGACTGAGCTGGCCTGTCCACAGACAAAGTACCTAAAGATCTAACACCAGGAGTTAGGCCCAGGGACTAGAGGCCTCTATACTTCAGAGACTACTGGCTGCCACCTTCCCTTTCCTATTTTCACACACCCCTGACAAGCACCAGACTGAAGGGGAGATCCAAGCAGGACCACATGCAGCAGGCAGGAGATCACCTCTGTCTACCCTCCATATAAAAACAGAACTGTAAACTCCTCTCTCCCTTAGAGAGTGCAAGGAACCAGTTTTCATAGCAACTGAGAAGAACCAACTTATCTATAGCTCCAATGACTACCACACACCAAGGAGTTTCACCAGTAACTCAGCAAGCCATTGCATCTGTTATCAATAAGCCAAAAGATACCAGTAGGTGAACACTTGCATCCTAGGAGCTACTTCCAGAATTAAGTTCAATCTTATGTTGGGTTTGTTTATTTTAGCTACACAGCAAATGTTTGAGCTAATCTCTGCCACTGCTTGAGATGCTGCGATACACAAAACAAAGCAGATGCCCCGAACTCCTGGACAACATGGATTCTGGATCAGCACAGTTTATGTCAATGTCCTCACAAACATGAAAGCCCAAGTGAAGTACGTCTGAGACGCTGAGAGGGGCGCCATGATGACAAATTTGATGTTCAATTAACATTCTTCAGAGATGTGATTAATGAAACCCTTATCCGTCTACGACTGATACGCATCACATTTCCATGGATTCAGGCAAACAGAGAAGACACTTCAAGAAAACATCTGAATGTGCATAATTCATTTTTCTCCCTCTGACGGGAGCACAGAAACCCGGCCAGTGCCACCCGAGATGGGATTTGTGACTTGATGAGAAATTATCTGAGATAGAGAAGCAAACTGGATGCACAGGAAGATTATGAACTGCCTTCCAGCATGAAAGGTTTTAATGGGTGACAAGACAGATAGCCTTCAGAGACAATTACCTAACTTATCAGAGACTCGGTGTTTCAGAAAGCACCTCTCTGCTTGCCCTTCATCATCCCTGACTGGGAATGCAGCACTAGATGTACAGCCCTGCTTGCTGAGGCAGGGGGCCAAGGCATTTATGCAACACCTCCTTAGTCTCCACAGGAAGACAATGTCTACCTAAAATCCTTCCCCAATTCCCCCTGCTATGCTCTCCCCAGAAAACACCCAGAGGCTTTCTCTCCTCAAACCTGTGCTACAGTCTTCCTACTGATAGGAGAGGGACTAACTGCAGGTGTAATCCTAGGTAGGGTGAACTGCTGGACATCCAGTCCAGCCTCAGGCAGCCAGTGGTAATGACGGGCACCATGTGCTTCTTCCATTTCTCTCTCCCAGCGTCATATCTGATACTTGTTTCAAACTGCCCACTGCTCCTTGTACCACCTCCTTTGGTTATGAAAAACATCCCAACCCCACTATGAAACACCATGACACAGGTAGACATTACAGATATGAAATTTTAGGATTAAAGAGGGAAAGAAAATAATCCTGAAATACAGTCTGGATTGCTCCTCAGAAAATCACATTGGCCAGCAGCTGTCAAAGCCACTCACTTCCTGGGGACACATCATCCCAGAGGGACCTGCAGGGCCATCCTGGGCTGCCACAGCCTTATGGACTGATTCTGCTGCCAAGCTGCAGCACCAGCTGTAACAGATAATAGGCACCAGCATGAACAAAACCACACCACCAGCTGCCCACCACCACAATCCCACCAGCTGGAGAGCCTTCCTGACTTGTTCTTTGAGAAACTTAGACATTTTTGGCCCTGTTAATGCCACGATGTTCTTCCAACAACAACCCCAGCAGGACTGTCCCTGGCACAGAGAGAAGCCCTGACAAGAAGTAGTTTTAATTGTGGTCTTTACAAGAGGCAAGCACCGTACCGCGGGCCAGTGGGGTTTGTTTCGGCAGAGGACGTCGGCGTCATGAAGAGCTTGCTGGTAGTTTTTCATCAATGTACAGAGTTCTGCCCGCTGTGCTATTAATGAACACTTGCAAGGAGCTGGAAAACAAAAGCAATTGCAAGGAACTTCATTAAAAGCAGTACTAGGACATATTAAATACATTAATACATTATACATAATACATATTTAATACATTAAAATACAGTAACTTCATATCCAGCCACTGTAATCAAAAAAATCACTACTTCCAACTCATTAAATTTATACTCTCCTGTAATGGAAAAAAAAGGCAATTCCTTCATTCTTTCCTGCCTAAAATATATTCTTCTCACCCTGAAGCAACCTCTGTGTTTTATCTAGCCGGACATATTTCATATCCACAAACAGAATGCTACTGCTCTTTCCCTCATCTTGCTTACAGGACATTTCAGAAAGCAAAAAGAAAAAAGCTGCAAGTGTTTCTACCCTCAGTGTGAAGAAAGAAATCATCAATGCAGGACTTCAGCTAAAACGTTCCCGGAAGCCATTAAATAACAAAAATGCATACAGCCTTTATGCTTCATATCCGTTTGCCTTCCCCAGGGCAAGCAAACTTCTCATGATCACACACCTTGCCTCCACAAATTCATGAATCATTCAGTTCACATGGATTGTGAACTTCTCAAGCATTATTATTCTGTCCTTTCCTAAGGTCTCTGGAACACATTTTAATTTCATAGAACCACAGAAACCTGTCTGATCCATGTTCAGCCTGTCCACCAGGACCTCTAGCTCTTTTTTGCAGATCTGCTGTCTAGTCCAGCCCATCCTGTTGCACACGGTTATTGTTCATTGTGTCCCAGGAGCACCTGCCTTTGCAGAAGCAGGCAAGGCTCGTCAGCCCATGCACCAGGTTGTTGGTGTGAATGGCAGCCCTGCCCTCCAGCACATGAACTGCTTCTTCCTCTCCCAGTCTGGTGTCATGGACAAACTCGCTGACAGCGCGCTCTTGCCTGTGATGGAAGCTGTTAATAAGGTGCTGAACTGTGTTATCCCCATTACCAACACCTGGGCAATACCACTGGTAGCCATCTGCCCAGCAGCTCTCAAGCCATTAGCTGCCACCTCATGTCCCTAAATGGTCCAGTCAATTCTCCACCTCCCTGCCACTACTGCCCCAGCTTGGCAAGAAAGACACTGCAGCAGGCTGAGGCAGCATCCATGCAAAACACAAAGTCCCAAATAACACCTTGCTTTTGTTCACTAGAACACTTATGTCATCTTAGGTGATGAGATTTATGAGAGATTTACTCTTGGTCACTCTTGACCTTCAAGTAGTGTGAGAGGCCTTCGGAAAGTTGGAAGCTCACTGCTGGCACTAACTGCAGTAATCCTTTCCCACATGTGAGCTGGTAAGCAACTTTACAAAGGCTCCAAGGTGTGCTGAGACAGTATCGCATTTCTACAAATTTTAACCTTCACATTCAAACTAGCTCTCTCAAGGCTTTTCCACCAAGTGTCACTTTTTGCATGTTCACACACAGGGCTCCTGTCTCCATATCTCTCCTGCTGTCGTCAGCCTGCTTTGGCTTTGCTGTTTGGATCTCACTGCAGCAAAAGCATCCTGCACATGCCCTCAGTAAGAATACATTGCCCGTACACAGCCCAGGTACAAACACGTGCATGGACACAGAGGAAGCACAACTGCTGCAGGTGCCACCACTCCTTAAGTTAAAGCACCTACCAGGAGGGATGGCCCAACATCCCATCCTCCTCCCACCTCCTCCCCTCTCTTGCGCTGATGCTACTGCTTGTGCGGCAAACCAGGCTTGCGTGGTTGCACTACGAACCAGAGCAAAGAATCAATTGACTGAAGTTAATTTAATAGCAACAAATAAATAGAAAGGTTTAAGAGGATCGGTTTCCCCTCAACTAGTTCACTGTACAGCCACACAAACTTGAGTGCCAGGACACCAGATGAGAAGGAAAGAAGCAGCAAGGAGCACTGCCTTTTTTGGCTGTAGTGTGGACTGATGCCAGATGTACTAACTGCACAGTGACATATCAGGGCTGACACCTCTCCGCTGGGCTCAGACAGTGACAGCCAGAGACCACACTTCAAGAGCTCTGCAAAAGCTCACATGGTGGGGTTCTGTGCCGTTCTTTGTTTATGTGCATTTGTCATGGTTTTGGTGGGGTTTTTTAAACTATTTTTAACTATTACACATGCAGACTGCTGCATGCCATGATCCACATATCTACCCTAATCTTTTTTAAAAGACTACAAGTTAAATGAATTTGAAAGCAATTAGCCTAAGATCTTCAAGCAAGTTTTTTGTTTCTTTCAGCAGATGCTCAAACATGAAATTGCTTATGCAATTAATGCAGCTAATGCATTTGAACAGTAAGGAATACATACTTTGTATTCCCATCTTTGTATCTACTCTAGGGTACCCAGGTGCAGGGTATGCTGAGGGGGGTAAAAGCAGCAAGCAAAGTTAGGCACCTCAACAGGAAGGCAGGGTGCAAGGTGGGGTATTTCTGGCACCACAGGGAAAGGAAGCAGTGTGAGATTAGGGGGCAAAGCAAGTCAGCTTGCTGCTTTTGTTCACTACTGCACGTTTTGACCACACTGATTCTTTCCAGCACTCTTCAGAACGGTTCACACATCCAACAAACCCAGAAAGAGAACAGCTTCATCAGCTTTCTTTCAAGAACTTGTCTTCACTGTGAAAGTTTTAAGCAAAAAAAAGACATTGCGGAGCACAACAGTGTGGCAAAGGCTGCAGGTACTCCTGAAGCAAAGTCCAAAGGGTCTCACAATATGAAAGGAAAATAAGCCAGAAACAGCTACGTGTATTCAGGGCTTGTATGTCTTGTTCACTGAGACTCAGTCAGAAAGTATAAGGTGTGGCCCATCTTAATGAATAACTGGCAAGGAATGTTTAGTTAACTGAGAAAGGATAAAAAAACCCAACAAACCAAACAGCTTTTCTAATAAGAAGAGTATTTATAAGGCCATAATGTAACAGGTCTTCTATAGGGAGATGAAGCATCTAGACTCGATGCCATAGCTAGAGTGGTGCCCAGCCACCTCCATTCAGGCTCACCTCACTCAGAGCAAGCAGTGCTGCCTGAAATCTTGCTGGCTCTACACCCAACCCATGCATCCCCAATTCCCAGCCTCCTGCTATCCGCAGGACTGTCCCAGTGTCTCATCAGGGCAAAGCCAGATGGACTGAAGCCTCATTCTTTGTCAGTGGAACTGAGGCATCAGCTGGCTGACTCCAACTCAGGGTCCACATAGAAGTGGGAAAAAAAGGGAATATCCAGCTGCAGCCTAAGTAACTACAGGGGTTCTTGGAAGCACCATGATATTGAGTTGTTCCATGCCACAGCAAATGCGGTGGTGAAAATAATTAGTCACAGAAGGTGGAAGGAGAGGGCTTGAGGACGTACAGTTTGCAAATGTTGCTAGAAGCCAGTATACAAGTATGTCAGCATTCAAGGCCAGGCTGGACAACGCCTTGAGCACCCCAATCCAGTGGTCTAGTGTCCCGGCCCATGGCAGGTGGGTTGGGACTAGATGATCTTTAAGGTCCCTTCCAACTCTTAACATTTTGATTCTACACTACAAGAACTGTCAAGTTTATTTGCAATTAAGGAAAAAACCCCAAAACCCCAAAGCAACAACCCCAAAAAATAAAGCTACACAATAGTCAAAAGTTTGTTTTAAAATAATGCACCCATTCTCTCTTCTGGAGATAAAGAACAAGGGGGGAAAAAAAATTTCTTTTAAGAAATGACTTATTATTTCAGGCCAAATTAAAAAAGAAAGCATAGAAAATTTTACTGTTTCCACAATACCAGCAGATGGCATTTTGTGAATCAAACCCCTCCTGGGAATCTACAGCTGCACAGCAAAATTTATGTCCTTGTCAGCATCAGGGATGCAGTACTGAGGCTCCCAGGGTCTACTCCAGGCAGCTGGGACACAGAGGCTTCCTCCAAGACACCAGTCCTGGAAGTCTTCCCATGCATCTCCTTTCCCCCCAGCCATAATACCACTATATGAGACAAACCCTGACCCATACAGGGCCCAGAGCAAAGAAGTATGTTTGGGTCTTTGCCTCCTGGACCCTTCTTTGGACCATCAAATATTGCCTACCCTGAGTGTGGTTGTCAGCTTGGATTTCTCCAAAATCATTAGTCTTCTTCTCACACCATTTTTATGCTCATCTGCACATTTGTTACATTGTGCTTTTACTTATGCAGAAGCTAACACTCAAAATTACTTTTCTAGATATGCCCAAGCATTCAAGATTTTTAAAAAATTATTCTGTTGAGTTCAGGAGGCTGGTAGGAGAACAGGGCTCACCAAAATCTCCTTATGCCAGGAAGGTCATTAGAGCAATTATGAGAATTTGCCCAGCTGACCATAGATGATGATAGAAGTTTTACTGTAATAAACTACACTGCGATTTCTTGCAGGAACTCAGCACAGAAAGAACAAGCCTGCAGTTGCTGCAACTCTCTAATTCTCCTTATCTGACAATTCTTCCTAGAAAACTGCATCTTATTCACACCTACAGCAATACTAAGCATATTTCCTGAAGGCATGAGCAGAACTGATACACTGTCATCACAAACACCTTTCAGTCTTGCTTTTAAGAGTCAGCCTGCACAGTATTTCAGCAGAAACTTCTTACATTTTAAAGAAACTTCTGCCCTGGAAAGAAAGAAATTTGGCTTGTTTTGCTACATTATGCATTTAGTTCTGAACAATTCAGTATTGAGAGCCTTTTAATAACCTTGAAAAATAATATGAAAAATATATTTTCAATTCAGTGAGGAATTAGCAAGTTTTAGTAATTTACTGAACAGCAAATTAGCTTTTCTCCTCCAAACTTCATGTAAGAACAAATTCACACATAATAAATGGATGCATAAGGTTGTTTGGTAGTGTAAGAGGGGGCAGGAAAGAGAAAGGTGCAGTTTAGAAAAAATGATTAGTAGAATTAGCAGAAGTAATAAGGACATTTAGGACATTAAAATAAAACTTCGTTTCACAGCAAAGATGAAAACCAAGGTCAGCTTCCCAAACCTGATTGAGAGGGACAATGAACATGACCACATACTTGAGATCAGCAAACCTGTTTTCTAAATCATCAGTCCACCTTAACTGGATTAACAATGTATTTTCTGAATATCATGGCTTTTCCTCCTTGCATTTACATCACTAGCATCTTCCTGAAGTAATGAAAGACCGCAGAGGAAATGTGCAAGAGCTTTTAGTGCAAAAAATGCAATAAAAGATGGCTCTTCCTCCAGAAATCCACTTGTGCAACCAGGCACCCTTCCATTGCACTCATGAGGCAGGCACTTGTGATCATCACCCTGCAGGCAAATGTAATACTCATTTCCCCTGGGGGACCAAGGGACCAACACTGGCAGACAGTAGTCTATGGCCATAGGAACCCTTGAAATAGGCTGCGGTGAGGATGAGGAGCATGGGGCACCACCATCCTCCACTTGGAGCCTGTGCCACCAATTTTTAGGAAGATGTAATTTTAAGATTGAAGTGATTTCTCTCCGGCCTCTGTATTTTGCTGTTCAAAAGCCCAGCCTTAAGAACACAGATCTCGCAGTGTGCTGAACAAAATGCTTTAGATTCTCAGCAGTTGTATTTCAGGCTCAGTAAGTCCTCAGCTAGGAAGCTCCATACGTTATTTAAAGCTAGACTGTCATCACTGCTAAGCACAGCTGATCACTATTCCCATCATTACTCAGGAGAAACTGTAAGGGAAGTTGTACGCTACCCAGAAGAAGAGCTGCTACAGATGATGCAGTTAACTTTGCACCCTCACTTTTGTGCTGTACCTCTGGCCTTATGAGGCAGAAGCATGCCAGACCAATTACATTAACCTGCAGTTCAGTTTGCATGTCCACAACTCCAAAGCCAATGATAACCTTCTTCCCAAACCCCTAAGTCATGAATTGCAGCATTAAAAGCCCCAAATTCAAGAATGTCCCAGCACAGAGCTAAGTGTAACATATTAGATCATTGCTCCCTCCTCTGCAAATCCTAATCTTTCAACACTCTGCTAGATACCTGCTACTCTTTCCATATATAATATAGCATGAAACAACACCCCCTCCCTGTATTTTCAGTTCCCACTCTACCCTTTGGACATTTGGGCTGCTTCACATGATGTACCCCAAGTCCATCTATGGCCTCTTGGCACTAGTATAATAAAAGCAATAAGTACACAAGTAAGACTCATTTTTCAATGTTTACTAATTCACCCAGCATTTAGTTCAAGGCTGGGAAAGGTTTCCTATGAAAGGCTCAGTCAGAATGGAATTATCCTCTCAAACAGCAGGTACAGAGACTGCCCCAAACCAAGATACCTACCGACCGAAGCATGATATAACAAGCAATATCCAAAACCCAAATGAAAAACCTCAAGGGGTCAACCACCTGCCAGATCTCCAAAGCACCCAAAAAAAAAGTTTTGACCCTCCCAAAGAAACAGGGACCTATGCTAGGTGCACAAGAACCTGTGATTGCAAGGAGACTCCAAAGACACCATTGTATTTCACAGACAAGCAGGATAAACCAAGTAGGTCTCCCACAATCACAGTTTAACAAGATCAATTTACAGCCAGATATTCTATCATAAAACTAATTTACTAGTGACAACCTAGTTGCCTTCTTTGACATGATTAGTACATAAGCTACATTTCTACAAGTTACCCTTCAGGTCTTTATAAGCTCTTTTTCCGGTTAAAGCTGGTTCAGAATTTCTGACTTTTGCGAAAAGGACCCTCTTTTTTTCTCAGTTACTACCTCACTCTTTCTGTCCTCAGAGCTGATCACTTAATACATTTGCAAAACAGAACAAAGTACTGCAATACCCTACTAATTTTAAGATAAGGAAGTATAAGTCAGTTCTATAAACGTCTTCTGTCAAAAGCAAAAGACATTCTGTTATATTTTATCAAAGAAAAAAGAAGAGTTTGAAAAGACTTCAAAAATTCTTCAGACTTTGATAAGTACGTATAGTTCATTCTCGAGGATTGCTGAAGTAGTTCAATTATTTATAGGAAATTACATCTGGGTTGCATACATGAAGGGAGAGGGGAAAAAACAGTTCTGTACCGTTTTAGATGGGGTAAGTTACATGACCAATGTTAATTACATGAAAAAAAAAACCACACAAAAAACCTAAAACCCACAGCAAGACTGTCTACTGTACAGCATGATGCCCCCTTCCCTTCGCCAGTGATGAATAAGCCTCCTGGCCATCTTGACTCTGGTCTTGCAGCTCGGCGATGCCTCTGCCTTCAGCAGACTCTTTGCAAGCACGCAAAAACTTCCAGAGATCCAACTACTACAAGACCTGAGCACTCAACAACAACCTCTGTACAAACCAAGAGCAAGACCAGCTTCTGCTCCAAACAACTTGACATGTTTTCAGTGGTGTCATATATGAAATATTTACTACTGTTTTTCAAGCACTACTTCACAGTAAAATGGTGGGGAGGGCGGGGGGGAAGGGAGGTGCTGAAGGGCAGAACTCTGCAAAATATTTCAAGTTCAAAAATAACACTGGGATTACTGCAACAATCTCTAGGTAACCTTGACTCCTACTTTTACACATTTTTCTGTCCATGTAGGACAGAACAAAGAGGTTCTGGAGACATACTGTAAGTGGATTCCAAGACATGATTTTACAGAGGGATGGGAAAGTTCCTTTTTAAGCACAATTCCTCTAGGTAGCAAGCAACTACAATTTTTTGTAGCAGGTAATTACAGAAACACGACCTCTCATTCGTCTCTTAAAGTCACTTTCCTTTAGGAGCTACAAAATTAAATATTCTTCTGATAAATTATTAAAATGACTGAAACAGTTGCTGTTGCAGGAGTCATGACAGCTGTCTACCATGGCTTTTTTTATTGTTTTTGGTAAATGGCTGGTACAACATCAAAGACTTACTTCTTGACTACTGCAAACAGAAAAGTGTACCCAAGACAGACCCTGTGAGGAAGGAAGACTTGGCCAACATCTTTTTTATCATATCAGGAAAAGACAAATGACCTTATCTTTTAATAGCAGCCCTGCAGAAATGGTGTACAGAAAAAGAGACCATTAAAGTGTTCTAATAAATATAACTCACAGGTGCATGTGGACACTCTAGCAGTTTTCTTTGAACAAGACTTTGGTGCAAGCGCACCATTAACACGGACACAACCTTAGAAAACAGAATTAATAAAACACATACGATGGCATCAGCCACCTCACAAAAGTTTAAGCACAGCTCTCTCTAAAGAGAGTTCAGTAGCTTCCCTTTACAGACCAACAATTTCTTTGCGTCTTCTGACCCTGACCCAGGACTAACAAAGAAATCCATCACCGATCAGGGCTGCAGCAGGAAAGCACCTGAAGGCTGTTCNCCCCCCAATCCCCCCACCATCTGAAACAACTCAGACACAGGCATAGAAGGAAAATGCCCAAGCAAATTATTTCTGGGGCATAGCAGAACGCTTGCCCATACCTATGTTATGGCTGTCGGCACTCAGTCTAACTCCAAGAATGCTTGGCTGGAAGTTTACCTATGCCATGCTCTCCAGGAAGGAATGCAACCCCACAACCTGTCATTTACCTAGCGGGAAAATCTGCAGCAGTTGCTCTTGAATCAACCTGCATTGAAGGTCTGTAGCTTCCTTTGTGTCACTCTTCTACTGCCTCCTGGCCTGCCCCACCCCCTTAATTCAATTCTTACCCCCTTAATTAAATTCAAAAAGGGAGAATTTGGAAGGCATCAGATAAATTTCCATTAATTGCTTAACCACAAAAGTAATTAGTGTTGTGTGGCCACAATAAGCTTTCTTTTGGATCACACCAATTTATGGTGATCATAGACTGGGATGAGGGGGGAAGGTTCACCAAGGTCTGGCCAAGAGAGGCAGATTCTCCTCATTCCACCAAAGCTCAGGAAAGCTCCTGCATTTTGTTTCTGGCAACACCACGACCACGACCCTGTGGGCCAGAGGTCAGTGATCAGCTCTCCACCCTGGAAGACTGGAGACAGGGCATGCCCAGCGCCTACACAGCAGCGTCTCCCTTGCTTGCCCTGCAGCACTGCTACCTCTGACACTACTTCAGGCTTGGTACAAACTCACCTCTTCTCCTTGGCCTTTCCTACACCATCCTTTATCCATTTGAAACAAATCTACATAGACGTATGTGCAAAGGAGCCTTTTCTTCCTAAGTCCTCTCTATTTCACTGTGTTTCTAAAACTCTGTGATACAGTTGAGCTTTATCTCCCACCTGCTCATTCTGAAACTCTTGGCAGGGGTGGAATTAAAATCCTGGGCAATGTGAGCAGCTGCATGCATCAGCTATCCTGCCCTGCCCCACAACAAATATATTTCTGCTCAGAAAGAGCCCATCATACTGGAAGTAAACACAACCACTTTGGGTGTTTGCTGAGCTCTTACAGCTCTCCGGAAAAAATGACCTTCTCAGGCCTGATAAACTTTGCAGCAGTGGGTAATTACACATCAAAACCAACACGCCTCATGTAGAAACAGGGTGTCCAGGAATGCCAATGTCCAGATAGGATGTGTGCCACCCTGCTGGGACCCAACAGTACAGCACACAGCAAGCAAACAAGCTGCTCTGTCACACCGCAGGATCACCCCAGGCAGGGTCACCCCTCCACACCTGAAGAAGCTCATTTGAGATTAGGGTCAGGTGAGCACAACTGGGTCACAGCCTTTCCCAGCAGAACCACAGCCCTGTGGGCAGGCCTAAGAGACCACCCAAGACCTGCAATTGCTGACACAGCCCAGGAACTAAAACTGCTACAAAATAGCAGCAACAGGAGGCACAGAACTACACCCCTGGGCTTTGTATCCCTGCGCAGACATCTTCAGACTTATTTACAGGAAAGGCACAGGATGCTAACAGGCTGTCTCAGTACAAAGAAGGGCATAGAGAAATTCTGACTTAAGGCAGGACCCAAGACCACCCCAAACTTCTCACACTCTGCATGCATGTTGGCTTATGAATGCACCCTCCCCCCAAGGAGAGCTTCATCTCTTTTAGAGCTGTTCTTGGGAAAAGCTCTATTCACAATCTTCCCAATGAAGCAACAGCTATCTGTTGTCTCTGTAACTGAGAGCTGCTTCGGAGAAATAAAAAAAAACCAAAACCAGAATACATTCCCAAAAGCACATCCTCAAAATACATTAATTTGTCGCTGAAATCTAGCTCAGGCATACAGCTTAAAGAGTCTGTATGCCTGGATATAAGGAAACAACTGTACTCCTTTCAGGCACAGTCCCTCCAGAGAATATCTCCACCAAAGAGAGAAGCAGGTGAAAGAAAAAAGACAGTAAGTCTTTTGACTTAACGTGAAGAAAAGGTGACAGAAAGGTGTTTTCTTTCACCTGTCTGTACTACAGAAAGTACATACCACACAAAAAAGCCCCAAACAAACAGAAGAAAACAACCCCACAAACGAAGCAATCCTGCACACATATATCATATATTTCAGTTTAATTAACCTAGGAGTTCATACAATAAAAAAGACTACTTAGAAGAGAAGGGATGTCTGAGAGGAAGCCCACCTCTGACCCCCACACAAATGAAATTCAGAAAGCTGGGGTAACAGCCATGAGAGCAACATTTGGACAATATTGATATTATGATGGCTGAACAGCATAAAGCTTGGCACAAAAAGTGATCCATCTGGAAACAAATGCTTTCTTTCAAGCAGCTTGACATGTGCTTGCTTTGAAGCTGTGGTAATTAGATACCTTACAATAATGGAGGATCTATTCCAATGCCTATGGCAGCAAAAAAAAAAAGGCAGTGACTTTGTATAAAACAGCAGAGATCACATCTCAAGAGGACTGGAAAGATCAAATAGCAAAACCGATTTTCTTAAGAACAAAAAGCTCCACTCAACCACACCTGAATCCATAGCAGACTATGTGAGAACATGGGAGCAGCAGTGCTGTTGCAGATGTGATAGTTAAGGACATAAGATGGACATACTTGCTAAGAGTATGCATTTGTAAGACTAACAAGTTCAACTGGAAAAAGCTGACAACTTGAAGGCATGTAGACCTCTTTCCAGGCCTGAAATAAGTGTCAGACATTCCAGATCGTACCAGAAATGTAATTGAAGAACTGAAGCACCTCAAGAACTGAAGGGTAAATCAGAAGAGAGAAGGTCACAATCAGAACGAGCAAAGGGATAGGAAAACTTGCTTTAATATTGCAGCACACAAAGCTAGTTGTTACAAATGAAGTAGGAAAGTATTCCACAAAGAACACCAGTAAAAAAATCCCACTGAAGCGTGTGTACTGCCAAGAAATCTGAAATTTTACCTAACTTTATACCACAATTATATAATCAATGTGTTCATGTGCCTTCAGTCACTAAAGAGAAATTTTAACGATACCCAGGCCCTTGACACTCAATAGTAACACACACACATCTGGAGGTTGTAAAAAGCAGTTATTTTTCTCACACATTAGAAATGTGTTCAGCCTGGAGTAGAGGAAACTGAGGGGATACCTCATTGCAGTCTGCAGCTTCCTCACAAGGGGAAGCGGAGGGCCAGGCACTGACCGCTTTTCTCTGGTGACCAGGCATAGGACCTGAGGAAGCAGCATGAAGATCAGTCTGGGGGAGTTTAGGTTGGATTTTAGGAATAGATATTTCACCGAGAGGGTGGCTGGGCATTAGAACAGGCTCCCCAGGAAAATGGTCATAGCCACAAGCTTGACAGAGTTCAGGAAGCGTTTGGAAAATGCTCTCAAGCACATGGTGTGACTCTTAGGGCTATCCTGTGCATTTAAGTCATCCATACGCTAACATTTAAGTACTGAACAGTTGGAAAAGAGCTGTGGGTTTGGTTTTTTTTCCTTATTTACCATGAAACTTGGCTGGAAAACAAGAGGACAACTCCAGCACGCCGAAAAGCAGCACCTGATGAACATGTGGCAAGAATGTAAGAACATGAGGCTCATACACAGCAGTTCAATTTCTGAGAAACAGCATGGACATGCACAAAACATCAAAAAAGATGATGGGCTAGGGGCATGGGCTGCCCTTCCTCAGCAGGAATTCGGATCCACTACGGGATCCTTGCCTATGTCAAGGGAAGTTACAATATGTAAGCCTATGGCTTTTGGATTTCAAAAGCTAGCAAGACAGCTGTTATTATTTCCAATTACAATTTTATGAAAAAGAAAAAATTTAGTGTCACTGACAAGAGTGAGGACTTTCTGAACAGATTGCCAAGCTGCTTGAGAAATCACTGAAGACAGAAATAAGGACACTGCAATGGAGTTACCTTGAGACCCTGATGCACAGCAGCCATGGCTGGAGATCGTGCTCTAGGGACAGGAAGGGGAAGGACATGTGCTGTGTGAGGGCACCAGCAGCACACTAGTCTTCCCTCTCCTTTAATCCTCATGCAGACACAGCAGAAGCAGAGACAACACTGAGAAATAGTTCTCTAAAAATCTCTTCAAACATTAATTTCATTGATGAGGTGCTATTTTCCCCAGCAACAGGACCCTGAACCCAAAATATTAAGAGGCTCCACTACTGAAAACTCACTGTATCTACCGGTGACCTACATTAAGCCTCTCCCCTCCCTCTGCTTCACCTTCCTTCTTGGGCTCCATCCTGCCCTACTTTAATAAGGATTACTTCAGCTAAACCACGTAATAGTTTTATAGGGACACTCAGCTAGGACTGAAAACTTGTCACATCTAGCTGGAAAACTGGAAGAAATAGCATAAGTAATGGTTTCCACAGTGAGCATCAGCTGTGAGGAGACAGACAGGATACTATGCTATCCCATCCCAAACTCTTCCATCTCCAATGCTCATCATGAAATCGTGGTAAAAAATGAAAGTGAGTCAAGGACTGGCATAACAGTGAAATTGTTTCTCTCCACAGCAAAAGAAATAGGAAATCAGAGCCATTTATTCCTGCATGTAACAACTAGGATCAAGAAAAGCAATTTTACTCAATGCAGGGAAGGAGCTCATTCACAGAAGAGTGGCACAGTTTACCCTACACTTGTCTTTCAAAGACGTTTACCCGCAGGATTTCGTCAGTGTTAAAAAGACGGAGGCTTTCTCCCCCCTTCCTTCTCGATTAAACCGGACATCCATCACGCCGAGACCGGGGAAGCGGCAGATCCCGGGGGATTTGCCGAGATCCCGGCTCTCCCCAGATCCACGCCTCTCAGACATTCACGGTGTTGTACCACCCCCACCGCTCGCAGGGCAAACAAGCCGGGCGCACGCACGCACACATCCACTACTACACGGCTACAACCGAGCGAGCAGGATCCACCTACTACTCGGCGCAGAGCCTGAAAACAAGCTAGTTTTGATAAAGTAAGGCTGCCATCGGTTTGTCTGAGGAGGAAGGCAGGCATATTTATTTAAAGCCCAGCTCTTCAGAGAACACCCTGCACACAGAAATCCTGCGTGCCAACAAAGAAGCTACGCTCAAAACACGGGCGGACCATCTCTCCAAGGCAAAACCCAGATAAATCTTAAGCGTTTCGCACAGCGTAAAATAAAGGAAATTTTCTGAGCCTTTACACCTACTGATACATCTCATTAGATATTTTCAAAGCTTTTATCTTGTTGAAGGTGCGGCTGCACGTAGCTGAATGAATCCGACCCACATACTCATTTCTTCCACGAAGCCGCGGCGGGGCTCAACACGACCACTACTGCGTATCCTACACTGAATGATGGCTTCCCCATAAATAGGAAAGCGGGTTTTCTAGAAATACTGCATAATGAGTCATCGGCTGCGAGCAGCTAAACGCCAGGCACCTTCAGAGCAAGGACAGAAATACCAGTGGAACGAAAATAACCATTCACTGGAGCGGGGGGCGGGCGTGAGGAGACCCGCTGGCAGGATTCCCGCTCGTAACCTCCCCCAGGTGCCCTCTCCCACCATTCACCACAAACCCCCTCCCCGCCCGGCTGCGGGGACCAGCCCGGTGCCGGCGGGCAGCGCTGCCCCTGCCGCGCCCCCTCCTCCTCCTCCTCCCCGCCGGCGCCACTCACCCATCTCCAGGGCCTGGTTGTACTTCTCCAGGGCGGCCGGCAGCTCCTGGCGCTCTCGCAGCGCGTCGCCCTCGGCGCGGAGCCGCCGCGCCCGGCTCTCGGCGCCGAACCACTTGTGCAGCAGGTTGCCCAGCACCACGTTGACCCGCGGGCGGCCGGCGGCCGGCGGCAGCGGCGCGACAGCGGCAGGGGTCGGCTCGGCGGGGCGG